>SJYQ01000875.1:1076698-1292602 GCA_006410935.1 Redunca redunca | reverse complement strand
GGGGGGCTTAACAGGGAGGGGAGATAAGCCTAAATATAGCTCATTCATGATGCAGTATAGCAGAAACCAACATGACATTGTAAAGCAATTATATTCCAATAAAAAATAAAAGTAATAATTAGAAAAAAGTCTTTCTCAAGAGGCAGAAACTAAACCAGGTTCTGGAAATTCAGCCACAGACAAGGCTGACCTGAGCTCTGTTTTTTCTGATCTTTCAGGCTAGGGGAGGACAGGAAATTGATCAAGTCAACAAAACACTGTATTTTAAGCGACAGGTTAGAGGGTTTGGGGGATACTGTGCTGGAGGATATAGCAGAGTGCCTCAGCCAGACCTGAGGAGTAAAGGACTGGCGGATGGGTAAATATAGGACTTCCCTGGTGGCTCAGACAGGAAAGAATCTGCTTGCAATGCAGGATCTGCAGGTTCAATTCCTGGGTTGGGAAGATCCCCTGGAGTAGGAAATGGCAACCCAGTCCAGTATTCTTGCCCAGAAAATCCCATGGACAGAAGAACCTGGTGGGCTACAGGCCACGGAGTCTCAAAGAGTCAGACATGACTGAGTGACTAACACTTTCACTTTTCACTTTCAAAGATAGGACTGGGGTGGGCGGGCAGCTGAGTTTCTGGGGATGAAAAAGGATGTTCCACAACAGGAAGTGAGAGACAGCAAGGAGCCAGGAGGAACTGAGGATGCCATTAAATGGAGGAATTGAAGAACAGGGAGAAGAGAGAGATGGGGCTGGAGGAGAAAGCCAAGGCCAGGTTGTTCAGGGCCTTACAAAGGATTTAGATTTAACCTTTAAACCCTGTGTAAAGCCATTGATGGGTTTCAGGGGACCAACAACACAGGCAAGTTTTTGTTTTGGAAAGATCACTCTGGTTGCCGGGTACTTAAAATGTGAATTTAAAGAGGAGATCCCAAGTAGAGAGGCAGCTGGGAGAAATATGATTTATCAAGTTGTGTCAACACATGTGTGATTCAGCACCAAATGCCTGCTGATAAAGGATGTGGATTGGTGTCCTGGGCTGTGTAAACTGAGGGTCTACTTTGTTAGGATTTGAAGACTTTGATCCAAATCTCTATATGACCCTGGAAGAATAATCTGGTCTCTGATGCTCTAAGTATCAGTCTTCTTCTGTTGGCTGACAATGGAGTGGGTGAGAAAGGACTTTTTAGTACACAGCACATTGAACTTCACCTTGATTTATTCATCTGTAGATCTCATCACTTGGCATTCTCTAAAGGGCTTTATTTCCTTTCATCCTAGTAATTTTGAAAGTGCAGTATTGATATTCAGTTCAGTTCAGTCACTCAGTCGTGTCCAACTCTTTGTGACTCCATGGACGACAGCACACCAGGCTTCTCTGTCCATCACCAACTCCCAGAGCCTGCTCAAACTCATGTCCATTGAGTCAGTGATGCCATCCAACCATCTTATCCTCTGTCATCCCTTTCTCCTCCTGCCTTCAATCTTGCCCAGCATCAGGGTCTTTTACAGTGAGTCAGCTCTTTGTATCAGGTGGCCAAAGTATTGGAGCTTCCGCTTAAGCATCAGTCCTTCCAAAGAATATTCAGGACTGATTTCCTTTAGGATGGACTGGTTTGATTTGCTTGCAGTTCAAGGGACTCTCAAGATTGATATTATGAAGCACTACATTAATATGTCAAGGACAAGGAAAAACATCACATTTAGAATTCATTCATTCAATCATTCATCACCTATCTATCTACCCACTTACTAATCAAGTGGTTTTCAACTATAAGTGAATTTTCTAGTGTAATTTGTCCTGGGCGAGGCCAAGGCATTGATATTTTAAAAAATGTTTGTTTATTGGTGGTGTTGGGTCTTAGTTGCGCTTTGTGGACTCTTTAGTTGTGCTCAGGCTTTATTTAGCACATGAGATCTTAGTTCCCCAACCAGGGATCAAACCCATGTCCCCTGCATTGCAAGGCAGATTCTTAACCAGCTGATCATCAAGGAAGTCTCAGCTTTGGTATTCTATTAAAAGTTTCCAAGTGATTCTAATGTGTCCCTAGGAATGAGACTCAAGGTACCATGCAGATGGGGACCATGGTTCGTTTAATTTCTGCCATATTTCCAGTGCCCTCAGGCAGTGTCTGGCCCAGAAATAATGCTCAATAAACATTTGTAAAGTGTATTAACTTAATCACGCAGAGATCAAACATTTATTGAACAGCGCCAGATTTTCTCCAATTGATGATGATGATTACCTTGTGTGATTTTCCACAGGCAACCATCAAGTACCATGGTTTAAGAAATTAACGATCACTGAATCACATACTGGAATGAGGTTAGGATATAACATTTTTTATCCTGTCAAGTGATTTCTTCTCAAGTCCTTTGTCCTATTTATGATCACCGAGTACCTTTGGACTGCCCATGACTGGGGACTAATTCTTGACCTGGAAGGAAGCAGGCACGATGCTTCTTCATTGGGAATGATGCTTATCATTGCGTCAAGACTCTTTGCGTACTTTTCAGGTACCACATCTAGCTGCTCCATCACTTCAAACAAATTGCTTGGGTTATTAGTCCAAGTTTCTGATCTCCTTGCTTTGTCTTGCCCTTCTGCCTCTGCAAAGTCTTGCCAGTATCTTGTGCATCCCTTCTTCCATCTCTGCTCCCCCATCCTAAGTCCCTGTTGCTGTGAACAGTGAATTTTTGGAAGCCCAAATCTCTCAAGTTGTGGAGTTGGCTGCCGCAGCTCTCTTGACCCACAAGGCTGTCTAGCTGATGCAGCAGGAGTTTATTTCACTTGACTCCAATTTAACTGTCCTGAGCCCCTTCCTTATATTGCCAAGAGATTTCCTAATAGATCTGTAGCCCCGCAATTCAGGCAATTATTCACGTATTCCCCCACATCATTAGTTTTATGGAACACTGCCAGGGGGCATATTTTTCTTTCTTGGGACTCCAGAGAATAAAGGAAATAGAACTCTTACCATGAACTCATATTAAGGAGTTTATTTCTCAGAAAATACCCTATAGCACTTTTATAAAACCTTACATAGAGGGACTGAATTTAGGAGAATTATTTTTACCTCACCTGCTGCCCTGGGATTCACTGTCCAGGCCTCTAGCCTTTTAGAGGACGGCTTTAGAAATTTTCTTTAGTGTCTACTGACCATAAAGGGGCGCCCATGGTTACAGTAGGGAGCCTGTAGTTCATGTTGGGTCTTCTGGGGTTTAAGTAGAGTGGCTATGTAATTTAAACATCCAAACGTATGCACTTTAGGGAAGGAGTATTATTTTTAATTATATTGAGGTGAAAATCAGAGTTCTGCAGACCCACTGGGACACATGATTACCGTAGACCTGCTGCTTTAATCCCACAGCTTCTGAAATTTCTCTCCCTGGGTCTGACTGATAGAGTAGAAACACAGGAATTTAGCCAAAATATTAGATTGTAACTCAAAGTAGTGGTTTTCACTATTTAACTGGAGAACAAAGGATGATGGGATATATCAGTTAGCTCTTGCTGGAAAATGCTGCATAACAAACCACTCCCAAACTCAGTGTCTTAAAGCAACAACCATTAATTCTCACTTTTCTATCTGCAGGTCAGTTCACCTATGCTGAGCTTGAATCCAAGCTACAGGTTGGGGGCTCAGCTCTGCTTTACACGTCTCTGCTTATCCATGGACTGGTGGGCCAACTGGGACATGCTCTTCTCATGGTGAGGGCAGAAGTCAGACAGAAGCACCTGAGGGGAAACCTGAGTTTCTCCTAACATCGAGGCTTGTATTGGTACATTGTCACTTCTATCCACATTCTACTGGCCAAACCAAATCCTGTGAACAAGCCCAACCTTAGCAGGGCAGGGAAATACACTCTGTCTTGGGTGAGAAGTATGCCAAGGGCACATCCAGAGAGCAAGCATACAGGAAGGGGTCAAGGATTGGAAGCAATAGTGCAGTCCATCTCGGGGGATATTAGGCTAGAGGGGGTTTACTCTTCCAGACCTCTAGTGGGGGGTGGGTTAGTTGAGTTTATTCAACCAGATGCAGACTAAGAAGGAAAAAGGAAGTAATCATAGGTCAGTTTTGTCTACTGGAAGCAGGATGCAGAGAAAGGGGGCTCGCTTGTATTGAAAATATGAATATCTTAAGAGGAGAGAGTAGAGGAGAAAGAGATGGACAGAGATCCTCATAATTCAGAATACAATCCACGCTGCTCTGGTAAGTACGGCCCATGGATGGATGGACTCTCTCCATTCACCAGTCAGATGAGCCGTTTTTCTTCCCATAGGATGGGGGCAGTGAGAGAATGGGGAGAGGAATAGCAAACGTTCTTGACTATTGCTCCTTTCTGAGGAGGGAGGGGAAGCAGGAATCCTCTGGCTAGGGAGTAAGCGAAGAAGTGCTCCGACTCACAGATGGAGCATGGGCCCACAGGACACCACCAGGCGGATGTCTGCAACGTGGCTGGTGAGGGCTGGCATTCCCATTCCTTGGCCCCTTCTATAGTAACCTTTGGACAAGCACTGCTGTGGCCCCTCTGATTCTAAGTCACTTCCTGCAGGGACCCCCCTGCCCCACTTCATGCCCAGGGGTCTGGCCCTGAGACTTTGCCTACCTGCTGTTAGAGCCTGCATGGTCTCCTTCCAGGTAGGTGATAACAGAGAGCTTGTTAATCAGACAAACTAATCATGCTGATTAGGCCTGGTTCAAGCATGGATCAGCTCTTCCAGGGAATCTCATGTTTAATATTTACACCAATTAAAAGGCTCTGGGGGAATGACTTAAATGGTGGGAGGGATTCAGAATCAGAGGAGGGCAGGTTAAAGGGAGGCATTTTGGAAGGGGATTTCAGGACCAAGCACATCTTGCCCCACAGATGACGGGGCTGGTCCAAGTTCAAGGCTGCTGAGACAGTTCAGTTTAGTCTGTCAGTCATGTCCGACTCTTTGCAACCCCATAGACTGCAGGACGCCAGGCCTCCCTATCACCAACTCCTGGAGTTTACTCAGACTCATGTCCATTGAGTAGGTGATGTCATCCAAACATCTCATCCTCTGTCATCCCCTTCTCCTGCCTTCAATCTTTCCCAGAATCAGGGCCTTTTCAAATGAGTCAGTTCTTCACATCAGGTGGCAAAAGTATTGGAGTTTCAGCTTCAGCATCAGTCCTTCCAATGAACACCCAGGAATGATCTCCTTTAGGATGGACTTGTTGGATCTCCTTGCAGTCCAAGGGACTCTCAAGAGTCTCTTCCAACACCATAGTTCAAAAGCATCAATTCTTCGGCACTGAGCTTTCTTTATAGTCCAACTCTCATATCCATACATGACCACTGGAAAAACCATAGCCTTGACTAGATGGACCTTTGTTGGCAACACGATGTCTCTGCTTTTTAATATGCTGTCTAGGTTGATAGTCAGAGAAGGCAATGGCACCCCACTCCAGTACTCTTGCCTGGAAAATCCCATGGACGGAGGAGCCTGGTGGGCTGCAGTCCATGGGGTCACAAACAGTTGGACATGACTGAACGACTTCACTTTCACTTTCATGCATTGGAGAAGGAAATGGCAACCCACTCCAGCGTTCTTGCCAGGAGAATCCCAGGGACGGGGGAGCCTGGTGGGCTGCTGTCTATGGGGTCGCACAGAGTCGGACAGGACTGAAGCGACTTAGCAGCAGCAGCAGCAGATGTTGGTTATGCAGATGGAGAGTTCAAAGCCTCAGAGGAACCAAGAAGGATGGCTCCTGGTCATCAGGTCCTGTAGATTCTTCACTGTCCCTTTCTCTCTATCCCTGTGTCATTCTCCTGCTTCAGGTCTCATTTCTAACTTGGCCTCTTGCAATGATTTCCTAATCAGTCAGACTCAATCTCTACCTGCTATGCATTGCAGCTAGAGTGGCCTCTTCCGTTTTTCATTATTTACATCATTGCTGCTGCTGCTGCTAAGTCGCTTCAGTCGTGTCCGACTCTGTGCGACCCCATAGACGGCAACCCACCAGGCTCCCCCGTCCCTGGGATTCTCCAGGCAAGCACACTGCCATCATTACAATATTAAAAAATACAGAAAGGTATATTATGTAGCTAGATAGATATTATGGCTAACACCCCTATATTTGCCATGCCAAGTCAGTAGATGCTCACTTCTGCCCTGTTCCATCTATCTGTCTATCTATTCATTCAATCTATGTCTCTATCCTCTAGCAAGCATCTGCCTATCTATCTATATCATCTATCAGTTATCTATCTAAATTTCATCTATCGATTATCTATCTATCTAATCTTTATCTCTCGCAATCCTTTTTTATTAAAACATAACATACAGGAGGAAAGCCACTTTTTCTGTAATTGTACATCTGTTGAATTTTCACAGAAAGAACTTAGTCATGTAACCAACACCACACGTAAACAGAGCATTCCCAGCCTCCCCTTTTGCCTCCTTCTGGTTATCTGTCCTCCTCACCCCCACTAGAAGGGAATCACTACCCTGAATCTTACAGCATAGCTTGGTTTGTGAACTTTCATTCATTATGTAAATGCAGCCTCACAATACATGCTTTGTGTGTTGTCTTTCTTTTGCATCTTCTTTTTTAGAAAGACATTTTTAGAGATAAATGGGACATTGCCTATGTTTCAGTTCTTCTAATTCTTTTTTCTTCCCCAAAGACAACCACACATCATCGGTGTGATACATATGCAGTTCATGCTTTTGTATGTTTACATATGTGTATAACATTCACCTCAGATGTGTTTTGTTTTTATTAAAATAAATGGCTTCACAATGTAAAGAATTCCTGCCACTTGCTTAGTGCATAGAGTGTGCTTCCTAAACCACACAACAGTCCATGTATTTCTCTCCCTTTTATTACGCTCCCCTGCTCCCAGACTGTTGGGTCTTAGAAGTGGGGGCAGGGTTTGATTCTTCCTTGCGTCCTGTGAGTCTGACACTCTGTCTGATGCTCCTTTATAAAAATTGAGTGAATAAATGACTGATGGGATGAATGACCAGATGAACAAAATCTCCCCACATCATGGAGAGCTTGAAAGTCCAGAACACACAGCCCCTCCTCCACTGGTCCCCTTTTTGGGGGAAGGTGTTCTTATTACTCTTTTCCCCTTCTTGGCTGCTTTTTTCAATATCTGTCTATAAAAGTCCCCAAAGCCTTAAGTCTCTCAGAAAGCCCAGGAGAAACATTTGACTTTATAAAATGTTCCTTCAGAAGAGGTAAACATTTCAGAGCTGGGTAAGATCTCTAGCTGGATTCCTGATCTGTTTTCCTGACACTGGGGACAGTTGCCTTCTTCCTGGTGTTTTCTTTAAACAAAGTTATCCTTGTGGTCTAAGGCAGTTATATCATTAAATTCACGTCTCAGCACATTGATGAAGCATCAGTCATCATCCGAGCTGACCAGCTCTGGGGTTTCTGTTCAGTTCTGTTGGCTCCTCCAGCCTCTGCAGGCGTGAGCTCAGTACCCAAGGAAGATGAGTTGTTGTTGATGTTCTGAGGCGGGAATCTTAGGACATCATAGGTAAAGAAAAACTGGTCCCATCTGATGAGCTTTACCACTGCTGACAGCACTTGAGACCCCAGGGGTGTAGCCACAGGACTTAAGTCCCTGTTGTCTCTCCTGCGTGTGGGGGTAGATGTGGTCACTTCAGTTGTGTCTGGCTCTGTGACAATATGGACTGTAGCCCGCCAGACTCCTTTGTCCATGGGATTCTCCAGGCAACAATACTGGAATGGGTTGCCACTTTCTCCTCCAGGGAAATTCCTGACCCAGGGATTGAACCCATGTCTCTTATGCCTCCCACATTGACAGGAAGGCTCTTTATCATTAGTACCACCTGGGGTTTCCAGGTGGCTCAGTGGATAAAGAAATCACTGGCAATGCAGGAGACACAGAAGATTCGAATGGGATACTTGGGTGAGGAAGATCCCCTGGAGGAGGGCATGGCAACCCTCTCCAGTATTCTTGTCTGGAGAATCCCATGGACAGAGGAGCCTGGCAGGCTACAGTCCATAGGGTCCCAGAGAGTCAGACACGACTGAAGTGACTGAGCAGGCAGGCAGTCCCTCCTATCTCCTCCCTTCCCCAGGAGTCAGCCTCTGTCTTCATGGAATAGGATCTTGGTTGTGCCACTTTCTGGATGATTTGGATAAGCCTATGACCTCTCTGACTTCCCCAGTGGCTCAGATGGTAAAGCATCTGCCTGCAATACGGGAGACCCAGGTTTGATCCCTGGGTTGGGAAGATCTCCTGGAGAAGGAAATGGCAACCCGCTCCAGTATTCCTGCTTGGAGAATCCCAGGGACAGAGGAGCCTGGTAGGCTACAGTCCATGGGGTCGCAAAGAGTCGGATACGACTGAGCCACTTCATTTCATTTCACTTCACTTCACATGACCTCTCTGGGCTTCCCTTGTGGCTCAGCTGGTAATGAATCCTCATGCAATGTGGTTCAATTGAACCTGGGTTCAATCCCTGGGCTAGGAAGATCCCCTGGAGAAGGGAAAGGCTACCCACTCCAGTATTCTGGCCTGGAGAATTTCATGGACTGTATAGTCCATGGGGTTGCAAAGAGTCAGACACGACTGAGCGATTTTCACCATCACCCATGATGTCTCTGATATCCAGTGTCCTTAACTGGGCTGTAATATTACTTACTTCACACATTTGTTGGGAGAATTAAACTATGAGCAGTAAAGGAGATGAAAATGTCTTGCTCCCAGATGGCACCCATGGCATTTTTCTACTTGTGTACACAGGAAGGCAAAACAATAGAAACACATACAATAGATGTGCTAATATACCTACTTGCCTATTATGTGTTTTTAAGTGTCTGACTTGCTTTCTAAACATTTTTCTCATAACCATTTTCCAATCTCATTAAAAATACCTGCTCTACATTGCTTTTGATAGTTGCATAATATTCTAACATCTGGTTGCACTGTAAGTACACCTAACCATTTCCACATTGTGGGCCATGTTGTTTATTTTTAATTTTTTTTTTTTATCAAGGAGAGTATTGAGGTCAGCCCAGCCTGATTTTGCCTTAAATTTTTTTTTTTAAACTCATTTGCAAGGAACATGGTTTTCATTATTTTTGCTTTGCTTTGTTTTATTTTCTGCTTGGGATACTTTTAATTTATTTTTTCATTTCTGTCAAGCTGTGCATTTCTTTTTATTATTACTAATTGTGCTTGGTACAGCATATGCCATTTTGTTTTGCAATCTTAGATCTTTTTTTTTTTTCAGTTCAGGAATGTTCTACTATAGATTTGACTGGTGTTTCAGTGTCACTACTTTTTAAAAGACTTTTTAAGGATCACATCTCTTTTCTTTTTGCAAATTGGATCACTTTTCTCTCTTCCTCATTCATGCCATCTGCAGTCTCATTATTTTCAACTTCAGATTCTGAAAGATATATCTCAAATTTACTCTTTCTCTGAAATTCAGTTTTCTGTGGTATGAATTCTGCTCTTTATTACTTCTGATGTAAACTGTGATTCTAAGAATGCATTTACAGTTTCTTGGCCTCCTTGGATATCTCAGCCAGACGTCCCTTCATCTTAGCTTGCATTTTGCTTTATTTTCCATCTCCTTTCCTCCTCTAGAAGCCATGTTATCTTATAATTTATCGAGAACAAAATATACAGATTTTCTGAGAATTTCTTCAATTTTTTTAAGTAAACAAATTTTAAGACATGCCTTTTCTCCATGTCTTTGGGACATACTTTTACTAGAGCAATACTTGACAAACTATCATTCTTGGGCTAAATCTAGTGCATTCCCTGTTGTGGTAAATGAAGTTTTATTGGGACTCAGCCATATTCACCCACTTATATATCATCTAGGCTGCTTACTTAAACCCTATAGTGTAATTACAACAGAGACTGGGTGGCCCCCCAAATCTAAAATATTACTCTCTGGCTTTTTTATGGAAAAAGTCTGCCAATCCCTGTGATACTCTCCACTGTTAAATCACTGTTAAAGGAAGAAACTTTATCGTTTGACTCCGGAGGGCTATCTATCACTCTGTCTGAAGATGCTGATAAAGTTTGTCCTCTCAGATTTAAATTAGAGCAAGGAGCATACCATCAGGATACTTGTGGGAAACAGATAGCAAAGTCATACTGGATAGTTGATAAAAGATTCATTAAAGGACTATCTCCAAAGAGTGGGAAGAGTTCAGGGCCTCCATAAAGGGGTGATGAAGGACCCCAAGTCTAGTAGCTGACTACCGTAGTCTGAAGGATTAAGGGGAGGAAGGGAGGGATACCACTATCCAGAGAGAATAACTGAGTGGAGAGTTGCCCGATCAGAGTTGTGTCTTTGGACTTCCGCAACGGTCCAGGCATGAAGACTCCACTGTGATGATCATGGCTTTTTCAAAAAAATACTTTTACTTATTTATTTTTATTTTTGGCTGTGCTGGGTCCTCATGGCTGCTCGCAGGCTTTTCTCTAGTTGCATCGGGCAGGGACTACTCTTCAGTCGCGCTGCGCGGGCTTCTCACTGCGATGGCTTCTCGTCGTGGAGAACAAGCTCTAGGGCACATGGGTTCGGTGGTTGCAGCTCCCGGGCTCTAGAGCACAGGATCGGTAGTTGTGGTGCACGGGCTTAGTTGCTCCATGGCACGTGGGATCTTCTCGGACTGGGGATCGAACTTATGTCTCCTGCACTGGCAGGCCAATTCTTTACCACGGAGCCACCAGGGAAGCCCTGAAATGGGCATGGATTTGATCCCTGCTCGGGGAACTAAGATCCCACATGCCCTGCTGGCGTGGCCAACAACAACAAAGAAAAGAGTTGCAGCTTTTAATAGAGAGATGCCTTTAAGTCACAGTGACTAGTAGGGAGGAAGCCAGAGTAACAGATGTTCTTATCTCACTCTTCTGTCCTATGGTGCCGTGCTTCAGTTCAGTTCAGTCACTCAGCCACGCTGGTGCCTCCCAAAGGCTGAAGTCAACCAGAAACCAGGGGACAGAGGATTCATTGATCGCATCTCATACAAGTCTGTCTTGTAGGGGTGCTCATAGCAAGTGAGTGAAAGATATCAGCTCTTGGAGTTTATGTGTGTAGGCTGTCAATCAGAGCTATCTAATAGAACTTTCTACAATGATGGAAATATTCTGTACCTATATTGATTAATATGTTCGCCCCTAGTCCTAAGTCACTGTTGAATCCTGGAAATGTGGCTATGAGCTTAGAAACGGGATCTTTAGTTTTAACTAATTAATTAATCACTGCAGGTGGTGATTGCAGCCATGAAATTGAAAGACGCTTACTCCTTGGAAGAAAAGTTATGACCAACCTAGATAGCATATTCAAGAGCAGAGACATTACTTTGCCAACTAAGGTCCGTCTAGTCAAGGCTATGGTTTTTCCAGTGGTCATGTATGGATGTGAGAGTTGGACTGTGAAGAAAGCTGAGTGCTGAAGAATTGATGCTTTTGAACTGTGGTGTTGGAGAAGACTCTTGAGAGTCCCTTGGACTGCAAGAAGATCCAACCAGTCCATTCTGAAGGAGCTCAGCCCTGGGATTTCTTTGGAAGGAATGATGCTAAAGCTGAAACCCCAGTACTTTGGCCACCTCATGCGAAGAGTTGACTCATTGGAAAAGACTGATGCTGGGAGGGATTGGGGGCAGGAAGAGAAGGGGACGACCGAGGATGAGATGGCTGGATGGCATCACGGACTCGATGGACGCAAGTCTGGGTGAACTCTGGGAGTTGGTGATGGACAGGGAGGCCTGGCATGCTGCGATTCATGGGGTCGCAAAGAGTCGGACACGACTGAGCGACTGAACTGAACTGAACTGAGAGCTAGTGCCTGGCCTATTGGACAGCACAACTCTAGGCGGATGTCTGCTTTCCAGCATGCACTGACTGCTGTGTATTTTGCTGGACTGTCCCAGGATATTTTATTCCCCAATAGATGCTTCATTTATGAACATTCTGAGATAGTCTCTCATTTTCCAGAAATAATATCTGAAAACTCATAACCCCTAAGGAACATAACTTCTGGGCTTCCTTTTATGAATTTGTCTGCCTAACATCCCACCTTAGACTTCTTCCCCTTCTCGCCTCTGTGTGGTCCTATAATAGTCTCTCAGTTGAAACGGAGAAGCATTCTTGATTGTCTCAGGGAGAATAATTTTTAGAAAATGTTTTGAACACAATATAGTGTGTCTTTTAAATCAGCAAAGTTCTGGAGTCTCTGCCTGTGAACCAGGATTTGACAGCACCTACACTGACTCGATGGACGTGAGTTTGAGTGGACTCCGGGAGTTGGTGATGGATAGGGAGGCCTGGCATGCTGCAATTCATGGGGTCGCAAAGAGTTGGACACGACTGAGCGACTGAACTGAACTGAACTGAAGCAACCTTAAGATTCTTCTTCAGAAATTAAGATGTGCCATCAAGAATGACTTAATTTTATCAGTTCCCTTCCACCAATAGAGTTAGTAAAACTTTTGCTCAGAATTAGAGACTTGGCAGAAATTAACACAATGTTGTAAACCCACTATGAAAAAGTGTTAGTCTCTTAGTCATGTCTGACCCTTTGCAACCTCATGGATTGTAGCCTCTGTCCATGGAATTCTCCAGGCAAGAATACTGGAGAGGGTTACCATTCCCTTCTCCAGGGGTTCTTCCCAACCCAGGGATAAAACCTGGGCACCTGAACTGCAGGCAGATTCTTTACTGTCTGGGCCATCAGGGAAGCGCAAGTCAACTATACTTCAATTAAAAAAAAAAGAATTGGAGACTTGGTTGATAATTCTTCTTACTCAGAGTGTTCATGTGTATTTTAGCATAAAACTGGAAGAGGTCGTATCAGGGACTGGCTGTGTGGCTTCTATTAACCCCAGAGTCTCCCCTCCCAATTTTTTCTTTATGATTGTCACAGTTGCTGCTGAAAACAGAGCGTGATTTTGAATGTGCATAATCTCATATCTGATGCAAAATTAATATCAATTGCTTGATTTTCACACTGAGACGTTAATTACTATTTGTTTTGTATTTGCATTCACAGGTATCTGTGGAGGGAAATTAGCATACTCTGTTGTTAGACCATTATTAAAATGACAGTTGGGAAAATATTTGAAAAATATTGTCTTTCCTTGTGTTTTCCTTTTCGGCATTGCTGTTATTGTTTTTTATCTTTCTGGTGACTTCTGTTGGTTACATGATTTTGAAATTTCAGATCATTAATAGAAACCATTCTGGGACATTTGTACTTAAACAAAATCCACATTGTTGGAACTGAGGCTTTCTAATGGATTTCGCATTTGTGTACAAACAAGCCAAACCGGTCCCACCTTCGAAAGCAGGTGAATCAGAGGCAAGTAGGTAATAATCTTTTGTTGCTTAAAACTTAGGAGAGGCACATCGAACACTTGTTGCTGGGTGCTTCCTGCTGTTGGGTCTGTCTGTGCTTGGGCTGAGAAGAGCACGCAAAGGAAACGATGGTCTTTTTGTCATCGTCTTTAAAAGGATCCTGAAAAGGATCCAGTGAGACCACTGGACTCACATGACCTGGTGATGCCACTGAGTAGCTGAAGAAACGTGGACAAGTCATTTTATTTTCTTACCTGTGAAAGTGGTACTCACCCCAGGGTGTCATGGCCAAGTTCAAGTGAGATGACGCCATTGTCAGCTCTGGAGAACCACATAGCCTTGACAGGTGACAGCAACTTCAGTTGCCAGTTCTGTTATCTTATTTGGTCTTTTCCTCTGGGGATGGGGCCTCCTTGATAGCTCAGTGGGTAAAGAATCCGCCTGCAATACAGGAGACCCCAGTTCTATTCCTGGGTTGGGAAGATCTCCTGGAGAAGGGACAGGCTACCCACTCTGGTGTTCTTGGGCTTCCCTTGTGGCTCAGCTGGTAAAGAATGTCTGCAATGCGGGAGACCTGGGTTTAATCCCTGGGCTGGGAAGATCCTCCTGGAGAAGGGAAAGGCTACCCATTCCAGTATTCTGGCCTAGAGAATTCCATGGACTGGAGAAGACCATCGAGTGGCAAAGAGTCAGACACGACTGAGCAACTTTCCCTTTCACTCTGGGGATGAGATGTGGGCATACTGTCACGGATGCTCATCTTTCCACTGTCAGGCCACTCATGGTTGTAGTCCTCAAGTCCTCACTGGTATGAGAGGGCTCTGCCAACAGCACTTTCCTGCTCCTAGGTGGGTCCCCTGTGACCATAGGCTCAGTTGAGGAAGACAATCTTTCCAGGAAAAAAGAGTTTTCACATTCTTTTTCATTGCATTGGTAAAAATTAATTCCTTAATTCTATACATTTATGGGGCATCTACTCTGCCGTGTAGAGGGTGATACTGGTTCTTCCTTCAAGAATTGTAGTCCAAGGCAACTCAGGATGTGTGTATTTCCTCCAAACCTGGAAAAATATGTGGATTGATGACTTGATTGATTGATCCAGTGATTAAATGACTATTTGTTGAGACTTTAATGACTTAGGTACTGTGCTGGACACTAGGGATGTGAAAGTGAACAGAATAAGGTCTCTACCCTCAGAGTCACCTGACTTTGCATGCTTTGTGGGGTTAGTCACACACTCAGAGTTTGGGGTGCCCTCTCTCCTCCCAAGAGATTCCGGTCAGTCATCTGGATTTTGAATATATATTTTGAATAAGCCCCTTGATGAAGGCAAATAGATGGGGAAACAGTGGAAACAGTGTCAGACTTTATTTTTCTGGGCTCCAAAATTGCTGTGGATGGTGATTGCAGCCATGAAATTAAAAGATACTTGCTCCTTGGAAGGAAAGTTATGACCAACCTAGACAGCATATTAAAAAGCAGAGCATTACTTTGCCAATAAAGGTCCGTCTAGTCAAAGCTATGGTTTTTCCAGTAGTCATGTATGGATGTGAGAGTTGGACTGTGAAGAAGGCTGAGCGCTGAAGAATTGATGCTTTTGAACTGTGGTGTTGGAGAAGATTCTTGAGAGTCCCTTGGACTACAAGGAGATCCAACCAGTCCATCCTAAAGGAGATCAGTCCTGAGTGTTCATTGGAGTGACTGATGTTGAAGCTGAAACTCCAATACTTTGGCCACCTGATGTGGAGAGCTGACTCATTTGAAAAGACCCTGATGCTGGGCAAGATTGAGGGCAGGAGGATAAGGGGATGACAGGGATGAGATGGTTGGATGGCATCACTGACACAATGGACATGGGTTTGGGTAGACTCTGGGAGTTGGTGATGGACACGGAGACCTGGCGTACTGCAGTTCATGGGGTTGCAAAGAGTTAGACATGACTGAGCGACTGAACTGAACTGAACTTGAGGAAGGAGAGAAATCTGGAAACACTGCTTTGGAGAATGCATTCATTCTTTCTCTCTCTCTCTCACACACACAGACACACATGCATCCCAAAATCAGTGTGAGAGAACCCGAAAATGTTTCTCAGAGTTGAAGTTTATCTGCTTAGCAGAAACATGCTTCCTGGCTCCACCTGGCTTCCTGGACTGCCCCCCGGTCAATATTTGGTCAAATTGCTCTGGTCCCCACCAGTGACATTAGACATAGATTAACTCCTTACAATTCTGAAGTTCCAATAGAAAACTAAAGTCCATGTCTCCTTCATAAATATGCACATTTTTAAATGAAAAAATACAGATAAATATTATTATGCAAACAGTAAAGTGTCTGCCGGCAATGCGAGGGACCCGGGTTCGATTCCTGGGTCGGGAAGATCCCCAGGAGAAGGAAATGGCAACCCACTCCAGCACTCTTGCCTGGAAAATCCCATGGACGAAAGAGCCTGATAGGCTACAGTCCATGGGGTCGCAGAGTCGGACACGACTGAGCGACTTCACTTCACTTCACTTGGCCCCCTTATCAGTAAATCTTTCAGAAAGGAAACTCACTTCAAATTGCTGTATGATTTTAGGCTCTTTTGGCACACCACCAGTTGTGTAACTGATATATTATTTTTGGATATAGTTTTAGCAATGGCTATTTAGCAACCCTCATTCCATAACAAGTACCCTTCAAAACACATTCCGTGTCTTATCTCGTTTAATCTTTGCAGCCAACTCATAAAGGTAGTATTATTATTTTTCCCATTTATAGCTGATGTGACTGAGGCTTGGAGAAATGGCTGTCTTGCCCTAAGTAACACTTTCAATGTTGGCATTACTAATTTTCCACTCTTACAAATGGCACTGAGAAACCCACCTTTGGACGTAAACCTTTGAGCGTGTACTTGATTAATGCCTTATAATTGATACCTAAAAGGGGGATACTTCTATGACTCTGGGCCTCATCTGGACAGACCCTGTTCCCTTTTTCTCCTCTCTTGGTGGTCCTTGTGGTCCAGGAGCCTAGGGTTTTCAATGCTTCACAAGTGCTCTGCTCTGGCCTTTTTGTCACACTCTTCCTGCCACAAAGAGAAGGACGTGAGCTGGGGCTCCCTAGATTCACCTTCTCAGCCCCCGATGTCCCCTGACATCTCTTTGGGCAGTGACATATAAAGGCCAATAAGATCAGGTCAGGGTGATGCTGTGACAAGGTGTCAGCACCAATGGCTATACCCGGATTGTGACAGGCACCTGGTCAAGCTTTCTCCATGACCCCTGGGCGGTGATTGACAAAGAGCATCAGTCATTTTAGCAGCCAGTCCGAAAGCAGAAGGAAATGTTAAAGGCAGCTGTGAGAAGCCCCCCAGGCCTCCTGCCACTGTGAGCCCGGGGGACGTTGTCAGTGGGGAGACTTCCTCAGGTTGGGGCAGCAAAAGGGGTTGCCTTTCAGAGTAAGACCAGAGTTAAGGCCAGGACAGGCTGTGGATTTTGCAGGTGTGAGGGTCTCCAATTCTTGGAGGTTCCCTCCTACCATCATCAAAATCATTTAAAAAGGATTTGGAACTCAAATTAAGGATACAAGTTAAGACGCATTCAGTAGTTGCCACCTACGTTATTTTCCGGGAGTCTGATGAAAAATTATTATTATTATTTTTTTGTTTTACATTTTCCTCTAATGATCTACTGGAGCTGTATTTTTTAAGGCTGTAATATTTTTAAAGGCTGTTGAATAAAACTATAAGCCTGAGTCTGTAATACCTGCAGGGAAACCTCCCCACTCCACTCCTGCTGCCGCCACCCTCTCATGAACTTGCAAGAAAGGGACCTGCTGGCTTCTTTGTGACCCAAGTTCAAATCCTTCCTGTGGGGCTTTCTCTGCTCAGCCCCCACACTCAGTACTCTGATAGCACCCAGCTTTCATCAGCACTTGGGGGAGATTTCAGTTCAGTTGTTATCATGTCTGCCTCTTCTACTGGAACCTGAGCTGGGACTCTCTCATATCCGCATCCCAAAGGCTTAGTGATGGTGCCAAGTGGTGCCTAGCAGGATCTCAACAAATACTCACTAACTGCACAGAAGAAAAGATGAATGGCTGGAACTCTTAAAGATGTCTCTAGCTCCAAAGTTCTCAAAATGTGCTCCCTGAACCAGCGAATCAGCATTTGCTAGCAACTTAAGAGAAGAGTAAATTCTCCGGTTCCTACTCTCGACCTACTGAGTCAGAGGCTCTGGACTGGCATTAGCTCCAGGTGAAATCCATGCACAGAAAATGGAGAACCATCTAGACTGGGGCTTCTCAAACTGCAATGTGCATACTAATCACCTAGAGATCTTTTAAAATACCAATTCCGATTCACTGGTTTGGAGCAGGACCAGAGGTTCTGCATTTCTAACAAGTTCTTTGAAAATACTGATGCTGGTCCATGGACCACACTTTGAGTAGCAAGGCTTTTGTCTACCCCAGTCCAAGGTCTAGCGGATTCATTGCCAGGCAGGGAGAAAGAAACCTGTACTTGGATAGTGATGCCAGTTCTCTGAGCTTCACTTTTTACATATACCACATGGAGATAATGATGTTTATACTTATTGAGCTAATTATCATGGATAAAGGAAATAATATATGCAAAGCATAATGCTTGGGGCATAATAAATGCTCAGTAAGTACTTTTCCCTTCCTTCTCCCTCCTCTACATGACTCCTTTTCATTTTTTCTTTCTCATCAAGATGTTAAACTTCTTAAACACAAAGACTACTCTTTTATTTTTCTGAAGCTAACAAATAAGGGTAGTTATTTGAGTGATATTAAGTAAAGAGAAAAACCTTTAAAATCTCCTCCAATTTTTCTTACAGTCCTTTAGGGTTTGACAAACAGGATAAAAAAAAAAGATGGGGTGAATTCACAAGAGGTCAGAATGAGGAATAGAAAGAGGTTTTCTTCTAGCAAGCTGAGGCTCAGGGGAACAGAGCTAAGAGAACACCCATGTGGTTCAGAGCCAACAGCTGTCTCCCAGGCACCCGCCGCATGCCACACTGCCCAGTATTTGGGCACATGGCTTCACTGGGATGCTGGGGATGAGTGGGTGGAGGAATGGAATGTGGGGGCCTCGGAAACACCTTCCTAATTGTGATCATTTGTCTTCCTGCAAGACATAGACCCTCATTTGGACTTGGCTGGGGATTGCGTAGGCAGGGGAGGTATGGGACATGGGGGGAGGAAGTCGGCATGAAATTAATTCCCTGCCTTTCCCTTCTGGAATGCCAATAATGTGCTGAGGACAGTGGGCAGTGCAGTTGGCTGCCAGCCCCCCTCCCCAGCCCGGGCTCAGAGCCTCTGAGTCTTCTTGTTTGGGGGCACATGGATTCCCAAGCCTGTAGCATCATGCCCCTTGTATATCACAACCATCCTGGGGAACTTGACTATCTTCCCTGTGACCCCACTCCCTGCTAGGGTTTCTTTCTTATTAACACTCACAAGATCATTAGAAGGGGCAGCAAACATTGGTGACAAAACCAGTGGAACCTGCTCCAGATGGCAACGTTTTGACCAATCAGAGTGGCTGGGAGCCCATCTGCACTGCCCAGAGCTCACCAGAGCCTCACACTGTTGTACCATACTGCTCCCCCCAGCTCCCTTTGACGTCTCTGGAGCCAGGCTCTAAACTGGTCAAGGCATCTGGGGCTTTATTTCATCATGTACTCGATGGCTCTGAATCAGCATTAAAATGTTTCTCACTTAGATTTGTTTCACATTCACATGAGCTTATGTTTATACCATCTAATGGTAGGAAATGGGCCTTGGTAGGTTCCAGGCAAAGGCTCTCATCTGAGAGCTGGGGCCATGCAGTGCATGGAGTCCAGGTGACACACCTGAGATCCCACGGCCAGGCGGCCCATGTAGGACCAGCACTGCCTCTTAGACCAGTGCCCTTTCAGTGGCACCACGAGGCAGGCACACGCAGCTTCAGCTTCCGGGAAAACCTCCTCACATTATTTGCCCAGGAGCAAGCCTGGGTTTGTCAAGTTCGAGCACTGAAGACAAATGATTGCAGGTATTTCCCCACTGCGGGTGCTTCTAGAAACCAGATAGAAAAGTCTATGGCCCACAGGTCACTACTCACCTGTGTGAAAAGGAGTGTCTAGTCTCTGGTCCAGGAAGCTCTGTGGCAGTGAGAAAGATGAACAGAGAGGAAGAGAAGCCCCCAGGAGAGTGGGAACCAAGCTCCCAAGAGGACTCAGTGGGATAGGAAGGACCAGGGAGGGACCCAGAGAGGAGCTCTCATGCTGTTTGCTGTTTCCAATTAAGATGGTGAGAGCTCCTTCACATTTGCATCTACTAAATACCACAACACCTATGTGTAAACAGTATATACATGCATACACGCATATACCTGTCCATAGAATTCTTCTGTTTTAGAAGTAAGGCATGCTTGCTCTTGATAGCTTGGAAAATACAGAAAATAGGAGATGGGACTTCCCTGGTGGTCCAGTGACTAGGACTCCATACTTCCAGTGCAGGGGGGCCC
This sequence comes from Redunca redunca, assembly GCA_006410935.1. Taxonomy (NCBI): domain Eukaryota; kingdom Metazoa; phylum Chordata; class Mammalia; order Artiodactyla; family Bovidae; genus Redunca; species Redunca redunca. Next base: position 1,272,771 of record SJYQ01000875.1, on the reverse strand, counting down.
CCAGGTTCAATCCCAGGTCAGGGAACTAGACTCCTGCACACTGCACCTAAGAGGTCACGTGCAGTACTAAGGATCCCACATGCCTCAACAGAGATCGAAGGGTCCCGTGTGCCACAGCTAAGATTCGGTGCAGTCAAGCAAACAAGCAAGCAAATAAATATTTTAAAAACTTGAAAAAATAAAAGAAAGAAAAGAGAGAAAAGGAGATCACTCATACTTTCAACAGAGATGAACATTCTTAACCTTGTAGGTATAGTTTTTCTGTATTTTTCTCTGTAGTGTTTTACACAGTGGAGTCCATATTGACTCTGTCCTTTTACGTCTCACTTGTTTCACTTAACAAGTGCATTCTCCTTATGATTATGAATTGTTTATCCACAGTCCCCTTCTGAATGCATAAGAGTTCACCACTGTTTGCTTATGCTTTTGATGATGATTGGACCTTTGGATTGTTTTTGAATTTTTCACATGATAATGTGAAAATAAAAACCAACTTCATACCCAGAACTTTCGTATATAAAGAGTTAATCATAATAAGGACCTACTGCATAGCACAAGGAACACTACTCAATACTTTGTAATGGCCTATATGGGAAAAGAATCTAAAAAAGAGTGGGTATATGTGTGTGTATAACTGAGTCACTTTGCTGTGTGCCTGAAACTAACACAACATTGTAAGTCAACTATACTCCAACAACAACAACAAAATGACTGTACTCAACAGCTAACAGAGATCATAATGGTATTGAGTTGTTTTCAGAAGAGATTTTTAAAAATGGAAGACAACTCAATCAAAGGTTGATCAAGTTCCCAGTGTGCTGGCAAAGTATTTATTAAAAGCGTAGTTCCAATATTCCATCTCATCAGCCCTGGTTGAGAGGCACATGAAGGGATCTGAGTTGCTACCTCGAGATATCAGAGCCTGTAGGGGCAGTTCGGAGGATAGAAGTTCTGGGTTTGTGCTTCCACAAGTTCAGCTTCACCAAATGCAAGCCTAACATAATTCATTTAGCCTTTATGGGCTTCAGTTTTTCCATTGTTGAAATGGAGATGTTAGGAAATTCCCTGGTGGTCCAGTGGCTAAGACTCCATGGCCCCATTGTAAGGGGCCTGGGTTCAATCCTTGGTCAGGGAGCTATATCCTACATGCCACAACTAAGAGATATAGGGTGTCACAGCTAAGATTGGCGCAGTTAAATAAATAAATAAACATTAAACACCCCCTCCCAGCCCCGAGCCCCACAATGGAGATGTTATATGGCTCCCTTATAGACTCATTCAGTCCAGAACTGAATGAGTCTGCATGTGACATGCTTACAACGGTGTGGGTAGTAAGCACTCAACAACAGCAACGAATAAGGTAATAATAACGGCCAGGGTCTCAAAGGCGCAGACCCCTGGTTGATGCTTTTGGCAGTTGCAGGGAGCCAGGGCTGACCCTAGGCTCAGGGCGTCTGGGCACACGCCCTCTCCTAGTACGTTCTGCTGAACAAATTCTTATAATTTAATCATGACTTTTAAGGTTTGGAACGGTGGCTTTTACATTTTCCTGAAGCACCGTTGCTGGCTGCTCTGTGTTATACTCCCTGTTTATATTGCAATGCAAATTATTCCTGGTGGAGAGTTTACAAACTGCACTTCCATTATTAATAGGGTTATGATTCTCCCCATTCCACTCTTATCTCTATTGCTTGTGTCATACATAATTCATGCTCACTACCCTTCGCTGGTCTCAGTGCCAGGGCACAGCGGTCTCTCTCTCTCTCCCTTCTACTGAGGACAGTAATCGGTATTCAGTGAGAGTACGATGGCTGTAGCCCCTGCCTCAGGCTCTCTCAGAAGGCGTTCCCTGGAAGGGCTCACTTGCAGGGGAGGTAGAAGTCCTGGACATTTACAGTCTACGCTTGAGATCCAGCACCCGCTGAGCTCTGAATCTTTAGGCAGATGCACGTGGGGCTTCCGCGCTTCTCAGCACAGAAATGGTCGGTCAGAAGGAAACCCTGGTTGAGGATGGGTTGCAGGATGACTGGGAGCACTGAGCTGGCTTCTCACTAGTGGGGTCTGAGTGTATTTGTGGAAAAGGCAGATTCTCCATCCTCACCACATATTCCCCCTTGTTGTTGTTTAGTTGTTAAGTTGTGTCCAACTATTTGTGACCCCATGGACATGGCTCTGCTGTCCATGGATTTTCCAGGCAAGAATACTGCAGTGGGTTGCCATTTCCTCCTCCAGGGGATCTTCTGGACCCAGGGTTTGAACTCGCGTCTGTTGCATTGGCAGGCGGGTATTTTTTACCATCTGAGCCAGGGAAGCCCATCACTTATATTTGGAAGCTAACAAAAATGATACAAATGAACTTATTTACAAAACAGAAATACTTATAGACATAGGAAGCAAACTTATGGTTATCAAAGGGTGGAGAGGATAAATTAGGAGTTTCTGATTAACAGATACACAGTACTATATATAAAATAGACAAACAATAAGGATTTACCATATAGCACAGGAAGGTATACTCATAAATTTGTGACGTTGTTGTTGCTGTTCGTTTGCTAAGTTGTGTCCAACTCTGCGACCATAGGGACTGCAGCACACCAGGCTTCTCTGTCCACTATTTCCTGGAGTTTTCTCAGATAATAACCTCTAATGGAAAAGAATCTGAAAAAAGATATATGTATATATGTGTATATATATATATATATATATATATATATATATAACTAAATTGCTCTGCTATGCACCTGAAATTAACACAACATTGTAAATCAACTATATACTTCAATTTAAAATATTTACACAGATCCTCAGAAGTCAAAGCAAAAAGTACAGAAAGGTACATATACTCAGAAACCCACATGGGAGCGCACGCACGCGCACGCGCGCACACACACACCCACACACACACGCACAGGGACTCTTCCACACACCCATGGACAGACGCACAGAGGCACATATGAACAAACACATATATAACTAGACACGGGCGTAAACACACACAAATGCAGGCGGTGTTCACTTCCAGGAAACCTTGCTTCCTCTCTGACTTGCTGGGTGCATGGAAAGCCACAACTAACACAGTCAGACCCACTCACTCCTCAAGGGCCCTGGGCTACCCACTGAATCATGAAGTGCTTTCCTGTTTCAGTTTATTTTCTTCTGGCAAAAGGGAGCAACTTATTTCCAAGAAGTGGAGCCAGGGGAGCTCTCTGAACCCGCGCTGCGGCTGTGGCACATTTTGGTGTCCTGTCCTCCCACGATGCTCTGTTTACACAGCTCCTGTTTCCCCGGGGCCCTAAGAGGCACCACCTCCGGGTGCCACACAGAAGGCAGTTGCAGTCTTTACAGCTTCTGTTTGTTGGCTGTTTGCAATACCCCTCTGGTCATTGCCAAGGGTAAGGAAGTGACTTTTGCCACACTCTTTTTTGGAGGTCTTAAGCTCTGGGAGCTGATAGCCGGCTTCAAGCCTCCTCTTTATGCCAAATCTCCATGGAAAGTGTCCTCCTTGGCCACCTAGAGAAGTCACTTTGTGCTAGAGAAGCTCTTTTCCATGAATTAACCCTCTCTAAGACAGGATTGTTTCCTGATTTGTTTTCCATTGTCTTCTTATCAGGAGCAGTGCCAGGCACATAGGAGGAACTTAATGAATATTTGGAGGTGCTATTGTTTTTTTTTTTAAAGTCTTTATTGAATTTGTTACATTATCATTTCTGTTTTCTGTTTTGGTGTTTTGGCGGTGGGGCACGTTGGACCTTAGTTCCCCAACCAGGGATTGTACCAGCATCCCCTGCATTGAAAGGCAAAGTCTTAATAACCACTGGACCACCAGACAAGTCCCAAAAGTGCTATTTTGTTTTCTCATTTTACAGATGGAGGAACTGAGGCTTACAGTGGTGCCAACCTCAAACCTATATTTACGAGGTGAACATGAAATTGAACCCAGGTAGCTGGCCCCTCAGTGCAAGCTCACAACCACTATTCTGTGATGTCAGGAGAGTTTGGGCTTGCTGATCTGAGGGGCCCTGAATCTTGGGAACCGTGTAACTTCTGATTTATGCTACAGTCCCTTTAAGGTTAATGGAGAGCCCGACTTATGGAAGCTGAACCCCATAATCAGGGTTATTGGGTCACTCCTCTGACTAGTTCCACCGGCTTCTGGGGTTTTCCTATTCCTTGTCTGTCCAAGTCTGGCTTAGTCTCCACCCAGAGCTTCCTGGGATCACAGGTTCCAGTTTCTCAGAGACAAAAACATACTCAAACCAAGCCCAGTTGAGTGTCTACTCTGGGCCCATTAGGAAGGTCTCATCCTTGGGAACTCAGTGGCTGTGTGATGGTGCAGATTGATTCACTGACTGATTCATTCATTCAACGCACATTTCCCATGTCATGGGTCTCAAGTGAGATCCCTGGGAGACAGGGTTGAAGTGGATGTAGCCGTTTTTCTCTAGAAGTGCAGTCTAGTGGACAGAACATGCACAGGACGGAATAAATCCTGGGGCATGAGATGAACGCAACAAGGAGGCTGGGGCACATTAAGGGAAAAAATGTCTATCTAACCTCAAATTCTCAAACTACAGTGAGCAATAGAATCACCTTAAACTATAGATTCGGGGGCCCCTGATATTCCACCTTGGAAAGTCTGGGAAGAGGTCCAAGAATCTACATACTTATCCATCTCTCTAGGCGATTCTGGGACAAGTGGTCTGGGGTGGAAGGACCACACACTGAGAAAATCTGTACCAAGAAATCAGAGAAAATTTCAAGGGGACAATACTATACTTTAAAGGGTGGATTAAGATTTGTCAACAAGCAAGAGCAGAAAAGACCTTACAATGCTATGAAGTAATTTTTAAAATATATGTTGTAAAAATAATCAAATTATGAAGAAATAAATGAAGTAAAAAATAAAAATGACTCACTCAGGGTAACCAATGTCCTTAGTTTGTATGCATCCTATGAGATATTTTTTTATCAACATAAAAAATTTGAATATAATCCCCACGTACCCTTATAGCTACATCTGTTACCCTTTTTGTGCATTTACAAATATGGCTTAGGGAGAGAGTACCACTGTCACCTTGGCTTCCACTAATGGAATGTATACTGATACCCTCAAGATGCTCTAGCACACAGCAGGTTCCTCTTTTTCTGTTCTCCTAGGGTTTAAAGGATTCTTCCTTTTAGGTCCTCCGTATCTTCTGTGCTTTAAAAAAACCAATACAGCTTTTTCTATTTTATTAGTTTAATTATAAATAACTTTCACTGAAGTATAACATATATGTGTCCGTGTCCTAAGTGTGTGTGTGTGCTTGCTCAGTTGCTCAGTTGTGCCCGACTCTTTGTGACCCCGTGGACTGTAGCCCGCCAGGCTCCTCTGTCCATGGGATCCTCCAGGGAAGAATACTAGAGTGGGTTGCCATTCCCTTCTCCAAGGGATCTTCCTGACCCAGGGATCAAACCCAGGTCTCCTGCAATGCAGGTGGATTCTTTACCATCTGGGCCAACAGGGAAGCCCACATATCCTAAGTATATAGCTACTCAATTTTCTGAAACTGACTACATTCATGTGACCAGATACTAATCACGACAAAGAATGTGAGCAGTGACCCATCCATTCCCACTCATTGTGCCCCACTTCACACTGGGACTTAGGAGAATTTGGGGCAGGATGAGGGATGGATTTGAGATCCAGATACAGTACTGTATACCAGGCCATCCCATTTTCTTTTTGAATGATTTCTCCTCCAAGATGCTCACTTTGAACTTCTGTCTTTGAAGGATGCTCCCAAAGGTCACACAAAAAGGGCTTGGCCCCAGCAGAGTTAGATACAGAGCTGATGGCTCTAAGCAGAGTCCAGAAGATGGGTCCTAGGAGACAGGAGAACAAGGCAGTCTGGAGTGATCCTCAGAGTGGCTCAGACACTGCTGACATGTGGATCTCAGTCAGTTCCTGTGCCATCTTGCTGCTTCATTGCACAAACGTGCCCCTGGAAGTACCCAAAAGGCTTCTTTGTGTTGAGTTCCAGCTCAAATGGCCCTTCTCTCCCTTCCTCCACTCCCTGCACCAGTCCCTTTCAGATCTTGGGGAACCATCTCTTGTGTTCTTTGAAGCTTGTTCCTTCTTGAACTTCTTGAATTGTCACAGTGAACTCTGGGCCCTCAGTTCAGTTCAGTTCAGTCACTCAGTCGCGTCCGGCTCTTTGAGACCCCATGAATCGCAGCATATCAGACCTCCCTGTCCATCACCAACTCCTGGAGTTCACTCAGACTCACGTCCATCAAGTCAGTGATGCCATCCAGCCATCTCATCCTCTGTCGTCCCCTTCTTCTCCTGCCCCCAATCCCTCCCAGCATCAGAGTCTTGTCCAATGAGTCAACTCTTCGCATGAGGTGGCCAAAGTACTGGAGCTTCAGTTATAGCATCATTCCTTCCAAAGAAATCCCAGGGCTGAGCTCCTTCAGAAAGGACTGGGTGGATCTCCTTGCAGTCCAAGGGACTCTTAAGAGTCTTCTCCAACACCACAGTTCAAAAGCATCAATTCTTCGGCGCTCAGCCTTCTTCACAGTCCAAATCTCACATCCATACATGACCACAGGAAAAACCATAGCCTTGACTAGACAGACCTTTGTTGGCAAAGTAATGTCTCTGCTTTTGAATATGCTATCTAGGTTGGTCATAACTTTTCTTCCAAGGAGTAAGTGTCTTTTAATTTCATGGCTGTAGTCATCATCTGCAGTGATTTTGGAGCCCCCCAAAATAAAGTCTGACACTGTTTCCACTGTCTCCCCATCTATTTCCCATGAAGTGATGGGACCAGATGCCATGATCTTCGTTATCTGAATGTTGAGATTTAAGCCAACTTTTTCACTCTCCTCTTTCACTTTCATCAAGAGGCTTTTTAGTTCCTCTTCACTTTCTGCCATAAGGATGGGGTCATCTGCATATCTGAGGTTATTGATATTTCTCCCAGCAATCCCAGCTTGTGCTTCTTCCAGCACAGCGTTTCTCATGATGTACTCTGCAAGTAAGTTAAATAAGCAGGGTGACAATATACAGCCTTGATGTACTCTTTTCCTTATTTGGAACCAGTCTTTTTCCATGTCCAGTTCTAACTGTTGTTTCCTGACCTGCATACAAATTTCTCAAGAGGCATGTCAAGTGGTCTGGAATTCCCATCTCTTTCAGAATTTTCCACAGTTTATTGTGATCCACACAGTCAAAGGTTTGGCATAGTCAATAAAGCAGAAATAGATGTTTTTCTGGAACTCTCTTGCTTTTTCCATGATCCAGCGGATGTTGGCAATTTGATCTCTGGTTCCTCTGCCTTTTCTAAAACCAGCTTGAAAATCTGGAAGTTCACGGTTCACGTATTGCTGAAGCCTGGCTTGGAGAATTTTGAGCGTTACTTTACTATCGTGTGAGATGAGTGCAATTGTGTGGTAGTATGAGCATTCTTTGGCATTGCCTTTCTTTGGGATTGGAATGAAAACTCCAGTTCTGTGGCAACTGCTGAGTTTTCCAAGTTTGCTGGCATATTGAGTGCAGCACTTTCACAGCATCATCTTTCAGGATTTGAAATAGCTCTACTGGAATTCATCACCTCCACTAGCTTTGTTCGTAGTGATGCTTTCTAAGGCCCACTTGACTTCACATTCCAGGATGTCTGGCTTTAGATGAGTGATCATTGAGATTATCTGGGTCATGAAGATCTTTTTTGTATAGTTCTTTTGTGTATTCTTGCCACCTCTTCTTAATATCTTCTGCTTCTGTTAAGTCCATACCATTTCTGTCCTTTATCGAGCCCATCTTTGCATGAAATGTTCCCTTGGTATCTCTGATTTTCTTGAAGAGATCCCTAGTCTTTCCCATTCTGTTGTTTTCCTCTATTTCTTTGCATTGATTGCTGAGGAAGGCTTTCTTATCTCTTCTTGCTATTCTTCGGAATTCTGCATTCAGATGCTTATATCTCTCATTTTCTCCTTTGCTTTTCTCTTCTCTTCTTTTCACAACTATTTGTAAGCCCTTCCCAGACAGCCATTTTGCTTTTTTGCATTTCTTTTCCATGGGGATGGTCTTGATCCCTGTCCCCTGTACAATGTCACGAACCTCCGTCCATAGTTCATCAGGCACTCTATCTATCAGATCTAGTCCTTTAAATCTATTTCTCACTTCCACTGTATAATCATAAGGGATTTGATTTAGGTCATACCTGAATGGTCTAGTGGTTTTCCCTACTTTCTTCAATTTAAGTCTGAATTTGGCAATAAGGAGTTCATGATCTGAGCCACAGTCAGCTCCTGGTCTTGTTTTTGTTGCCTGTATAGACCTTCTCCATCTTTGGCTGCAAAGAATATAATCAGTCCGATATTGGTGTTGACCATATGGTGATGTCCATGTGTAGAGTCTTCTCTTGTGTTGTTGGAAGAGGGTGTTTGCTATGACCAGGGCCCTGCTGCTGCTGCTAAGTCATTTTAGTCCTGTCCGACTCTGTGCGACCCCACAGATGGCAGCCCACTAGGCTCCCTCGTCCCTAGGATTCTCCAGGCAAGACCACTGGAGTGGGTTGCCATTTCCTTCTCCAATGCGTGAAAGTGAAAAGGGAAAGTAAAGTCGCTCAGTCATGTCAGACTCTTAGCGACCCCATGGACTGCAGCCCACCAGCCTCCTCCATCCATGGGGTTTTCCAGGCAAGAGTACTGGAGTGGGATGCCATTGCCCTGGAGCCCTCTAAAGATTTTCTTTCATTGTATTTCATGATATATGTCTTTTTCTCATTTTTAAGGAGTACATACTTGTGGAAAAACATGCTGATTATAAAGCAGTGTACAAAGGCTAAGTCTTTCTTATTTTCTCACAGTTCTCCCTTCCCATTGCTCCGGGAAACTATCCTGAGCAGAACTGATGTGTATACGAGATCTGTCTCTTTATGTCTCTCTCGGTTTTCGCCAAGAGTGGGATCATATTGTCCAATTTTACAACTTTTTTTGCTTCTCTGGCATTAACAATGATCCATACACATTCTTCCAAATAAATCTGCTTCATCCCTTTGTCCATACAAATTTATTTCATTCTTTTTAACAGCTTCATAGAGGTCAACAGATTGGATGTGCCACAAATGACTGAGCTCTTCTTTTTGGCATTTCAGTGATCTCTACTTTTGTAACGACAAATAAGGGTGCCGTTAACATGTTTTACATGTATCCATGTCTGAGGACTTCAATGGGAAAGATTCTGGAAGTTTGTTGGCTGAAGGCAAAGCACATCTGCTTTTTAAATGTTGCTGTCTTGCAGTGACTTATGCTCTTATCAATAGAGTAATGCACAGCCTCTTGTCTCTCTTTAACCTCTGGATATTCTAAGTCTTAAAATGTTGAACAATTTTTAGGTGGAAAAGATTATCATGTTCTAATTTTTGTTCCTCTGGGTGCTGATAGCATCTTTCCAAATTTTTTCTTTTAAATATAAACCAGCTTTTTCAAGAAAAGAGCCAAGGGATGCAGTTGTGAGGACCTGGAATGTTTGGGGAACTGGGGGAAAGTCTGTGAGTCAGAAACTCAAGGTGCATGGGTGGAGAAGACGGTGGAAAAGTTGGCAGAGGCCAGATCATTACAGGGAGCTTCCCAGGTGGTGCAGTGGTAAAGAATCCATCTGCCAGTGCAGGAGACCCAAGAGATGTGGGTTTGATCCCTGGGTCAGGAAGATCCCTGGAGTAAGAAATGGCAACCTGCTCCAGTATTCTTGCTTGGAATCTCATAGATAGAGTAGGCTGGCAGGCTACAGTCCATGGGGTCACAAAGAGCTGGGCACAACGGAGTGACTGAGTATACACATAAGCAAACACATAGATCATAAAAGGCCGTATGTGCCTGGGTGGGGAGGTGGACTTTACCTTAAAAGCAATGGGAGCCAGTAAGGCATTTCAGAAGGGTGGTAGAATGATCAGATTTGTGTGTTAGCATCCCTGCAGGGATTAGATTGGACATTGAGGGGATGAGGTAATGGCTATTTGTGGGAATGGGCAAAAGATGTCATGTTCAAGAAGCTTACTGACTTTCTTAATGGCATATTTGACCTGGGTTAGGTGGGGGTGGTGGTGGGACTTGGCCCAGAAGAAGATAGGTCTTCTGAGGGATTATTTCAACTTTGTACAGTCTCCACTTAGTGAAGGTGACACCAGGCCCATCACCATTGGCCACGGCCTCTCGGTCTAATCATCTGGATGCTGGAAGCAATGCTGCTGGGGTCTTCTAATTCCAACAAGGTGGGGGGCTTTCTTCTCTCCTCCTGGCAATGACAAGCTCTATGCTGCCCCTATTGGGTGACGATCTGAGCTCAGCTGACTGCCTCTTTTCTGAAACGCTTTGAGTTAAACCTTCGAAGCCATTGGTTTGACTGCATACATACCCGTTTGGGAGGCATGAGCCGTAGTCCTGGGGGTTTAGGAGGTTTACAGTCAGTTTCAGCCCTTGAACAAATCGTGAAGATAAGGCCTATGTCCATGAAATGGAGATTCCATAGTTACAAAAGACAATGCCCTTAAATCCTTGGGGTTTCAGACTAAAGCAGGAGTGACGGTGGTTTGTGTCTTTATGCAAATGAATGTGCAGGCTTTTCACGAATCTCAAGGCTTCCCACCTGACTGATTCCAGTTTGACACCTCTTGAATCTTAGACATCTACAACTTACTAGGATAAAGACCAGATATTTGGTTATTTTTTTCCCATGGCCTCAACCAACACCTACCAAGCCATCCCCAGTTTTGGACAGTGGTGCCATGACCCATCTACTTGGCCCAACCAGAAAGCTCACAGGGTCTCTGGACTCCACCCTCTCTTTCATTCCCTTTAATACTTCATCCTATAGGTCATCTGTATAGATATCCCATAGATCATTCCTCCGAAAACAGCCACAATCCTCCCACCTTTTTCCATTGTAATCACCACTCTGGTCCAAGCCACCCGCAAGTCTCAGCTTGGAGAACACAGTAGACAGACCTTGTCCTTCCATTTCTGCCCACCTAAAATCTACTCCTCCTATAGCAACCGGGCGATTAAAACATAGAATGGTTCAGGCGACTCATGTGCTTTAATCCCTTCAATGTCTTCGTATTGCTGTGAGAAAAATAACCTTAACTTCTTGCTTAAGAGACTATTTGATCTGGCCCTTGATAACCTCTTGGACTTCATCTGGGGCCAATCTCCCTAGCTTGCTATTTTCACTTCCTCAAAGAAGTCAGCCCCTTCCCTGTCCATTGACTGCTCTTCCTTGTGTCTGAAACCCTCTTTCATATGCTTGACTCCTGCATGGGAGCCCCATCTTCTTTAGGGTTTCAGGGAGGCATTTCAAGACCACCTTATTGAAGAAGAATCGATCACTCTTTAATCTCAGAATCCTGTTTTTTCCTTCATATTGTGTCATTTTCCCTTTCATTAAAGTATAACATGTACACAATGAAGTACCTTAAGCCTATGAAGTTTAAGTGTACAGTTCCACGAGTTTTATGTGTCTACTTTCCTGTCCACACCATCAGCTCCTTCATCAGCACTCATATACTTACTGTTATTTATCTGATTTGCAAAGAGAAAAGATCTGATAATATACCATTACGACACTATTGTGGAGAAACAGATACTGACCACTGGCTGAGTGTATTAATTCTTACAACCCCTTCAGGAGGCATTTTCACTCTATCTATTAGATGTTAAAACACACATACTTATGGAGGCAACAATTCCTCTTTCAGAAATTAATCCTACAGATACATGCTTATCTATGTGTGAGGGTAAGTGTACCAGATATGTATCATACTACTTCAGAGTGAGAAAATGTTGGTAACACCCTATGTTGCTGTACAGGGGGTAGGTTATAGAAATTGCAGTGTGGTTATGCCACGGAATACAACAGAAGCTGTTAGCAAGAATATATGATGCTGTGGGAAAATCCTCATGCTGGGTCAAATGGGAAGAGGTGTAGGTGGGTAGGGCATGCAGATGGGTAGGGCATTTGCATAAAGGAGGACATGTTTAGCTGTCCATACCCGGGTAGAGACCCGTTAACCCCAGAATCTAGTTAGAGGTATTCTTTAGGGAAGAGAATTTAGGAACTGGTGACTTGGGTGGGAGGAAGATGTTTCCTATTTTATCTTTTTGAACTGTGGGACTTTCTTCTTCCTATATATGTGCAACACCTTTTGAAAAACATAAAAAATAAAAGTCTCAGGCCTCTGAGGGACAATGTGCAGCAGGACCAAACTCTGAATAGACCAGGCCAAGATGGCAAGGATGACTTGGGCTGACTTGGTCTCCAGGGCATGGAGGATAAGCTGGCTAACAACTTGGCTTTCAGGAAACCCTGGAGAGGCCCTATGGGGAAGAGCAGCTGCCCAGAGCTGCAGTGGAAGCCAGTAGAGGGTCTGTTGGGGAGCCCAGTCAAGGATGCTCCCTGGGACATATTATATGGGGTGCCCGCACTATCCCCCTCAACAATGTATGTCACCCTTGTCTCAGATGGAGGCACGGTCAGTGAGAATGACCCAGAAATTGTCCTTTCCCAGTTCCCAGATCCATTGGTGGGCATTTTTCTTTTTACATAGAAAGGGGTCAAAGCTTCAGAACAAACACTTGCTCCAACAGGCAATAAGCTGTCCTTCTGCTCGGCTGTCAATGACCAGAGTGAAGATCAGGGGCTTGGGAGGGAGCCAGAGATGAGTTTGAGTCACAGAGCAGCCATAAGCAGCTGGGCATCCTCAGGCAAAGCAGAGCTCTGTGCCTCAGTTTCCTGGTTCGCAGCCTGGGATCAGAATTCCTGCCCAGGTAAGGAACAAATCAGATGACATGTGCATGCTTGTGTGGTGAAAAGCCAGGGCTCTGCAGATGGGCAATTTTTATTCTAGAATGCATTATTTTCTTGGGACTGACATATCAAATTACCACAAGCAGGGTGGCTTAGAACAACAGAAATGTATTCTCTCATAGTCCTGGAGGCTGGAAACCTGAAATTGAGGTGTCAGAGGGCTGTGCTATCTTTGGAAGCTCTAGAAAAAAGTCCACCATTGTATTTCTGGTGGCCACAATATTCCTTGTCACTACCTTGCTCCAATCCCTCCTCTGTCTTGGAGGCTTTCTCTTTTTCTCTCTGTGTTTTCCTCTCTTATCTTTGGATTTAGAGCTTTCCGGGCGGCTCAGCAGTAAAGAATCCATCTACAGTATAGGAGATGTGGGTTCTGTCCCTGGGTTAATAAGATCTCCTGGAGAAGGAAATGGGAACCCACTCCAGTATTCTTTCTTGGGAAATTCCATGGTCAGAGGACCCTGATGGGCTACGGTCCACAGGGTCACAAAGAGTCAGAAGTGACTTAGCAATTGGACAACAACAACAATATGGGATTTAAGGACTATATGGATAATCAAAGATGGAGAAGCTCTATACGGTCAGCAAAAACAAGATCGGGAGCTGACAGTGGCTCGGATCATTTGGCAACTCCTTATTGCCAAATTCAGACTGAAATTGAAGAAAGTGGAGAAAACCACTAGACCATTCAGGTATGACCTAAATCAGATCCCTTACAACTATACAGTGGAAGTGAGAAATAGATTTAAAGGACTAGATCTGATAGAGTGCCAGATGAACTATGGATGGAGGTTCATGACACTGTACAGGAGAGAGGAATCAAGACCATCCCCAAGGAAAAGAAATGCAAAAAAGCAAAATGGCTGTCTGAGGAGGCCTTAGAAATAGCTGTGAAAAGAAGGGAAGCAAAAAGCAAAGGAGAAAAGGAAAGATATACCCATTCGAATGCAGAGTTCCAAAGAACAGCAAGGAGAGATAAGAAAGCCTTCCTCAGGCATCAGTGCAAAGAAATAGAGGAAAACAACAGAATGGAAAAGACTAGAGATCTCTTCATGAAAATTAGAGATACCAAGGGAACATTTCATGCAAAGATGAGCTCAATAAAGGACAGAGATGGTATGGACTTAACAGAAGCAGAAGATATTAAGAAGAGGTGGCAAGAATACACAGAAGAACTGTACACAAAAGATCTTCATGACCAAGATAATCATGATGGTGTGATCACTCACCTAGAGCCAGACATCCTGGAATGTGAAGTCAAGTGGGCCTTAGAAAGCATCACTATGAACAAAGCTAGTGGAGGTGATGGAATTCCAGCTGATCTATTTCAAATCCTGAAAGATGATGCTGTGAAAGTGCTACACTCAATAGGCCAGCAGATTTGGAAAACTCAGCAGTGGCCATAGGACTGGAAAATGTCAGTTTTCATTACAATTCCAAAGAAAAGCAATGCTAAAGAATTACCACTCAAACTACCACACAATTGCATTCATCTCACATGCTAGCAAAATAATGCTCAAAATTCTCCAAGCCAGACTTCAGCAATACGTGAACCATGAACTTCCAGATGTTCAAGCTGGTTTTAGAAAAGGCAGAGGAACCAGAGATCAAATTGCCAACATCTGCTATATCAAGGAAAAAGCAAGAGAGTTCCAGAAAAACATCTATTTCTGCTTTATTGACTCTGCCAAACCTTTGACTGTGTGGAACACAATAAACTGTGGAAAATTCTGAAAGAGATGGGAATACCAGACCACCTGACCTGCCTCTTGAGAAACCTGTATGCAGGTCAGGAAGCAACAGTTAGAACTAGACATGGAACAACAGACTGGTTCCAAATAGGAAAAGCAGTATGTCAAGGCTGTATATCGTCACTGTGCTTATTTAACTTATATGCAAAATACATCACGAGAAACGCTGGGCTGGAAGAAGCACAAGCTGAAATCAAGATTGCCAGGAGAAATATCAATGGCACCACACTCCAGTACTCTTGCCTGGCAAATCCCATGGGCAGAGGAGCCTGGTAGGCTGCAGTCCATGGGGCCACAGAGAGTTGGACATGACTGAACGACTTCACTTTCACTTTTCACTTTCATGCATTGGAGAAGGACATGGCAACCCACTCCAGTGTTCTTGCCTGGAGAATCCCAGGGATGGGGGAGCCTGGTGGGCTGCTGTCTCTGGGGTCGCACAGAGTCGGACACGACTGAAGCGACTTAGCAGCAGTAGTAGATATGCAGATGACACCACCCTTATGGCAGAAAGTGAAGAGGAACTAAAGAGCTTCTTGATGAAAGTTAAAGAATAGAGTGAAAAAGTTGGCTTAAAGCTCAACATTCAGAAAACTAAGATCATGGCATCCAGTCCCATCACTTCATGGCAAATAGATGGGGAAACAGTGGATGACTTCCTTTTTCTGGGCCCAAAAATCACTGCAGATGGTGATTGCAGCCATGAAATTATAAGACGCTTACTCCTTGGAAGGAAAGTTATGACCAACCTAGAAAGCATATAAAAAAGCAGAGACATTACTTTGCCAACAAAGGTCCGTCTAGTCAAGGCTATGGTTTTTCCAGTGGTCATGTATGGATTTGAGAGTTGGACTATAAAGAAAGCTCAGCCCTGAAGAATTGATGCTTTTGAACTGTGGTGTTGGAGAAGACTCTTGCGAGTCCCTTGGACTGCAAGGAGATCCAACCAGTCCATCCTAAAGGAGATCAGTCCTGGGTGTTCATTGGAAGGACTGATGTTGAAGCTGATACTCCAGTATTTTTGCCACCTGATCTGAAGAGCTGACTCATTTGAAAAGACCCTGATGCTGGGCAAGATTGAGGGCAGGAGGGGAAGTGGACAACAGAGGATGAGATGGTTGGATGGCATCATGGATTCGATGGACATGGGTTTGGGTGGACTCTGGGGGGGAGTTGGTGATGGACAGGGAGGCCTGGCATGCTGCGGTTCATGGGGTTACAGAGTCGGACACGACTGAGCAACTGAACTGAATTGAACTGAACTGATGGATAATCCAGGATGATTCCATCTCAAGATTCTTAATTTAATTACATCTCCAAGGACCCCCTTTTCCAAAGAAGATTACACTCACAGGATCTGAAGGTTAGGACCTGGGCAAGGTTTTGGGGAGGCCACCCATCAGCCCATATAAGCAAAGCAAGTGGTCATAGAAGCTACCAGGTACATGTGTCAAGATCTGACCCGACCTGTGTGCCATGCTGTGGCTGATTCACAGGAGGCGTCAGGTCAAGTTGCACTGTGTCTGAGCCACATGGTGCGGTTACAATTGTGACAGAAGGCATGACAGCTGCTTCCATGTGTTTTTCTCTCCTGCCCTCTGCCTCCCAATCAAACCAACACTAACCATACTTGTGGGCAAGGGAGGTGGCCCAGCACCATTTTGTAAATGCCAACCATTGAGTTAAGGCTTCATGGACATTTGAAACTGATGAAGGACTGTAGTCTAGGTAACAAGATTTGATCAACATTAGTTTTCTGGTTTTGATATTGTATAACAGTGGTAAGATGCTGCCATTTGGGGGCAGCTGGACAAAAGTCCAAGGGACTCCATATACTATTATTATATTATTATTGCTGTTATTATAATTATTATCATAACTTCTGGTGAGTTTATAACATTTAAAAATAAAAAGTTAAAAAAATAAAACAACTTGATAATATTCAAAAC
Source organism: Redunca redunca (assembly GCA_006410935.1). NCBI lineage: Eukaryota > Metazoa > Chordata > Mammalia > Artiodactyla > Bovidae > Redunca > Redunca redunca. The sequence continues at coordinate 1,256,224 of SJYQ01000875.1, read as the reverse complement.
TCTCACCAGAAAAAATAACCTTTATGGGCCTTTCTGGATTAGATGGTAGAAGGGTGTCCCCCTAAAGCCCGAGCCTGACATGGGCTGAATTACTATTCCCAGGGTGGCCTCCCAGGCCACTGGGAAGCAGCCTCACCCTGGCCTAGACCCATCCCCACCCCAGGCCTCCTGGCAGCCTGTCTGACCTCCTCCCTGGGAAGACGGTCCTGCCAGGCCCTCCCCAAGCCTCCCCAGGCCAGGGCTGGTCAGGTTTACAGACACATGGCTGGGTTGTCCTGGCACCACCTCACCCTGAAGCCCTGAGCCCTGCTGTTGCTGCCACTTGCACACAGCTCTGGCTCCTATGGGCCTCTCCCTCATGTCTCCCTGGAGGCACTGTGGCCTCAGTGACCCTGTCCTGAGTCAGGAGCTCTGGGCTCCTCGGAGGTGTTCCTCCAGCTGGGGGCCGGCCCACCCTAGCGTGACTCTGCTTGTCACCCCATGCATGTTCCTCCTCCTCTTCCTCCCGCGACAGCGTGCTTGGTGCCTGCCTTCCTCCCCCAGCAGACTCCAGCTTCTACTAGTCTGGGCAAGTCGCAGACACCTTCCCTGGGCCACTCGTCTGGTTCTTTCTCTCCTCCCTCCTCACCCCTATGGAAGCTGGCTGTGAGTTCTATCACGTGGTCTGCTGGTTTGGTGCCCGAGGGGCCATAGCCTTGGGAGTCCATGGACAGACTCTGGGGACTCTAGAAACCCCTGAACTTGTGTGTAAAATGTCTGCATATTTTCCCAGGAAAGAAACAGATTTGCAGATGGATCCAACACCCACACAGAATCAAGACTCTCTGAAGGGGCTGTAGCCTAACTATCAGGCGTTTAGTCTCTGGCATCAGCCTGCTGCGCTGTGATACTGTTTCTATCAAGTTGGTTCATCCCCATGCCTCAGTTTCCTCTCATGTAAAACGAACTAAATGAAAGCCTTGATCATGTCTGGAGGTGATATGGAATAAGTGAAAAAGTCACATCAAGTTCTTGGCACTTCCCCAGGAAGAACTCAGTGTAGATGCTCTGTGAATATTTTTAAATTAATTAACTTTTGGCTGCACTGGACCTTCATTGCTGCCTGCGGGCTTTCTCTAGTAGTGGTGAGCGGGGGCTACTCTCTCGTTGTAGTACATAGGATTCTTATTCTGGTGTCTTCTCATGTTGCGGCTTGTGGGTTCTAGAGCTTGGGCTGAGGAGTTGCAGCACTCAGGCTTAGTTGCCCTGCAGTGTGTGGGCTCTTAGTTCCCTGACCAGGGAGCGAATCCACGTTCCTTGCACTGGCAGGCAGACTCTTAGCCACTGGATCACCAGGGAAGTCAATGATCTGCTATTATTTCTATCTGTACTGAGCACCTAGGATCTCCCTTCATACTTATAACAGCTACGCGGGGTAGCAGTTATCAACCTTGAGAGACTTCCCTTACCCCACATCACACAGACATGAAAAGGCAGACCTGGGATTTGGACTCATAGCTTCCTTCCTTTCTGCTGCACATTACTGCCACTCAACCCAAAGAGAATGAGAAGATATAAAGGTGATGGGGTCAGAAGATGTCTTGTATTTTAAAACCCCTTTATGTGTTCTGGAAAGTCTTTCTGGTCCTGTTTTCTGAGGTGTACTGTGTTTGTACAGGGTACTAATGAGACAGGACAAAATCCTAGAATGGCCTGACTCCAGGTGATGTACTATGCTGGAAATCCTTTGCCTTTGGAAATGCTATCCTCCCTTTCCCTAAGGTCTACCTGGTCATTGGTCCAAACCCATTGCACATGACACCTGCCCTGGTGTCATCTGACCAAACCCCATCTCTGGCCTTGTCAGTATTTGTTGCCTTTCAGCACTGACCTACTTTCACCCTGTCATTTATTACACTGCCCTGTGACTTCTTTGATGATCCTCCATTCCTGTCTCTTCAACAATGTAAAGTTTGTGCTAAAGGCACCTTTTTGCCCTCTGTGCTCAGCTTGGTTCCTGGTATCTAATAAGGGTCTGATGAGAAGGAATGAATCCTCTCTATTCCTTATCAGGATTAAATCCAAAGTCTTTACCTTGATCCACAGGCCCTGCCTGAAATCCTTGCCTTCTACTGTGGATGCATCTCATGCCAATGTCTATCACCTCATGAGCCCAGACATAGCTTCTCTTTCACTTTTTAAATATAATAGCCTCTATTGCTTTAGGATGTCCGTAGCTCTAATCACAATTTCAATGTATTTGGGACTTCCCTAGCAGTCCAGTGGTTACGACTCTAAGATTCCGATGCAGGGGGCACAAGTTGATCCCAGGTCAGGGAACTAAGATCCCACATGCCCTGTGGCACAATCAAAAACATCAAAAGCCATTTCAATATAATTGATTATGTAACTATAAGTTGAACTATGCACAGCATCTGTGAGATAGTCAAGTGCAGGCAATTTCATATGACTCAAAAGAATAATGATTTGATGATGGTTCATCCCTGGACTGTAAGCTCTGTGAAGGATACTGCCTAAAAGGGTCCAGCAAATGATAGATACTCAACATTTTCATAATCGATGAATAGTCAACCACCTACATTTTTACCATCTAATTCCTTGATCGTACACATCCTAAAGTGTTGAGAGTTGTGTAAGCATGCAGAATTTCACACCATTCTCTGATTTAAGCCAGTTCTTTGTTACAAAGAGGAAGTAAAGAATTCTGTCCCCTTAGGCTTCCCTTGTGGCTCAGCTGGTAAAGAATCCACCTGCAATGCGGGAGACCTGGGTTCAATCCCTGGGTTGGGAAGATTCCCTGGAGAAGGGAAAGGCTCTAGAGAATTCTGGCCTGGAGAATTCCATGGACTGTGTAGTCCATGAGGTTGCAAAGAGTCGGACACGACTGAGCGACTTTCACACACACACATCTAGATATTCCAGTGAAGCATCTCGCCTTCCTGAATTCTCTAGCCACCTGGGTCTAGGCTCTAGTTCTGATTTAGGCAATCACGGTCCGAGTGGAGCACTGAGAACCATCAGGGCTCAGGCACTTCTCAGAGTTTGTCTTTCTACCAAGAAAGGGAGAGCAGTTTTTTGGCAGAATCTCAGGTGGGCCATTTATAGTAGCCGTTAATGGGCAAAGAAAGTACCTTTCTGAACCCCAGCTTCCCCATGGGAATATTTATATAGTCAGTCCACGTTCCAGAATTGTAAAGACTAAATGATATAACAAGTGAAGAGCCAGTGTAGAAGTCCCTTATTATTTTTGCACTCACTGTGGTCAGGAACAGGCAAGAGGGCAGCTTTAGACGTGAAGGTGCTGGGGAGTCCATGGAATAGAGTTGTTGGGCTTGTGTCCCTTGCTGCTACAGTTATCTCATACCAGGCAGCAGACTTGGGACTAAACATTCATTATCTCACTTTAAGGTAAGAACTGTGTTTATTTTTTACAGATGAAGAAACTGGGCTCAGAAAAGTGAAGTTTACCTTATCAATGTACCCAGTCAGAGGAGGAAGTAGGATTAGAACCCAAGTCACTTTTTTTTTTTTAACTTTTACTGTGTTGTGTTGACTTCCACTGTACAGCAATGGAAATCGACCACAATTACACACGTATCTCCTCTCTCTTGAGCCTCCCCCTTCTCCTCCCATCCCTCCTCTCTAGGTCACCACAGAGTGCCAGATTGGACTCCCTGTAGAACCCAAGTCTTTTTGTTAAAAAAAAAAAAAATCAAAAACTTATTTATTTGGCTGCGCTGGGTTATGGTTGTGGCATGCAGGGCCTTAGTTACAGCATGTGAGATCTAGTTCCCTGACCAGGGATGGAACCTGGGCCCCTTGCATTGGAAGCGCAGAGTCTTAGCCACTGGACCACCGTGGAAGTCCCCAGAACCCAAGTCTTTATACCAAGAAAAACAGATATTTTTCTCTTTGGGGCCTTCCTGTAGACAACAAATATCACTACTCTTTATGCTCTTCATGCATTTCTTTCTTGGCCACTAATCTAATGATAAATAAATAATGGATTGCTACTGTAAAGCCCGGTTTCTTGGTTATACCCAGGTAAACGTCCACTGGCTTCAGTAGCAATTAGCTTCAATGAGAGGTTCCCTGATTAATAATAATACCACCACCTGCTATTTATAGATGGCCATTCTCCACGGAGTCCAAAATGCTTAGCAGACATTATCTAATCCATTCCTGCTATGTTACCGTAAATCTGGTCTGGGCTTGTGATACTTCTGCCTTTTCACAGAGAGGGCTCATGTTCAGGGAGGGTTTAGCTCTTGGCTCTCATCACATAGAAGGTTGGCATCCCCTACTCCTGGTCCATAAGTGTCTTTTTTGACCTCAAAGTACTCTCCATGGAAATTAGACCAGGTCTTGTTATCAGGATTTCTGCTTTCTGTGGGCCTCTGGCATTGCTCAGACCACGGGAGCTGGACAGACAGCTTCATGAGAATTTCTAAGGTTTTGCAAAGGGTTTGTCTGGACTCACTTTCAGGCAGCGGCATCTTTGAATTGGTCCTGGGCTCTGCCTCAAGGTTGTCATCTCCTCCTCTCCTTCCTCCTCTACGTCCTTTTTCACTGTCTGCACTCTTTCCTTGTTTTCCTCCTCATCTTTCATCTTCCTCTTCTTCTCCTCCTCTTCCTTCTCCTTCCACACATACTTATCTGGAGCTAGTTTTATGCTAGTGAAGTCTCTCAGTCATGTCCGACTCTTTGCGACCCCGGGGATGGTAGCCCACCAGGCTCCTCCATCCATGGGATTCTCCAGGCAAGAATACTGGAGTGGGTTGCCATTTCCTTCTCCAGGGGATCTTCCCGACCCAGGGATCGAACCAGGGTCTCGTGCATTGGAGGCAGACACTTTACCCTTTGAGTAAGCACTTTACAGGAGTTGCTTGACAGGAAATATTGATTGATAGGTATCATTGCCAATCTCATTTGACAGAACAGAGAACAGGCTCAGAGTGGATAAATTCCATTCTGATTGTTGACAGTCTAAACTTTCCCAGATCAACTTGAGAAACTCTGTGGCATTGCCACCCAGCACAGAGTCTGGCAGGCATAAAACACCCAGTGAATAGATGCTCATTAGAATAACAGAATAACTATCATTTATTAAGTATAGGTATATTATACATCATAATTTTCAATCCTTATAACAATCTGATGAGGTAGGTCCTATTTTACAGAAAATGAACTAAGGCTCAGAAAGGTAAATAATTTGCACACAAGTTCACACAGTTAAAAAATGAGGTTATATTGTATTAATTAATAAATAATTAATTCGTGGTTTTCCAGATTCCTGAATCTTTCCACTTAATCCATAAGCTCATTGGAATAAATGAAAGGTTGGCTGGTGGATGGATGGAAGTGAGAGAAGTACATGGGACCAGGGTTCTCCTCCCGCCTTTCTGTCTCAGATGCGACATTCTTGGTAACAACAGGGTAATGATGATAAAGACACACATGTAGCACAGTCTGAAACCTTCAAGGACTTGTGTAAATGGTCCTGGAGTTGCTTGCCCATGGGAGACTTTCACTCTACAGTGGGACACTTAAAAACATGTTTTACTGGAATGTAGTGGATTTACAATGTTGTGCTAATTTCAGGTGTAGAAGAAAATGAATCAGTTGTACACAAACATATAGCCACTCTTTTTGAGACTTTAAAAATATGCAACACTTCATGAATGTATGTGTCATCCTTGTGAAGGGCTCATACTAACTTTCTCTGTATAGTTCCAATTTTAGTATATGGGCTGCTGAAACAAGCATTCAGTTCATTTCAGTCACTCAGTCATATCTGACTTTTTGCGACCCCATGGACTGCAGCATGCCAGGCTTCCCTGTCCATCACCAACTCCCAGAGCTTGCTCAAATTCATGTCCACAGAGTCGGTGATGCCATCCAAACTTCTCATCATGTTGTCCCCTTCTCCTGCCTTCAATCTTTCTCAGTATCAGGATCTTTTCCAGTGAGTCAGTTCTTTGCATCAGGTGGCCAAAGTATTGGAGTTTCAACTTCAGCATCAGTTCTTCCAATGAATATTCAGGACTGATTTCCTTTAGGATGGACTGTTTGGATCTCCTTTCAGTCCAAGGGACTCTCAAGAGTCTTCTTCAACACCACAGGTCAAAAGTATCATTTCTTTATTTTTTTTAAATATAAATTTATTTATTTTAATTGGAGGTTAATTACTTTACAATATTGTATTGGTTTTGCCATACATCAGCATGAATCCACTACAGGTATACACGCGTTCCCCATCCTGAACCCCCCTCCCTCCTCCCTCCCCGTACCATCCCTCTGGGTCGTCTCAGTGCACCAGCCCCAAGCATCTAGTATCATGCATTGAACCTGGACTGGCAATTCGTTTCATAACTCTCACATCGTACATGACTACTGGAAAGACCATAGTAGAAGCAAGCACTAAAATGTGACATTTCAAGTGAGTACTCGCTCTTAGAGCTCAGGTCCAAGCCCTGGTGACCTAAGGGATGTCCATGGGATACGTGTGCTCATGGGTAGAAAGAAAGCCTGATTGTACCAGGATGAAGAAGAGTAGAATGATGAGAGTCTTATATCTCAGCAACTTTAAAGTAATGAACTTTATGAGTTCAATCTGGAGTAGAAGTTAAGGACATGGTGGAAGACACAAGAGTGTTGGTGCTAAGTATCTGGAACAAGACATCCACAGCTTAGAAATGGGATGAAAGTCTAAAGGCAGGAGATGGAGTTAACAGAGCCTGGGAAGCTGGGAGCTGAGGCCATCCTGCACCAATGGGACTCATTGAAGAGTTCCAGCCTCTGGTTTGAAAGAGAGAGTCATAGAAATACCGTGGTTTCTCCCTTCCTTCTCTCCTCTAACCTCCCCCTAGTACCCCTGATTATGGTTTGTCAACTCTAATAGGAAGCCAACTTTGTGAGATTTAGGAAGTTCCACTCTCAAGACATGGCTCTGTACAGTACAAAGCTGAAAACAGAAGTAGAAGGCTGGAAAATGCATCTGATGGACTAACGACTGATATTCTAGGTGTATCCTGGAATATTTATTTATTTCCCCGACTAGAGTCAGATGTCTGGTCCAGATGGACTCTTAGGTTCTCTTTGCCGTTCCAGAAGTTAGAGACCTTGAAAAGGGAATCTATCTTGTTAGGATTTTATCACAATTGAAGGAGAAGAAGGAATATACCATTCACATAAGCATCTTATACAAGAATGTCACTTTGTAACCAGAGTCCAGCTTCCTTTGGTTAACTGCTTGTGGCAGCAAGTCACTGGGGACTGGCTTACCTGGAGGCAGAGGCCATGGGATTTATGCTACTCAAAGGAGCTTGGCGGCCCCTACATCACCATCACCATTCAGCGACATGGTGATTGAAATTCCAAAATGGATGAAAAATTCCCTGCAGTTAAAATGACAAGTCTGAAAATTCCTTTGACAGGATAAATAAATAAATACACAAGAAAGTGTAGAAATAAAACTTCTCCCTCTCCTCCTGGATAAGGGTAGGATTGCACTGGGAATTCAGTTTTTTTTTTGCCATTCTGAGTTTGCTGAAGACAAGGAAAGCAAACCAGAGGGAACCTAACGCAGAGCCAAAACTACACCCTTCTTTCTCCAGAGGACCGCAGAGGTCCAGGAGTCAAGGTGCTTTTCTCACTAGGAGAATTTTATTCATTCATGAAATTTTCTCCAGAGAACCAAGTGGCAAATACTTCTTCCTTGTTCTCTCCCTTGCTCCATCTATCCTTTCTTTCCTTTCTTCATCCCTTGAGAAAAAAATATCCACTATTCCAGTTATCTATTGCTACATAGCAAATGAGACCACGCTTTGTGGTTTAAAACAACAGCAGTCATTTACTTTGCTCATGCAACAGCAATCGTGCCAAAGCTTGGTGGGTCAGCTCTTCTTTGCTCCACATGGGAAGCCTGAGGATTCTCTTTCAGCTGGGGCCTTTCAGCTGGAGCCTGAGGATTCTCTTTCTAGATGGTGCACTCGGGATGAGGTGTTGGTACTGGGGCTTCCCAGGCGCTGTCAGCTGGGGAACTCAGTTCCCTTGTGGACCTCTCCAAGAGACTCCTTGGACTTTTTCAGAACAGGCTGAGAGGATTCCAAGAATGTTCCAAAAGATCCATGGGGGAGCTCAGGATATCCCAGAACCCCAGAATCTCATTGCTACAGCATTTACTTGGCCTAGGAAGTTTGTGGCTTTCTTTAACCCATTATCCCCACCTTATTGGAGGTGGGCCTGTAGTGTGAGTAACTTCACAGCAAAAGAGCAAGGGCAGACCTTTAGGACTCCATGGAACTCAAAATAAAATTCCTAAGGTCAGCAGCAGAATTCTGGCAGGACCAGGGATCTGGGAGGTCCCTAGCATTAATTAAGGGTGGTGACTTCATATCAGACTGACTTCTCAGCTCTGATCATTTGTAGCTGAGTAAGTTTAGGTAGACTTCATAACTTATTCAGACTTCAGTTTCCTCAACTGTAAAATGAAAAGAATCCTGTCTTACTTTATTACTTTGAAAATAGTAAAGATGATAGCCAAGGAAAGGAGAGGGGTAGGGGGACACATTAAAATATCTGGGTTATAGTGGGCATTCAGTGAGTGGAAGCTATGTATTTATTTGAGTAGTAGAACATTTTCCAGGAATCCTTTGAGATTCTGAATTTGAGTTCATTATTTTCTCTTTTTCTATCGTTTTTAAGTTATTTATTTTTATTTTCAATTCATTTATATATTTTTGGCTGTGCTGGGTCTTCATTGCAGTGCACGGGCTTTTTCTGGTTGTGGTGAGCGGGGGCACTGTCTTGGTGTGGAGCACAGGCTCAGTACCTGTGGTACACAGGCTCAGTTCCCTGTGGCATGTGGGATCTTCCTGGACCAGGGATTGAACCTGTGTCCCCTGCATTGGCAGGTGGATTCTTACCCACTGGACCACCAGGGAAGCCCCTGCTTCTCTGTTTATTGTAACTCATTTCTGACTTATTATCGGTCTAATACACGAGCACTTTAATTATTCAGAAAATAAATGAAATAACAAGAAAATAATAAATATCTGTAACAATGCAACCCTAATTTTTAGGTATTGCTTCAGATATATGTTAACTATTTATTGGCAGAAAAATGTGCCACATCATATCTCAGACCTTAGCACAGCAATCACTGATGAATCTGAGCAGCTGGGGTCAGCTGACCTAGGCTGAATTTGCTTGGGTGGCTCTGCCCCGCCCCATGTGGCTCTCATTCTCCTCCTGAGAACAAATGTCAGCCCAGTTACATTCTTCTCATGGAGGTGGGCAGAAACTTGATAGAACAAGTGGGACTGTACAAGGGCTCTGATGACGTAGGATAAAACTGGCTCACACACGTTGCTTTCACCCCCTTTTATTGGTCCCAGCAACTCACATGACTGAATCCCAGGTCTAGGGGCCATGGGTGTAGAACCAGAAAATGTCAAGAAGTGGGGCCAAGAACATCATCTATCATAACATATAATTTTGTTTTGAAAAAATTGGCTAAATTGCATGTTCTTTGTTGTTATTGTAGTTCCTAGCTTTTTTTCACTTATTATAGTACAGAAAAACTTCGATAGTCTCCTGCCCTAGAGCTTTCATGGACGGTATCTTTATTTCATTGGGTGGGTGCTTTATATTTTGTTCATTTTTTTTTTCTATTATTGGCCCTTTAGATTTTACCAGATTTCCTGTATAACAATAATTGTAGCTCTGAATTGATGTTGCACCCATGCTCATATTTTTATATTGTGGGGTCAAAATTTTATGCAAAAATACAGGGTTCAAATGTATATTGCCAAACTGTCAACATTCAGAAAAGTAATACCAACTTACCTGTCTCCACTAGCAGTGTATTTTAGTACATACTTTCTTGAATTTTCACTTATTTTGGGAATTTGTATGTATGAACATGTACATATTACTTAAATTTTTAAATTTTGTGATACTAGTACAAAAAACTCCTGTTTACATTTTATACAGATTCATCAATTGCTGCCATTCTTCACATTTGTTTCATAAATGTGTGCATGTAAGCATTATCCATGTATATCTCTCTCTTTCTACACACATACACATATTTCTATTTCTGTATATGAATTCCCTTCCCCCCTCCCTGATTCAGGTAAGAGTTAGTTTGGAGACACTGTTTACTAAATAATTCACTGTGTATTTCATAAGAAAAAGACGTTCTCATATAAAAACCATTGTGTAACTATCAAAATCAGAAATTTAATATTGATACAATGCTATAAGCTAATCCATAACCTCCATTCATATTTAATCAATTGTCTAATAATATGCTTTTTAGTTTTTCCCAGTCCAGGATTTAATTCTGCAACATATAACTGTATTAGTTGTCATGTTTCTTTAGTTGTGTTTAATCTGGAACAATTTCTTTGCTTTTCTTGATGGCTTTTGATCTTGATATTTATGAAGAGTCCAAGTCAGTTATTTTGCAGAATGCCTGTCAAGTTGAGTTTCTCTGATATTTATTCATGATTTGACTCAGGTTATGCATTTTTAGCAGAAAAACCTAAAGAATTAATATTGTGTCCTCCTTGGGACAGCATATCAGGATGCACGTGATGTTCATTTGTTGATTTTTAGAGATATTAACTTTGATCATTTAGTTCAAGGAATGTCTGCCAGGTTTCTCCACAATAAAGCTCCTGATTTTCCATTTATACTCTCTTTGTAGGTACATATTTTGAGACTATGCTAATACTGTTTCATAGCAAACATTCACCCTCTAGCTCTAGCATACACTGGGGCTTCCCTGATAGCTCCATCAGTAAAGAATTCACCTGCAGTGCAAGAGACCTGGGTTTGATCCCTGGGTCAGGAAGATGGAGAAGGAAATGGCAACCCACTCCAGTATTCTTGCCTGGAAAATCCCATGGACAGAGGAACCTGGCAGGCGTCAGTCTACGTGGTCGCAAGAGTCAGACATGGCTTAGCGACTAAACCACCACCGCCACCTGGCATTCTTTGATGATTTCTACTTTCTGTTATTAGGTTTGGGCTTCCCTGATGGCTCAGTTGGTAAAGAATCCGCCTGCAATGCAGGAGACCCGGGTTTGATCCCTGGGTAGGAAAGATCTGCTAGAGAAGGGATAGGCTACCCACTCTAGTATTCTTGGGCTTCCCTTGTGGCTCAGCTGGTAAAGAATCCACCTGCAATGTGGGAGATCTGGATTTAATCCCTGGGTTGGGAAGATCCCCCGGAGAAGAGAAAGGTTACCCACTCCAGTGTTCTGGCCTGGAGAATTGCATGGACTGTATAGTTCATGGGTTGCAAAGAGTTGGACATGATTGAGCGATTTTCACTTTCATTATTAGGTTTACATATACTAGTTGGTGATCTTCTGTAAGGAATAGCTTTCTCAGCTCTCCTAGATATGTATGAATGTATATATATGTATGAATGTGTATATATATATATGCATATATATATGCATTCATATATTTATATTACTACAGATGGATTCTTTTTTAACACTTTTATTGGCGTATGCTTGTTTTACAAACTTGTGTTATTTACTGTTGTACAGCAAAGTGAATCAGCTCTGCTGTCGCTTCAGTCGTGTCCGATTCTGTGCGACCCCGTAGACTACATATACATATATCCCCTCTTTTTTTGGATTTCTTCCCCAGTTAGGTAACCACAGAGCATTGAGCAGAGTTCCCTGTGCTATATAGTAGATTCTCATTTAGTTATCTATTGTATAAATACTACTGTAAATATGTCAATCCCAATCTCCTAATTAATTCCATCCCCTTTCCCCCTCCTTGGTGCCCAGGCATTTGCTCTGTAGGACTATGTCTCTATTTCTGCTTTACAGATAGATTTATCTGTACCATTTTTCTAGATTCTACATATATATGGTAATGTATGGTATTTGTTTTTCTCTTTCTGACTTACCTCAGTCTATATGACAGTCTCTGGGTCCATCCATGTCTCTGCAAATGGCAAAGCTTCGCTCCTTGTTACGGTTGAGTAGGATTCCATTGTTATGTGCCACATCTCCTTTATTTGCTCCTCTGTTGATGAGCCTTTAGGTTGCTTACATGTTGCGGCTACTGTAAATAGTGCTGCAATAAACAGTGGAGTGCATATCTCCTTTGGAATTCTGGTTTTCTCCAGATATATGCCCAGGAGTGGGATTGCTGGATCATGTGGTGGTTCTATCACAGATTCTTATTTTATTTACTGGGTTACAATCCATTTTGCTGCTGAAATTGTTGCAAATATCACTAGTGAGAGCTACTTCTAGCTGGCTGATGTGTCCTTGTGGTATGTCCCTATCATTCTTTGATGCTTTCTTCTCTTTTCCCTGCACCGTATTTGGAACTTGTCTTTTTCTTTCCCCCAAGGAGCCCTCACTCTTTTTAGGGGAACATGGTGTTTAGAAGCCAAGATCTGAATGCTATGAGTGTGTCATTACTTCTTGCCCTCTCAGTGTAAACATACTACTCTTTCCATGTTTTTTTATATTTGAAAACTTTCATGATAGTAAGAGAATGGGGTCCCAGTATTCAGACATAGGTGGAAAAGCCACTTTTATTTTGTTTCCAAGCAAAGGTTTAACATTTGTCTTCACCTTTTACATTTTATTTTAAAAACACCTGATCAGATGGCTTACACGTTCTGTCAGTTGAAGAGTTTGTTTTTCTTCTTCTGTTTGGAATTCTTCAATAGATGTTCAGAGTATTATCAATAATTGCTTTCTTGTTATATATACAAACATGAAAATCTTTTGTTCAAGGTTGTCATTTGTTTTAAAATTTTCATTCTGCTTTGTTTCTCATAGAAAAGCGTAACTTTTTTCTTTTTTACCTTTCAGATTTCACTCAGCTGCACAGAATAAATTAATTATAATCCTTGGTTCTGACACATTTATTGTTCCTATATGGAACAATAAATGGCCTCTGTGTTAGACCAGATTCTCCAGAGAAACAGAACAAATAGAGCATATATTACTATCTGTGTATCTATGTCTCCTCTATGTAAAGAGATTTATTATAAGGAATTGGTTCACCCTGTCTTGGAAGCTGAGAAGTCCCGGGATTTGCAGTTGGCAAGTTGGAGACCCAGAAGAGCTGAGTCTTGAGGCTGAAGAGACTGATATCTGAGATCAAAGACAGTAAAGCAGAGAGAAACTTCTTCCTTCAGCCCTTTATTCTTTTTTTAAAGAAAGCAAGAATGAATTTTATCTCTTCGTTTCTGGCCGTGCGGGATCTTTGTTGCTGTGTGTGGATTTTCCCTACACTGAGTGGGCACGGCTCTCTGGTTGCGGTGCGAGGGCTTCTCATGGTGGAGGCTTCTCGTGGTGGGGGCTTCTCGTGGCGGGCGCTTCTCGTGGCGGGGGCTTCTCGTGGCGCGGGCTTCTCGTGGTGGGACGGGGGCTTCTCTCGTCGTGGAGCAGGGGTTCTCGGTTCATGGGCTTCTACTGCTGCAGCACACACGCTCAGTAGTTGCAGCTCTAGACCTTGGGCTCAGTACTTCTGAGGTATGAGCTTCGTTGCCCTGCAGCACGTGGAATCTCCTCGGACCAGGAATTAAACCCGTGTCCCCTGCATTGGCAGGTGGATTCGGAACAAGTGGACCACCAGGGAAGTCCCCCTTTTCAGCCTTTTGTTTTATTCAAGCCTTCAACAGATTGGATGAGGCTCACCCTCGGTGCGGAGGGCCATCTGCTCTACTCAATCTGTAGACTCAAATATTAATCTTATTCTGAAACACCGTCACCAGAAATGATGTTTAACTAAATATATGGACACCCTGTTGCCTAGTCAAGTGGACATATAAAACTATCTCAGCCCGATTTCATTTACTTGCTTTCTTTATTATTTTTTGTTGTACAATAAACATCCGTGAATTGCTTCCCCAAATTCAGCTTATCCTTTGACAAAAAAATCTACACATAATTAAGGTTGTCTCCCCTCTCCTAATCCACTCCATGCCTCCTATATTCTGNAATTACTATATATTATAATATAAATTATTATATCATTGTAGTATATTAAATAGTTCTTGTTTTTGGTTAGTTGCTAAGTCATGTCTGACTCTTTTGCAACCCATGGACTGTAGCAATCCATGAGATTTCTCAGGCAAGAATAATCGAGTGGGTTGCCATTTCCTTCTCCAGTGGATCTGCCTGACTCAGGGATTAAACCTACATCTCTTGCATTGGCAGGCAGATTCTTTACTGAAAAGCCACTGGGGAGGCCCAATTAAATCATTATATATATTGAAATACACAAAGTACTATAAGAAAGAATATATATATGTATAACTGAATCAATTTGCTGTATACCTAAAACTAACATATTGTAAATCAACTATATTTCAATAAAAAGTTTTTAAAAATGAAAAACTTATAAAGTACTAAGTATATAGTTTAATAAGCAGGGTGACATATAATATACAGCCTTGACATACTGCTTTCCCAATTTTGAACCAGTCTGTTGTTCCATGTCTGGTTCTAACTGTTGCTTCTTGACCTGCATACAGATTTCTCAGGACGCAGGTAAGGTGGGCTGATATTCCCATCTCTTGAAGAATTTTCCATAGTTTGTTGTGATCCACAGAGTCAAAGGCTTTGACATAATCAATAAAGGAGAAGTAGATGTTTTTCTGGAACTCTCTTGCTTTTTCGATGATCCAACGGATATTGGCAATTTGATCTCCGGTTCCTCTGCCTTTTCTAAATTCAGCTTGAACATCTGGAAGTTCACTATATATTGAACATATATAGTTCAATAAACTTTTGGTGGAGAAAAAATTATTTATGTAAAACAATATAACTATTATGTAACAATCTCCCATTCCAACATAGAAAACTTTTCTGGTCATCCAAAGAACTTTTTGGTAATCTTTTGGTATTTTTTCATGTAATATCATTTTACTAAAATATTCATATGGTTGCATGTCATGTCATTATGCTTCATTCATTTTCACTACTGTATCCTATTCCATTGTATGTTGTTGCTGTTCAGTTGCTCAGTCCTGTCGACTCGTTGCTACCCCATGGGCTGCAGCATGCCAGGCCTCCCTGTCCCTCACCATTGTATAAATACACCATTTTTTGTGAATCCACTTTCTCATTGATGGACGTTTGAATAGCTTCCAAGTTTTTGCCAGAACAATGTAGCTCTGAATATTCTTTGCTTTGTGTCTTGATTATACATGAATAATTACATCCATGAGTGGAATTATGGGACCACAGAACATGTGTGTAAGTTGCTTCAGCCATGTCTGACTCTTTGTGACCCTATGGACTGTAGCCAGCCAGGTTCCTCTGTCCAAGGGGTTCTCCAGGCGAGAATACTGGAGTGGGTTACTATTCCCTTGTCCAGGGGATTTCTTGACACAGGGATTGAACCTGCATCGCTTATGTCTCTTCCATTGGCAGGCAGTTTCCTTACCACTAATGCCACCTATTATTAGAAGACACTGTTCACTCCTTTTCTGAAGAGATAATACCATTTACACTCCACCAGAAGTGTGTAAGAGATCGTGTAGCTCTAAATCCATTCTAAAACTTAGTATTATAAGCTTTCTTTTTATTTTTTGCTGATTGAATGTGCCTAAAATTATAGATCCCCCTGTAGAAAGGCATGGCAACCCACTCCAGTATTCTTGCCTAGAGAATCCGATGGACAGAGGGGCCTGGCAGGCTACAGTCCATGGGGTTGCACAGAGTCGGACATGATTGAAGCAACTTAGCACACGCACACAAAATTATAGATCACAGCTGTCTTGACTTGTATTTTCCTAATTACCAGTGCTGTTGGAAGTCTTGCCAAAAGTCTGTTGACTATTTATGCTTCTTCTGTGAGATTCCTGTTCATGTCTTTTGCCCATTTTTAAATTGATTTGCCCATGATTTTATTTTTGATTTATAAGATAATCTTGGGATTTTTCATAAATTCTATCAATCGTTGCTTTTGTGTGTTCTGCTTTCGGTTTTCGATTTATCAGTTTCCCTATCCTACAATTGTTTAAATTTCCATCTGTATATTATTTGCTAGGACTTCCTGGTTTTCTCTGTGCTGTTTTTATCACTAGCAGGCCCCACCTAAGCCACATTCCTGAGCAAAAGGTTTGCAGCCTGGGACCTGGGACTTAACTACATAACCAGGTACTCAGGCTGCTCTGAGTCTCCACCCTTACCCATGTCAAGCTCCACCCAAGCTTGGCTGTCACATGGCCCAGGGAACTGCCTGGAGCCACCTGGTTTATTTCCAGCAGATATGAGTCATTTTCCTTTCCAAGAAACGAAGGAGTATAACATTTACTGGATACTCTGGGAGATTCGGCTAAACTGCTTTTACAAATGAAGACACCAAGGTTCTGAGAGGTGATGTAATGTGTTCATGACTTCACAGCTCAACGTATGAGAAAGGCATGAGGACACCAATGTTTCCTTCGGCCAAATGGACCCACACTTGAAAACTTGGAGGTAGTGAACATGCCTCTGTCCTCTGAGTCCGAACTCTGATGAAAGGAATTCCATGCAACCGTTCAACTGCCTGGTCTCTCTCCTCCCTTTCCAGTCCCTATCTTCTGCTCTCTGCTCAACTTTTCTCTGCTCAAAAGAGGAAAATTTTTGTTGAAGCCTGTTCCTGTCTCTCTGTGGCTTCAAATGTGTCAAAGACTTCCCTTGGCATTTAAAATCTTAATTCTTTATCATGCTTTGCTTCTCTCTTCATCTCTTACCTTCATTCTTGACACTCCTGTAGTCACACAGGCTTCCTTTATGTTCTTTGAGTCTGTTGAGTTCTTTTCCATCTTCAGGCCTTCACTCCTGCTGTTTCCTTTGCTGGGAATGCTTCTCTCCTTTGCATGATCAGTTTCTTTTCATCCTTGTGATCCTGCATTAAATGTCACCTCCTCAGAGATCTCTCTCCTGTCCCTCCTACATAATATCCTTCCTTTACAAGGGACTGCTACACATTGTTCCCTTCCTTACTAGAACTTATTACAATCTGTAATTACAGTAGTTATTGGCTTTTTATTACTTCTCTTAGGTCCAGTTTTCCAATGGATTGCACGTGCCAAAAGTTTGTCTCATTCATCTGTAACCTCGGGGGCTGGGCCAGTGCCTGGCACCCCATTCCACCAATATTTGTTGAACCAGTGAATGGATCCACAGGCTACTCAATAATTAGTGGTTTTCATTTCCTTCTCTCTTCTAAGTGGCAGTAGCTGTGTACCACACAGACTGGCACACTCAACCTGGAAGAACTTGAATAGGACAATGGAAGTAGCAGCTTAGTGGATGTAGCTCCTTTGTATCTGAAAAACTGGCTGAACCAGTTGGGCTAGCTACTGTTTTCTGTTTTGCTTAACTTCAACAAGTTCCCTGGCCGCTGAGCTGCTCCTGGCGTGGGTCCCCATATTCATGAAGAAGTGGCGTTCACATCAATGACGATATAATAGGATATATTAACATAAAGAGCAGATTCCTTGGATAAATCGCTACCAAAAGGTGCCTAATTGGCTATGATAGCAAAATGATTCTTGAAGAGATTCTGATACGTTTTGAAAGGGAAGTAAGAACCAAATAGGTAAGCTTTCCAAGTACTTTATGTTTATGGACCCCTTTTTCTTTTTTAAGCTTTCTAATTTTGAAGTCATTTTTATTATATTTTAATTTTTAAAAGTTAATTACTTTGACTGCACCAGGTCTTTAGCTGCAGCATGCAAACCCTTAACTGTGGCATGTGGGATCTGGTTCCCTGACTAGGGCTCGAACCTTGGCCCCCTGCATTAGGAGCATGGAGTCTTAGCCACTGGACCCCCGGGGAAGTCCCAAGCAACAAAAACAGTGCAGACAGATCCTATATATCCTTCATGCAGCTTCCTGTAATGTTACCATCTTAGAGAACCATGGCATGTTGGTCAAAACTAGGAGACTGATGTTGGTACAATACTATGACCTTAACTACAGACTTCATTTGATTTCACTACTTTTCCCACTAATGAATAGAGCCCTTCCTTAATACTTGGTCCTCAATGAAATGATAGGCCTTATGGTTCTAGTGGCTTCCCTGTGCTGAATGAGGAAATAGACTCATCATTGTTCATTCTCAGGAAATATTCTAAGCAAAACTGGGATTTGCCATCTTGATTGGGATTGAGATGTCTTTTCAATAATAGCCTCATTCTACCTTCCTGACCAGTCTGGCTGGAAGTTCTAGAGACTGAAGTTCCAGTGGTTGCTCTGCAAAGGCTTTTTCTTCTTAGGAACCAGAATTGAGGAAGCTCTTGGTGACGACTGGAGAATTTCATGCTCCTAAGAATTGGCTGGAGTTGATATTTAGGGATAATTAGGCACTTTTATTCTATTGGAGGAAATAAAATAGTTATTTTTCCTTCCTCTTCCTCTCTTCCTTCTGTTATGCCCAGAGTCCGAGTCCCCAGAACTGAGAGAATAAGACATCCACAGCAACACAAAAGCATAAAGGGGTTTTATTGCTAGCCCGAGCTAGGACTCATGTCTCATCCAGCGCAGTGGAATCCAACAAGACCCCCGAGCTCTGACTCACAGCTGCTTATATACAGGCAGTCCCGTGGGTTAGCTGGCATTACGTGATTGGTTAACTGGTGCGCGCGCGCCAATTTCAAATCTCGCGTCTCATCTTGATTGGCTCAGGTCAGACACTGAGGGGGACCTCCCTGATTGGCTAGGGCTATCCGGAAGTCCCGGAAACATGACTCAGGTATTTTGGCCTATTATCTCTTGCTGAGCCTGTCTCGTCTCCCGTGAGGCCCTAACACCTTCCTCTCTCCTTCCCTCTTTCACTTCCTTCCATGAATCCTTCTTTCCTTCTTCCTCCTCTCCTCTTTCTATCAACTGTGTGTTAGGTACTGTGCTGTGGGTTCAAGATAAATGGTCCTACCTCCTAGGTGCTCACGAATTAGTAATGGGAAAAAAAAGTTAAACATTGTAGTGAGCTTCCCTGGTGGCTTGGCAGTAAAGAATCTGCCTGCAATGCAGGAGACACAGGAGAGGTGGGTTTGATTCCTGGGTCAGGAAGATCCCCTGGAGGAGGGCATCACACCCTCTTCTAGTACTTTTGCCTGGAGAATCCCAGGAACAGAGGAACCTGGTGGGCTACAGTCCACAGGGTCACAAAGAGTCAGACATGACTGAAGTGACTTAGTAAGCATGCATGCAAGGATTGTAGTACAGAATGACAAAAACTATACAGAGGATAGTGCACAGATTTCCAGGAACATAAACAACAGTGTGTTGATACATGATTCACAACTGGTTCTAAGGTGGCGGGTAGGGTGGAAGATGAGGGGGGCTTGATCTGATTTGTAGCTTTTCGTGCTTTCCGTGGTGCAAATAATTCCACCTTGGCAGATTTCAATCTAGCAACCTGGTGTTGCTGCATGTGGAATTAAGCAGAGATTTACATGCCCTGCTTTTTAGCTCACAGGAGCTGGCTCAGCACATTACTGGGAAGGGCACCTAATCTGGTCCACATGGGAGTGGGATTTGTAACATCAGGGAAGCTTCCAAGAAGAGGAGACACTTGGGCTGTGTGAATTTCTTTGGGAATGAGCAAAACAGTAAAGGGAAGTTAGTATAACTCTTCCTCTTTGTGCAATTGAAGGAAACAGAAAATTTGGGTAAGAAAATAAAACTCATATGTTAAGTTACAAATTGAGAGATGAATACTCTTAACTTTTTAAAGAGATGGTTATTTCTCCTGTCTTTTCCTTTTCTTCTTTTTGTGGGTTGAACTTTTATCATTAGTAAGTGAGCTCTCTACCCCAGTTAATCTTTTGTCTGCTAGTGATATCGTGACTATTGTTTCTTTTTAAATTTCATTTTAAACTCATAATTCATTTCTTAAAAGTCTGCTTAAATTTAGATTGTGATTAAATTTAAGAATCTTCTTTATATACCTAAGATATTAATATATACATATATTTTTCTAAGATATTAAATATAGCTCCCTGTGCCATACAGTAGGTCCTTGTTATTTATTTATCTACTTTACATGTAGTAGTTTTGTGTCTGCTAATATGAAACTCCTATTTTATCAGCCCCCCTTCCCCTTTGGTAACCATAAGTTTGTTTTCTGTGTCTATGAGTCTATTTCTGTTTTGTAAATGAGTTCATTTGTAAAATTCCTTAGATTTCATGTATAAATAAGGAATGATATTTGTCTTTCTCTGTCTGTTTACTCCACTTAAAATTATAATCTCTATGTCCATCTGTGTTGCTGCAAGTGGCATTATTTAATACTCCTTTAAGACTGAGTAATATTCCACATCTTCTTTATCCATCTGTCAAAGGACATTTATGTTGATACATTTTATATATATGTACAGCACATCTTTATCTATTCATCTTTTGATGGACATGTAGGTTGCTTCCACGTCTTGGCTATTATAAATGGTGCTACTATGAACACTGGGGTGCATGTATCTTTTCCGATCTGAGTTTTCTCCAGATATCTGCCCAGGAGTGGTGTTGCTAGATCACATGGCAACTTTATTTTTAGTTTTTCAAGGAACTTCCATACTATTTCCCACAGTGGCTACACAAATTTATAGTCCCACCAACAGTGGAGGAGGGTTCCCTTTTCTTCACATCCTCTGTAGCATTTTTTTTTAATGGAGAACTTTTTCCTAGGTTTATAAAAAAATTAAATTATTTTAATTGGAGGCTAATTACTTTACAATATTGTGGTGGTTTTTGCCATACATTAACATGAATCAGCCATGGGTGTACATGTGTCCCCCATCCCAAATCCCCCTCCTACCTCCCTCCCCATCCCACCCCTCTGGGTCGTCCCAGTGCACTGGCTTTGAGTGTGCTGTTTCATGCATTGAGCTTGGACTGGTCATCTTCTTCATCTAGCATTAATTTTTATAGACTTTTAAAATGATGGCCGTTTTGACTGGTGTGAGGTAATACCTCAATGTAATCTTGATTTGCATTTTCTCTAATAATTAGTGACTTTGAGTAACTTCCCATTTGCTTATTGGCCAACTGTATATCTTGTTTATTGCCTATTGAGTTGTATGCACTATTTGCACATTTTGGAAATTAAGCCCTTGTTGATCACATCACTTGCAAATATTTTCTCCCTGTCAGTAGGTTGTCTTTTTGTTTTGTTTATGGTTTCCTTTGCTGTGCAAATGCTTATAAGCTTGATTAGATCCCTGTTTTCATATATTTTAAAGTCACACTTAATATAACTATTAAACTCTTTCTTCAATCATCTTGATTTCTCTTGCTTTTTATTGGGTATTTTTAGTGCATTTCATTTTTTTTCTTTTTCTTTTTAACCATTTATATACTCTGTATTAAATTTAGCTCTTTTTGTTTGAACTAAGGAGTTTTAACATAATTTTGCTTTTTTTCCCCTACCATCCTCCCATTTTTCTCTTCTACTTCACAGTTTTTATTAGCAGAAATTTTAGCTACAATGTACTGATATAGAATTATTATTGTTGTTGTCATTTACTCCAAATATTGAGTCTTCCAAATACAAGTTTAACTTTATTATATGGTCTTAAGCTTAAAACAATGATTTAATCTTTCTTGTATTTTTAACTGATTTTAGTGCTCATGAGTAGCCATTTTACACCATTTTTGAGTTCTGGTTTTTGCTTTAGCGTTTGGTTAAGCCGGGCCCATTCCAAGTCACTTTCCCAAAAAAAGTGCATCAGTGATCTATTATAGAACCCCCTGAATATATGAAAGGAAGTGTGGTTTTATTAACCTGCCTCACAGATGAAAACTTAGCTGATGGGAGATAAGAAACACAGTCCAGACAAGGATCACACAAGAAACCACTGCTAACCAGGAAGGCTGACTCTGACTTGGGCATCATGCTTCAGCTGCAGGTCCTGGCTTCTTTTTGTGCAGGTATGCTTTCGGACCCAGGTGTGGGTCTTGACATTCCTTCTTGCTAAAGTGCATCCTGTACTGTTTGGCCAGCCACTGGACTATGAGTCAGCCTTGGTCTCTTCTAGACCTGGACCCTGGACTCCCAGGGTTCACTGGGCAATGTCATGACATTGTGGTGCTGGAAGCAGCCAGAGAAGAAAACCAGTGCCATGGCAGGTGGACCCTTCAGATACCCACCCCTGGAGACCCTGCTAGCCTATCATCCTAGCACCACTTTTGTCCGCCCATATCCATGGGGGCGTCCTCTGGGCTCTCAGATTATTATTAACCACATAGCTTCATGCTCCAAATCTTCAGGATGTGTGTGTTCAACCCACCTTTTAAGTAATGATTTAATATGATGTTTATAGTCTCATCATGGGCTTCCCAGATGGTGCTCGCTAGTGGTGAAGAACCCGCTTGCTAACGCAGGAGATGTCAGAGACCTGTGTTCGATCTCTGGGTCTGGAAGATCCCCTGGAAGAGGGCATAGCAATGCACTCCAGGATTCTTGCCTGGAGAATCCGATAGACAGTGGAGCCTGGCTGGCTATGGTCCCTAGGGTTGCAAAGAGTCGGACACAACTGAAAGGACTTAGCACACACGCGTGCATAGTCTCATCATGGTGTTAAGTTGCTTTACACTGACTGTCTTATGCCTTCATCCAGATATTAAATATTTCATAATCCTCATAACATATCAGGAGACTGAGGCTGAAGGAGGTTATGTCCCTTGCTCAGAGGCGCTTGCCTGGTAAGTGACAGATCCTATAGCAGAACCCAGCATTCTGAGTCATGACCCTTAATGTCACCCCTGGAGTTATTTACCTTCTTGCTGGCAGGAGACTGGCTGCAGAGTCTCTGCTGGCTCCTCCTAGGTCCCTGCACTGCCCCCAGCCCCTATGAGATCGCCCCTTCTCTAGTTTTCACATACAAGTTGGGCTTCAGGGTTTCTGAGCTCCCAGCAGTTTTAGCTCTATGGGTTTCCCCTAAACTTCCCTCCTGTGAAGGATGAACCAGAGAGGGGCCTGCCATAGCTTCAAGCTTGGTTTCAGCCTCAGGCTGGGAGCAGACCCACCCTCACCCTGAGGTCCCAGGGCTCACTGCCTTCTAGGTTTTATTGCTTTGGAAAGAAGGATTGAGGGGAATTGTTTACAGGCCTGGAAGGAGCAATAAAGTTTGTAAGCATTTCTGCCTCTTACTTAATAAATCTTTATGTCTCCTCGTGCACCCATTCACCTTAAAAAAAAAAAAAAAAGAACACACATATATACACTCACACATAGAAAAAAATGGAAGGAGGGTTTTTTTAGTTTTAGGATCATTGAGTTAAAAATCTCTTGAACTCCATCCACATGACCCTCAACCTGAGCCGTGCAGTTCTTTGAATAGGGAGCAGAGTATGTGGCTGGAAGTGACTTCCAAAGATATGCAAGTCTTCCTGTGCTGCAGAGAAGCTACAGGGCTTGCCCCAGGGCCACCACACTCCACCCCCCTGGGCTTGCTCCAAGCTCTCTGAGGTCTAGGAGGATGGGGTGGTGGGTGGCATGGGGCAAAGGAGGGCAAACCTCCTCAGCCCAAATCCCAGAGTATGCCTTAGGGAGTCAAGCAAAATGAGAAAGCACTGATGGCAGGCTAGAGCGAGAAAAATGTTAGTTCTTGGCATGAGTTTAGATTTCAAGTAGAGATTTATACACATGACATAAGGGTTATACTAATTGAACAGTTATAAGTCCAGACATTATTCTAAACTCTACGTGTGTTCACAAAATCCCTTCAAGGTAAGTACTATTATTATCCCCATCTTTTAGTTGTAGAAACAGATGCTCAGAGAGGCAAAGTAATTTACCCAAAGTCACACAGCTATAAGGAACAAAGCTAGTATTCACCTGGAAAAACAGTTGATATTCAGAGCCTGTGATCTTGAGGGCCCTCTTACGTGGCTCCTTCTGGTCAGCACTGACCTTGGCTCAGTGATACTTAGTATCAGGACCTGGGACGTTCAGATAAGGGAATCGGTATCACTAAGTTCCATCCCCCCCCTCCCCACTGCGTGCTAGGTAATTTTTATAAACTAGCCCTTCCCATATTCACAGTGAGCTTTGAGATGGATTATAATCCTCTTTATTCAGATAAGGAAGAAGTTTCAGAGAGACTAAATCCACCCAGACTGGGATTCATATTGTTGACTGACATCTGGTTAACTCCAAGGAAGAGGTCATCTGTGTTTATAGAGATCAGGGACGGCCTCTCTGGTGGCTCAGCAGTAAAAAAATCCGCCTGCCAATGCAGGAGACCCGGGTTCGATCCCTGGGTCAGGAAGATCCCCTGGAGAAGGAAATGGCAACCCACTCCAGTATTCTCGCCTGGGAAATCCCATGGGCAGAGGAGCCTGGTGGGCTCCATGGGGTCGCAAAGGTCTGACTCGACTTAGTGACTAAACAACAGCAAGAGGTCAGGGAAACAATGAAATTCATTCACTTAATACTTATTGAGAACTTTTCACATTGTCTGTACTTCTGGGAAAGCTAAGACACTCAAAGCCCTGAAGCTACAAAGACATGGACTTGGGGCAGTCTTTGGTTCCTGTCTCCAATCCTGAAAAGCCCCCATACATGGCCTTTGAGGAGTCCTAAGTGAGGCACAATTCCCCACACTGCTGAGAGCCACAACCCCTCCACCTTGGTTCCTCTTTAGTCATCATTTAGACTTCACAAACCACGAGGTCAGTTGTATGCCTGTGTAAGTAGAAGGGTGAGGGAAAGATCTGTTTTCTGGGTGGAAGAGTTAAGTCTTGAGAACCTTCTTTAATTCGGCAAATGTGCTGAGGATCTGAGAGGAGGGGGGCCATTTGTGAAAGAATGAGAGCCCCAGGGAGGGTTGGGGTCTTTGGGAGAGATGGGCACACATTTTGGGGCACAGCGGCCAGTGGAGAGTCCCTACCAGTTTTGTAACCCTCTGATTCCATGAATCCAAGTCCTTCTCTTTAGAGGTCTTCCCTTCTTTCTCTAAGATTGTATTTATATGTGTGCATGTGTGCACACAGTTGCTTTAGTCCTGTTTGACTCTTTGCAATCCTATGCACTGTGGCCCACCAGGCTCCTCTGTCCATGGGATTTTTCAGGCAAGAATACTAGAGTGGGTTGCCATGCCCTTCTCCAAGGTATCTTCCTGACCTGGGGATCAAACCCACGTCTCCTGCATTTCCTGCATTACAGGTGGACCTTTTACCACTGAGCCACTGGGAAAGACTGTATTTATAGATACCTTCCCCAAAATACTTTCCAGGATTGCTACCTGTACTTTCAAGTCAGCTCAAAGCTTTTAATAAGATAAAATTTAAGTCAAGGCTATAGTTTTTCCAGTAGTCGTGTATGGATGTGATGGTTGGATTGTGAAGAAAGCTGAATACCAAAGAATTGATGCGTTTGAACTGTGGTGTTGGAGAAGACTCTTGAGAGTCCCTTGGACTGCAAGGAGATCAGTTCTGAGTGTTCATTGGGGGGACTGATGTTGAAGCTGAAACTCCAATACTTTGGCCATTTTTCTTCTTTGGTGAAGGGCTGACTCATTTGAAAAGACCCTGATGCTGGGAAAGATTGAAGGCAGGAGGAGAAGGAGACGACAGAGGATGAGATGGTTGGATGGCATCACTGACTCAATGGACGTGAGGTTTAGTAAACTCCAGGAGTTGGTGATGGACAGCGAGGCCTAGTGTGCTGCGGTCCATGGGGTCACAAAGAGTCGGACACGACTGAGCGACTGAACTGAACTGAACTGAAACTCTCAGTTATTATTCCTAAAACTCAGTTTGTTCCTTTCTTCTTTCTTCCCTTGAAAGCGTTTCAATTTCTTTACCTTTGTGTGGAGAAAAAAGCTCCAGTGAAGTTGTGGGATTATAGTTTTAAACGTATAAACATGTCTTCTAACATACTGCTTGTGTATAACTTGTGTCTGTCAGCATACACACCAGGAAGATTCTTAACAGTTTGACTCTTGTATTTATGATAAGAAAATATTGCAAACAATGCATATATCATATATAAACTAGGATTGCATGCCAAAATATAATTAAATATACATGTCTATCTTCATAAAAACAAAGGCATACTATAACAGATAGAAAGTTATTTTAGAGTGGTTGCACAGTGAGTGTTGTTTTTTCCTTTTACTTCTTCTTATAAGTTTTTTAAAATTTTTATTTATATAACACATATTTATTGTGCAACTACTGGACAAGAGGTTGGAACTAGCGCTGTGCAAAAAGCAGTCTCTTTTTTATGGGCATTATGGTTTAGTTGTTTTATTGCCAATAAACACAAAGGAGACTATAATCCAAAATGATAAAGGTTTTTCACAGGGGATTAATTTATCAATGGGTTTAACCTTTAATGAGGCTAAACTGCAGTACTTTTTTTTTTTCCTTTCTGAGGAGAGGAGGACACTGGTATCAAGCATGGTGATTTTCTTGCCTTTCAGGCAGAGAAAGGCTGGCGATGCTGAAAGCTCTTTGGCACCAGAAGACTAGATACAGAAGATGCTGAAATCACGGTGCCCTCCAGTCATCAGAATCAGGACAGCAGAGATTAGAGGCATCCAGTTATAGGAGCCCCTGACTCAGGCTTCCTCCTGGTTTCATGTCTCAGAGCCAGCTGGGAGGCTGGTCTTGAAAGTCCACCTGTAAGAATGGTTGATGTCCAGCTAGCAAAAGACCTTTTGAAAGATCTTTTTGAAAGTGCAAACTTGATTATGTCATTCTCCAACCACTTACGTCATTTCAGTGGCTTCTCATTACTGTTGGGCAGAAGACCAGAATCCTGAAGAAGTCCTACAAAGTCTTACATAATATGAATGTTGCCTGCTTGTCTCAAGAGTCTCCTCCTCATTGCCTGGGTGCTCAGTAAGCATTGCTAAGTGAAAGTTGCTCAGCTGTGTCCAACTCTCATGGACTGTATCCATGGGATTCTCCAGGGCAGAATACTGGAGTGGGTAGCTTTTCCTTTCTCCAGGGGACCTTCCCAACCCAGTGATCAAACTCAGGTCTCCCACAATGCAGGCAGATTCTTTACCAACTGAGCTATCAGGCACACACCATCAAACTGCTTGCCTTAGGCTTTGAATATCGATTTCCTTTACCTGGAATAATCTCTCACCTCCACCTTTGCATTTACCTCACTGAGTTCATGTTCCTCATCTTTTAGGTTGAAGCTCAAGGATCCCTGGCTTGGACAGATCTTCCTTGATGTTTTGGACTGCTCCACTTCCCCTTATTGTTTTCTTTGACAGCTTTGTGTGTATCTTTTCCATAGCACATTCACACAATTGCACTGTTACTTATTTGATTAACGTCTGCCTCCCCTATGAGGGTAAGGATGGTGTCTTTTATTTCTTTTTTATCTTTGATTCCTTTAGAGCCTGGTATTGTATAGACCCTCAGTAACTGGTTGTTGAATATGTATGAATAGCAATGAGAGTTTAATGTTATCATTTAGGACCACAGAACCTAAGCGGCCAGGCTACCCCTGAGGCCCACTTGGGGAGTGAAACTGAAGAGGACATCAGATGAGTGTCTGTCCACTGGACGCAGGAAGCAGGACTTGAGAATAGATAGTGAGACTAAAGACCACTCCGGCCTCAATGGGCATCACCGCTTCCTCCAGTCGTAAAATTTAGGGCTGAGTTCCCTGGTTTCTGTTCTGCGTGATGAGAAGAAAAGTATTCTGTGCATGTTTAGAAGATGAATCTTCTGAACATTTTCCAGTAATGTCCTAGGTGGTGAAATTGTAGTGCTCTCAAGTTGTCACCAACAGGGCTGTAAGTAAAAAGTTATAGTTGAGTTAGTGATGTCACGTTTCTAAAACTAGTGAAAGAAGGGTAAAATCAGTGAGGAGGCACCACCCCCACTTCAAGGACAGCTTTGCCAGTCACATTGGAGTTTCAGTCAGGTGGGTCCCCTCTAGGCTGCCATGGTCAAGGGAAGCTGGACTGACAGACTGAATGTGTAAAGGCTAGAATTCCGTGAACAAGTAGGTTAAGGGAAAGACCTTTGTGGACCCCATATGGAGAGAGGAGAATAATTGGTTATTTGTAATCATAATGGTGATAATAAATACCACTTACTAAACACCTGGGCTTCCCCTGTGGCTCAGCGGTAAAGAGCCCACTTACCAATGCAGGAGACATGGCTCGGGATGATGCCCTGGAGAAGGAGGTGACGACCCACCCCACTGTTCTCGCCTGGGAAATTTCATGGACAGAGCAGCCTGGAGGGTTCCCGTCCATGAGGTTGTGAAAGAGTAGGGCACGACTTAGTGACTACACAACAGCTGAGCATCTACCATGTCTAGGCACTTTAAAACTTGACTCTAACTCTTCAAATGTCTTTAGATTTTCAGTTTTATTATAAATAATGTAATCTGTATCTTGTAAGTAAGGCGACAGAGGCTGAAAGAGGTTAACTGACTTGTCCAGGACTCCACAGATATTAAACGAGGGAGCTGAGACTCAAAAGTGGCCTGTGGCCTTAGACATGTTCCTTCTTCATTGACAGAACTGGCTCTGGAGGCTGCCCATGAAGGCAGACAGATTTTTCCATCAGGTCCTTTAGTAGCAATAAGCCACATGGACCTTGCAACCTGCTTCTCACCAGGTGCATTCCCAAGGCATTGGGCTTTCTTCCTCCTCAATTCCCTTTGATGTTAGTGGGAAGTCAGTACCTGGAGGCTTCAGAAAATCACAATGGGACTTTGTGCTCAGTTGGGTTCCACGACATATACATTTCTGATAAAAGAATCCAGTATTTGCCTATCTATCTATCTATTTATCATCTATTTCTATTTAATTAGGGGCCATTGAATAATTTTCTAATTTAATAATGGAAACTAAATTTTCTGTATGTAAAGTAGGTAAAAGATACTTGCTTTAATTATTTAAGTAATATCCAAACATCAAAAGAAGCCCAAGTTGCAACACAAAGGAGAAAAAAATTCTTTAGGATCAGCAACTTTTAAAAGGCATGCAAGATGGTCTCAGACACACACCCAAGCTATGCTTAAGGCTTAATTTTTTTTTTTTAATATTGCAGTTTTACTGATGACAGGATCATGAATAATGCCACATATGTCCACGGCATACTCTTATCCACCCAGCATACCTGTCATATTTATATACAAGCTACTTATTACTATGGGGTTTCAATGAAGAAAAATCAATTAATTGGAGGCCTGGAAATTAATAGGAGGGACTGAGATGCTGATGAGTTTTCTTCACCATAAGCAGGGCTGGCTCAACATTTAGCTCTTGAATATAGGCAAGAGAACAGGTGGCATTTTCACCATTAAGCACTGTCTCTATTATTAATAATCTAATAATCTGCATTATTTAGTCAGCACAAAATCTCCTCCTCTCCAACTTTTCTCTTTTAACGTATGAGCATTTCTGTGTCCTGTTAGTCCTTGACTCTGAAATATTTTCTACCTAACTTGTAATCCCTTTTCTCTCCTTCTCAGGCAAACATCTCCTAAGCATCAGATGCTGTGTTGGGCATGAGGAATAAGCTGATTCCTACTTTAGAGTCTCTTTGGTTTGATGGCTTCCCTTCTTAAGCTTCCAAAGGCAGAGCCTGGAAAAAAAAAGATGTTCTCAATTCCCACTGACCTAGACTGCCCTGGACATTTGGAAAGTCAAAGCCCCAGTCCTGGCATTCACTCCCCAAATGGTGAGCTAAGGGAAATTTGCTTCCTTCTAGGACCCTTCTGCTGTTGGATAGAGCTCTTCATATGGGGAACGGAGAAGCAGTGGCTTATCAGCTCACCATCCAATTCTGTTTTACTGAGACACAAAGAGAGAGAGAGAGTTGTTTTTGTTCAGTTCTAAGTTGTGGCTGACTCTTTGCGACCTCATAGACTGCAGCACACCAGGCTTTCCTGTCCTTCACTATCTCCTGGAGTTTGCTCAGACTCATGTCCATTGAGTCACTGATGCCATCCAACCATCTCATTCTCTGTCGCCCCCTTCTCCTCCTGCCCTCAGTCTTTTCCAGCATCAGGGTCTTTTCCAATAAGCTGGCTGTTCGCATCAAGTGGCCAAAGTATTGGATCTTCAGCTTCAGCATCAATCTATACAATGAATATCCAAGGTTGATTTCCTTTAGGTTTGACTGGTTTGATCTCCTTGGGACTCTCAACAGTCTCCTCCAGCACCATAGTTCAAAAGCATCAATTCTTTGGGATTCAACATTATTTCTGGTCTAACTCTCACACTCATACACGACTATTGAAAAAAACCATAGCTTTAACTATACTTACTATACTTTGACTAAACTTTGTTGACAAACTGATAGAGAGAGAAGCACTAATGGACGTCTGACAATGAAAGAAAGGAGTTTGATGAATTCATCTCCTTGAGCAGGGCATAATGAGTACGTGAGTACAAATGCTGTCAAACACATGTGGTGAATGGCATGCAGATTGGGCTGTGAACTAGTCATGAAGAGTAAGGCCATATATCGGTCCATGGCAAACTGGAAATTAAATGGTTTAAGAAGCACTATCCTATAGGACAATGATTAAATAAACTGCCGAAAAAGTTCACTTGGTCACTGATTTTGGAGAAAAAAAAAAGAAATTGTCTATCCTTATCTCACTCATAGATTTAAATCTCACAGCACATTAAACTTGTAAGAAATTCACCATTCAAGAAGCTTTTCTACTTCTGTTTAAGCTGGTATTTCTCCAATTAAGTTTGGTATGAAATAATTTTCTCCACTGAATGCCTCACCCTGTGGGAAAGGTAGAGAAAGAAACTCCCTAAGAGTGAAGGATGTCAGGCAACTCCTCAGCTGCAGTCCACACCTAGAAAAGAAGAACATCTGGTTTTCCCAGTCAAATTTTGATATTGCACCATTCCCTGCAAGCTTCGTCTGCCAGACATGCCCTTGAGCCCCCAGATTCTGGGGCTGGAGAAGGCAGGAAGAGATAATATCTCATCACTGTCAAGGTTTGCAGGGTTGGAAAAGAGACAGTTCTAAGCTCAAGTCAAGAAAACTTTATGATGCTGAGACTCTATGATGTGGAACTCTGAAAAGAAAATCAAGTCATTTTCTTTTCAGTTTTTTTTTTGAATGTGGACCATTTCTAAAGTCTTTACTGAATTTGTCACAATATCCTGTTGTTTGTGTTTTGTTTTTTCATGTTTTGTTTGTTTGTTTGGCTTCAAGGCACGAGCTACAGTCTTAGCTCTGACCCATACTCCCTGCATTGGAAGGTGTAGTCTTCACCACTGGACCACCAGGGCAATCTCTGCAAATTAAGTAATTTTTCCTCTGGATTTTTGTCTATCTACTCCTCTCCTTCTTTGCCTTCCTTTTACAATAATTATTGAGCCTTGAATGTGTGCCAGGCACTGTACTAAGAGGTTAAGGATATAGTTGAAAATAAAATAGACTGCATTTATACTCTTAGGCTTCCCAGGTGGTGCTAGTGGTAAAGAATCTACCCGCCAATGCAGGAAATGCAAGAGACACGGCTTAAATATCTGACTGGGGAAGATTTCTTGGAGTAGGAAATAGCAGCCCACTCCAGTATTCTTGCCTGGAGAATTCCATGGACAGAGGAGCCTGGTGGGTTACACTCCGTAGGGTGGCAGAGTCAGACACTACTGAGTGACTGAACACAGCACATTCCTACTCTTAAGGCACCCACAGTCAAGTGGCGGGGGCGGGGGGGGGGTCATAGACCCTTGTCAAGCTATTTTGCTAACACATATTAAGAGTATGGTGGAGAGAAGAGTATTATGGGTGGTCAGAGGTCAAAAGTGGAACCTACACAATGAGGTCAGGAAGAGAAGGGGGTGACAGAGAATAAGATGGCTGGGTGGTATCACTGACTCAATGGACATGAGTTTGAGCAAACTTGGGGAGATAGTGAAGGACAGAAAAGCCTGGTATGCTGCAGCCCATGGGGTTGCAAAGAGTCGGCCATGACTGAGCGACTGAACAACAACACAATATATAAAGCTGAGGGAAAAGCCAGGAAGACTTCTCAAAGGAAGAGAAAACCAGGAGTGCTGAAGGACGGAGAAGAGTCAGCCAAGGGCAGGAAGGCAGAGGTGGAGAGGAAGCCCCAGGATAATCCTTGTTACCGGATGGTGCACCACTGAAAATTCTAGTGATGGAAGGATGCTTCTGAACCAAGGAGGCCACTCTGGCTCAGGTGGGAGAGTTGCTTTCCATTCCCGGTCCCCACCCCAGCTTTTCTGCCTTCAGTGTCAGAGTATAGAGTCCTTACAGCCAGTCCCGTTTTTGCCGAAGGAGGTAATGACTTTAATGGGACTGTCTTCAGCAGCAGAGGTCAGAGGCTCTAGCAACTTTTCTTATGAAAAACTGATTGATTTCCAAGGTCAGAACGGGGTGAGTGAGGCTCACTAGAAAAAGAATAATTTCTTTGAGTAAAAAGACCTTTGAGATCCTTTTAGGATCTTGCCTAAATGTAGTAATTATGTCTGACTCACTCTTTAAGCAAACAAAGCAGTGAAAGAAGGGTGCTCAAAGAAGGGGGACAAGGTGGCGGAGATTCAGCTGAACCTGGCTGGGGTTTTGGTTCAGCTGCAGTCATGCAGAAGGACTAGACTCAGTCTGCTCTGGCTATATTTCTGGTGGGTCACAAAATGTGCGTTGATGTTTCCATGCTCGTGGTCACCAGCTCTTAGAGAACCTTCATGCATAGACGGGGTCAGGAAATGTCTGCTGGCGTTATTATCATTATTGCATTGGAAGTTGTGTTTATCTCCCTGACATGCATTTTTATAAAAATTCCAATTTTTATCCAGATAGCAACACCTCTTCCATTCAAACCCATAGGCTTTGTGGGGAAAAGGTTGAATCTGATATATGGTTCAGGGATATTTAATTAGCAAAGCCACATTTCCTGGCCATGGTGATTGGTTCAGGGCTGGGCTCATGGTCCCATTTGGATTCATGAAATGAGAGGAGACGTTTTCTAGGAGTTTCTGGAATTGTACTTCCTCATTCTTGTCAGGGAGCTTCTAGTAGCAATTTCTCTCCATTGCTCTTTGTAAAATTCAAGAAAGCATGGATCTTTGGTAGTAACCACAGGCAGTCATCTTGTAACCATGGCGAGAAACCTGGCTTAGGCTAAAACAGACCCCATGGGAAGCAGAAGAGAGATGGAAATGATGAGATCATTGAGAAAGGCTGTGAAAGGTTTGAGGTAACACAATCTTGGGATTCCCTGGGCTTTGTCTTTGGAACAACATATCCTTATTATTGACTCATTTCTCTTTGCATTCCCTGCTCAACTACTTACTATAAAAGCCATCTGTGTATATAGTGGAACGAACACTAAATGTGGAATAACATGGATCTGGATTCTCAGGTGGCTTTTGCTGTGTGACTTTGGGAAAATGACTTCACTTCTCTGAGTCTATTTTCTCACCTGTGATAGGAGGATGATAACCCTTTCTTTATAGTGTTGTTAAGGTAAATACGGTAATGTACATATGAAGGGTCTAGCACAATTCTGGCCTTATGAGAAGATGCTCAGTGATATTAAGCACTGCTCATTAGAGGGGTAAGTGTCAGAGTATGGGGGCAGCAGGGAATCTGAGCCTTCTTGCTCCGCTACTCAAGAAGAGTGGTGGGACAGAGGTGAAAGACTAAGCCCTGTGGGTTCTGTGGCCATTGGCCTCTTTCCTGGGCTTCCAGGTTCTTTTGCCACAAATTAAAATATTAACAAATGCAACTACTTTAAATTCTACCCTTTCCCCTTATTTTTGAAGAACCACAATAAGTATTTTATCACGTATTTGGATGCTCATAACGGATGGGCATAAGTTTTAGAGCCAGAGATAGTATAAGTAGTCCAGCCTGCTCCACGGAGCATCTGCAGAGGAGGGAACCAAGGTACAGTGTTGGGGAACAGCTAACTCAAGGCTTTGGCAGGGATGGGTGGGCTCCCCTGTCTCCTTGTTGTGGGGCAGGGTGGCCCTGCTTCAAATGTACGAGCCTCATTCAGAATTTGACTAATCATTTTGGAATGAATTCAGTCTGACTGGTTGGAATAGGAAGCCTGCCTTCTGTAAGCCTGATGTCCTCTTTTGGGGCCGTCTGTGATTTTCTTTCTTTTTATTTTTGGCTAGGCTGGGCCTTCCGTGCTGCGCTCAGGCTTTCTGAAGTTGTGGTGAGCTGGGACTAATCTCCAGATGCGGTGTGTGGGCTTCCCATTGCAGCAGCTGTTCCTGTTACAGAGCGCAGGCTCCACAGGCTCTGTAGCTGTGTGGCACGGGCTTAGCTGCTCCATGACATGTGTCATCTTCCTGGACCTGAGATCAAACCGTGATCCCTGCATCAGCAGGCAGATTCTTCACCACGTGGATATGAACTGGCAGCATGAATTGCTCTGTCTTATTCCATCCTCCTAGAACACGCTGTGTATTGTCCCCCTGATGCCTGCGGTGCCTCTGTTTTCACTTCTCAGTGACAGTAGGGGCTGTGTTCTGCTGAGATCAGAACACCATGCCTGGTACAGATTAGGGCTCTGCTTGCCCATTTGCTGACTGTATTGAATTGATAGATTTTATGCTGGCGAGTCTCTCAGGGAGAATTGGGCAGTACAGCAGAGGGTAGAGGACAAGGTTCCAGTGGTTCACTTCACTTGCTTTGGAATGGACTTCTTGGTTGTAGACACACTCCTAAGAAAGACCTTCAGCCAGGAGAAATGAGAAGCAGGAGAATCTATTAGCTAAGAACCCAGAGCTAATTTGCCTAAGTTTGAATTCTCATTCTGCCACCTACTAGCTATGTGACTTCAAGCATGTTGTTTAGCCTCTTTGGATTTTTTCCAGGAAGAGGACTCACAATCAAGTCAGGCGGCTGGGATATGTCAATGTGCATTTGTCTATTACAAATGCAAGTATACATGCAGACGTGCGTGCATATAGCTAGCTGTGCATTTAAATGTCTGCTAGCACCTACAGTGCTCACAACATTGTCACTTCAAAGTTGTGTGGTGAGTTTGGTAGCATCAGTCATTCATTCAATGAATAAACATGTGCCAAGCACCTTTAAGGTGGCAGACCCTGTTAGGAGCTGAGGAGGGCCATGAATTAAACATGTTCCCTCACTTGAAGGTACACAGTCTATCACCAGTGAGTAACTGTGAGGCTGTGTGTTAAGGGCAGAGTCTTTCGGAAGCAGGGAGGAAGATGTCACCCAGTGTCCCGGCGGAGTGGGGGAGGGGTGAGAGAGGCTGGTAGGGTGGCGCTCGAGCTGTGTCGTGGAGATGGGAGCTGTGTGTCAGGAGCAGACTGGGC
This sequence comes from Redunca redunca, assembly GCA_006410935.1. Taxonomy (NCBI): domain Eukaryota; kingdom Metazoa; phylum Chordata; class Mammalia; order Artiodactyla; family Bovidae; genus Redunca; species Redunca redunca. The sequence goes on along the minus strand of SJYQ01000875.1, from coordinate 1,220,958 downwards.
AGGGGCAAGGGGCGCCTGAGGTAGGGATGAGGGGCAGAACAAAGGTGGGGTGATTGAGACTGCAGATAATGGAGGTGATTTGGGACTTCCTTTAATTTACGTAAATTATTTTTTTCCCCAGTGGCTGCTAAGTCGTTAGAACATAACTACTTATTAAGCTGTTTGGATCTAACTATTTAGCAAAGGGAGCAGGTTTTTCCTGTGGCCTAGGGTTGTGGTGAAATTATTACTGAGGGACTTCCCTGGTGGTCCAGTGGTTAAGACTCGGCCTGCCAGTGCAGGGTACATGGGTTCAGTAGCTGGTTCCAGATTTCACGTGCCATGAGGCAACTAGGCCTATGAGGCATGACTGCTGAACGCTGTGTGCTCTAGAGCCCGTGCTCCATGGCAGGAGAAGCCACCACAATGAGAAGTCTGTGCACCGCCACTAGAGAGTCGCCCCCACTCTCCACAACTAGAGAAAGCCCTCCAGCAGCAATGAAGACCCGGTGTAGTCAAAAATGAAGAAATAAATACAAGCTTGAAAAATATTACTGAGACACCAAGTGTATCGTCAACTGAGAAAATGTGGGAAATTCTACCCTAGACGCAAGCATGAAGACAGTTTCCAGTATTTTCTCCCTTTTTTTCCCTATACCAAAGTGTTCCCAGCTCTCTTCACTTGCGTGGTGTTAAGATTGTGACAATTATCTTTGGCCAAGGAGAATCATAGGTCATTATAACTGCATGTACACATTTATTTGCATAAACGCATACTCATATACACCTATACACACATACACAGAGGCAGGCAGAGTGATTCAGCCATGATGGAAACTTCAGAGGGTAATTAACTTTGAGAAATGACAATAATTACATGTCCATTAAGATGTCATTACTATAGAAGAGGAGGGAATCAGGATCAGGAATTTCCAGGGAGGGATAATTTCCTCCACAGTGTGGCTTCCTCTTGAGGAAAATCTGACTTGGAGCTTTCCTGACCAGTGGGTGAGCTGTACCTTCTGGGCAGATGACAAAGAACATGCAGAAGTCCCAAGGACCCTGGTGTCTTCCTGAGGGTTTCTCACCTTTGCAATCTTATCAGATTTTCCAACATATCCACAGAATTTCCAGAAGGAGACCATGTCATCCTGGCTTTGGGCTGAGTTCTGTCCATTCTGATTCCTTGCAATATCCTCAACCTTCCACCATCCTATAAACCTGCTCTGCAGCTCTTTAAGAATCTTAAACAACTGTGCCTCTTAAAAATTTTTTTAAAAAAATTTATTCCTTTGACTTTGCCACGTCTTAGTTGCAGCATGCAGGATCTTTAGTTTTGGCATGTGGGATCTAATTCCCTGACTAGCGACTGAATCTGGGCCCCCTGCACTGGGAGCAAGATTCTTAGCCACTGGGCCTGCTTAAGACATGTCCCAACTTAAGCAGTGAGGCAGAAGCAAAGGGTTTGATTCTTCCTTTCTTCATACTTGTTCTATTCAAGCATCAGTGGATTAAATGATGCTCTTCTGTGTGGAGGAGGGCCATCTGCTTTACAGAGTCCACTGATTCAAGTATTAATCTCATCCAGAAACACCTCCACAGACACACCCAGAAATAGTGTTTCCAAATGTCTGGACTTTCCATGATCCAGTGAAGTTGGCCCATAAAATTAACCATCATAATTGCCTTCAGATTTCTGTGAGGTCTAGCATTCCTGGACATCTCACTGTTTTTCTGAATGTTCCTCTCAGGCTGTCAGTGATCCTTTGCCATTCTTTCTGGGTCCTTTTCCTCTTGATGGTCTGAACCCTTGGTCTGTGACCATCATGAAGGCTGATTTAGAGAGTATATCTCAAACCTCTGACTTTTCTCCCAAGTTTTTGACTCCAGGTGGGTCACACCATCACCCACAAGCTCCAGAAGTACCTTTCAAGCTCATTGTTGTTGTTTAGTTACTAAGTTGTGTCCACCTCTTTGTGACCCCCTGGACTGTAGCCCACCAGGCTCCTCTGTCCCTGGGATTTCCCAGACAAGAATACCGGAGTGGGTTGCCCTTTCCTTCTCCAGGGGATCTTCCTGATCTAGGGATAAAACCTGTGTCTTCTGTGTCTCCTGCATTGGCAGGCAGATTCTTTACTGCTGAGCCATCAGGGAAGCCCTGCCAAATTCATTATCTCTTGTTTAAACTTGATCATTTTCCTAAATTGCTGCATTTGTTAATGGTCATCCTACCTTCTTGGTCTTCGGGCTCTAAAAACTTGAGTTATCTCTCATTTCTTTCTTTACCTTACCTTCTTTGTCTATAATATAGTAATACAGTCTTCCTAATGTAATGAAGAATAAGACTGGTCTACCTCCTCTCCCTCTATCTCTGTTTTCCTTTTCTAGTTTTATTGAGTAAGAATTGACATGCATGCATGCCAAATTGCCTCAGTCATGTCTGACTCTTTGCGACACTGTGGACTGTAGCCTGCCAGGCTCCTCTGTCCATAGGATTCTTCAGGCAAGAATACTAGAGTGGGTTGCCCTGCCCTCCTCTGAAGGATCCTCCCAACCCAGGGATGGAACTTGCATCTCCTGCATTGGCATGTGGGTTCTTTACTATTAGTGTCACCTGAGAATCCCAACAATTGACATAGACCACTGCATAAGTTTAAGGTCTATAGCATGATGGTTTGATTTGCATATATTGTGAAATGATTACCAAAATAAGTTCGGCTAACATCTACTTTTTCCTCATTAAAATTTTAATAATAAGAAAAGATAAAAAGTAAAAGAAAGAATTCTCCTTGTGATATGAACTCAGGATTTATTCTCTTAAGTTTCCTTGATACTGCACAGCAGTGGTAGCTATAGTCATGTTGTATATTACACCTCTATGACTTATTAGATAAATAAGTCTGAAGTCTATTTATTGTGACTGGGGGATTGTACCTTTTGGCCACCTACTTCCATTTCTTCCTCCCTTCCTTATTCCCTGCCTCTGGTAACTAACTACAAGTCAGATAATATATTTTTTCAAAGAGTTTTTTTTTTTTAAGTTTAGATTCCACATATTGGAATGATTTTGGTCTGCAGTTTTCTTTTTTACGGTGGTGTCTTTGTCCGGTTTTGGTATCAGGGTGATTCTGGCCTCTAAAAATGAGTTTGGAAACATTTTTCTTCAATTTTTGGAATAGTTTGAGTAAAAGTTTGGTATAATTCAACTGTTAGGCCCTGGACTTTTGTTTGGGGGGAGTTTTTTTAAAATTACTGATTTAATTGGTTTGTTCTTATTTTCTCTTTCTTTCTTGTTCAGTCTTGAGAGAGTGTGCATTTCTCGGAATCTATCCATTTCTTGTAGGCTGTCTTTTTAGTTGGTATATAACTGTTCACAGTAATTTCTTATGATCTTTTGTATTGCTGTGGTGTTGGTTTTAATGTCTCATCTTTCATTTCTGATTTTATTTATTTGTGCCTCTCTTATTCTCAGTGAGTCAATTATCAATTCTATTTATCTCTTCAAAGAACGAGTTCTCAGTTTCATTGATTTTTTCTATATTTTTCAAAGTCTCTATTTCTTCTTTGATACTTCTTTCTACCCACTTTGGGCTTTGTTCTTCCTTTTTTAGTTTCGTTAGGTATAGATTTAGATTGTCTATTTGAAATTTGTCTTGTCTGCTGAGGTTAGCTTATATTGTACGAACTTCCCTCTTAGACTTGTTTTCGCTGTGTCTTATACATTTTGGATCATGTGTTTCTGTTTTCATTTGTCTTCAGGTACTTTTTGATTTCTTCTGTGACCCATTGGTTGTTGGTTCTTTCTGGCGGAACCCTGACAGAGAGTCCAGGCCCCATGTTCTCATCTCCTCTGTCTCTGCTATCTCTACACGGTAGCAGCACAGATAGCAGACTAACTCTCTGTGTTCCAGATAACTACATTGGATTTGTAGTGTTCTATGCTCCAGCCTACCTGCATCTCCATGAATATTCTATTTTATTACTTTGTACTCCATGCTTGCTTCTTCTCCAGCATACTTTGCCTAACTCTGTATTTTCTACTTAAAGCTATCTAGATGGGTGGGATGGGGCAGGACATGGGAGGAAGGTTCAAAAGGGAGGGGATATATGTATACTTATGGCTGATTCATGCTGAGGTTTGACAGAAAACAACAAGATTCTGTAAGCGATTATCCTTCAATAAAAAAAAAAATTAAAATTTTACCTAACCTTTGAAGCCACCTCATATTATTTGCCATCCATGGAAACATTCCTAATCCTACTATCTTCCTCCTTTGCACCTTATAATATTATCTATCTCCTTGAAAATCACTTTATAAACTCTAAAGGTGGTTGGAAGGAATAATAAAAAGCATACATAGAAAGTATCGACACAGAATACCTGGCACATGGCAGATGATGAGTGAGGGCTTATTCTATTTATTTTCCATCCTTGGAGTATGTCAAGAGCTCTGTAAATAGTGGTCTATGCCTTCAAATTTTCTAAATTTGGCAGTGAGGCCAGGAGGCTCAAATGATTCATGTTTCTATGAAGTGTCTTCTTTTCTGTGGCTGAGAGATGCTTCTGGGACACCATGATCTTTGTGTTCTGGGTTCCAATGTTGGACACACCATTTTTTTTTTTTTAAATAAACACAAGTATTTGTGAGATGATGGTACTGATGACTGTCAGCTATAAAATGTTTCCTTTTATCCAATCAAATAGTTGGAAGGAGCTGTGGATTCAGTAAATAGCTATGGATTTTATTAATAGCACTGGATCTAATTTATAGCCACGTCTCATGTTTGCATCATGCTTCAGAGTTTCTGGAGGAGTTTCTCTCATTGGAAGCTCCCAGCAGCCCTTGCTGTGAAATAAGCAGGGCGGTTGAGGACATTCTGCTGGTGATGACACGGAGGCACGGGCGGCTCGTGTGATATGTCTAAAGGTCACAGTGAGTAATTAGAACTCACAGATCTTGACTCCCAGGCTAGGGCCCCTCTCTCTGCACTTGCCAAGAAGTGAAGTAAAAAGGAAACTAACTTGTTCCAGTGCAAAATCCTGCTAGTTAGCATCTATTACTTATCCTGAATCTGTCTCTTCTCGATAGTTCAGGTGGTGGCTGTGGCTTTGCTCTACCCTCCCTGATCATCTTTCTACCTCTCCTGGTGCATCCACTACCCTTCTCCAGAATCCAGGATGCTGATCACATAGGTCACATATAAGAAACAGAGCATGTTTGCTAATTGCTTTATCTGCCTATCCCTCTATAACAAGCCAGACTTCCCAGGTGGCGCTAGTGGTAAAGAAATCTACCTCCCAAAGCAGGAGTCTTAAGAGATGTAGGTTCAGTCCCTGGGTGGGGAAGATTCCCTGGAGGACGGCATGGCAACCCACTCCAGTATTCTGGCCTGGAGGATCCCATGGACAGAGGAGCCTGGCAGTCCATAGGGTTGCAAAGAGTTGGGCACAACTGAAGTGACTTAGCAGGCACACATAAAAAACGTCACCTTAAAACTTAATGACTTAAAACAACAAGAATTTATTTTTTCTTACAATTTTGTGGGTTGGTTGGGAAGATTCTCTACTGGCTTCAGCTGGGCTTACATGAGTGACTGTCTTCAGTTGGGGCAGGGTTTAGTTGAGCTGAAAGAAACTTGATGGCTTCATTCTTCAGTCTGGCAATTGGTGTTTCAGATGGATATCATCTGGTATGCTCTGGTTTACCTCCATGGAAACTCTTACCTTTCACAGGCTAGACTGCTGGTCTTCCTGGTGGTCTCAGGGCAGTAATCCAAGAGCACAAAGGCAGAGAATGCAAGGTCTATTGAGACTGGGGCTGGGATCCTGCTATCACTTCCACTGACATTCTATTGGTCAAAGCTGTCACAAGCCCAGCCTGAGTCCAGCTCAAGGGTAAGAGAAATAAACACCTCTTGGTGGCTCAGTGGTAGAGAATCTGCCTGTCAGTGTAGGAGACACAAGAGAGGTGGGTTCAGTCCTTGGGTCAGTAAGATCCCCTGGAGAAGGAGATTGCAGCCCACTCCAGTATTCTTGCCTGGGAAGTCTGATGGACAGAGGAGGCTGGAGGGCTACAGTCCGTGGGGTCACAATGCTGAGAGTGACTGAGAAGGCGCACACACTTGATGGCAGGAAATCCACATTCATATTGCAAAAGGGAGGAGAATGAATTGTTGGGGCCATCTTTGGAAACAATAGTGCATGGAATCATTGTGCGTTAAATGAATTTGAGAAAAGGGGACCAGTTTTCTCATTCTTCCATGTAGCAGGAGTTTCATTTAGGGCTCATCTGATATCATCAGTGTTCTCACCATCACACGCTTTTATTTTTCTGCTTCTGCATGGCAACCAGAAAGCATCTCTCTGCCTCTCTCCACTCTGGATTAATTCAGTGCCGGGCAATGGAAGCTGACTGATACTCACTTGGGAATTCTCTAGTGTATTGGTCAGCTTTTCTTGTATCCCAGGGACATGGTTTGGTGTGACACCAATTGGAACTAACCATCTTTAAAAAAGCATTCTCCTCCTGCTGCACTACAGGTGAATGTGATTCTCTGCTTTGTGATTAGGGGCAAAGAAATGCATTTCCCACCTACTTTTGTGCCCTGGAGCACTGCTGTTCTTTAGGAAGCCCAAAGGAAGAGAAGTTTTGATAGGTAAAGTCTCTAGATACTTTGAGATTCCCTTGTCATACCATCAATAAGCTCCCCACTTCACTAATATTTTTAATATACTAATTTAAGTATATTAAATTACTTAATATAATTTAAGTAGGGAAGGCTGAGCCATGAGGCTTGTGGGATCTCAGTTCCCCTATCAGGATTGAACTCTGGCCCTTGGCAGTGAGATCACCAAGTCCTAACCACTGGACAACCAGGGAACTCCCAAATTGTTTATTTCTTATCTGTGAGTGAATGCAACTATTTTTTATTTTCTATCATCACTGATCTCGCTTGTTTTCACACCACAGTCTTGATTCCAGCTTGTGATTCACTCAGCCTGGTATTTTGCATTGTTCTATGTCTGGTTCAATGGCACCCTACTCCAGTACTCTTGCCTGGAAAATCCCGTGGATGGAGGGGCCTGGTAGGCTGCAGTCCATGGGGTCGCTAGAGTCGGACACGACTGAGCGATTTCACTTTCACTTTTCACTTTCATGCATTGGAGAAGGAAATGGCAACCCACTCCAGCGTTCTTGCCTGGAGAATCCCGGGGACGGGGGAGCCTGGTGGGCTGCCATCTATGGGGTCGCACAGAGTCTGACACGACTGAAGCGACAGCAGCAGCAGCTTCTCGACCTGCATACAGGTTTCCCAGGTGGCAGGTAAGGTGGTCTGAGAGATATACCAAGATGTGTTTAGAGAGTGATACAGTTAACCTCACCATGAAAATTTGCTAGAGCTTAAAATTGTGCAACTTATGATTGTTGGTATCTTTCACATTTTACTCAAGTTTTTGTTCCAACTTGTGTATGTTATAAGCACATTTATTACTGTAAAATAAAAAAAGACACCTCATGAAATTTTGAGTGAAGAAGAATTTTTTGATGAATTTTATGCTGATATTTTGGAGAAGAGAATGGCATCCTACTCCAGTATTCTTGCCTGGAGAATCCCATGGACAGCGGAGCTTGGGGTCACAGAGTCAGGCACAACCGAGAGACTCACACACATGCCCATAGTTTGTTTGCTTGTCCCAGCAACATATATGTAGTGTTTCAGAAAAATGATAACTTTTCAGGATATCGTTCTGATTAAGATGATGTGAGTATTAGACTAGCAAAAAGACAAAAAACTTTGATAATTGATTCTGATATGGAAATTGAAAATGAAAATCACGATGCTGGCGAATGCTACTTTGCTCCTGCAGACGAGTGGATTGAAGACAACATTTCATGAAAATTAGAAGATTTAACAGGTGTGTTAGAGGTAGCTATTGGATATAATAACCCAGAAAGTGTTAGTGAAATAATAGAATTAATTTCTGGCTGGTCAAAATAAAAATCGTCAGCCACAGGCGTTAGTTTCTGCAAAAATCCCCTGGTCAATAATGTGTTAAGACTATTTGCTATGGACTTATATGTCTGGATTGAAATTTGAGGCTGAGCAGTGAAAACTGTTTTCCCTTTCTTGGTAGCAGTAAGCCAGCCATATGGATAATCTGAAGGGCTGCAAAGAAACAAAATCTCTAAATCACTTGATATTTAACTACATTTCATAGCTTAGGGAATTATCTCATTCAAATAGGATCTTTTTTTTTCTGTAAGTTGTCACACATTTACTCTGGTGGAGTCATTTTTTTCCCCTTTCTCTTCTGTATATTTTGTTAAGGGCATTTATGTAATTATTATTTTCCATGTGCATATCTTCATGAAGTTTCAAGATTCGTAGGAGAAACCTACATAGCAGTGTAGCAAACACATTGAAGTCACTCAGCAAATCTTTAAAGAAACCATGTGGGCTGCTCGAAACTATACAGAACAGTTATATGCATAAAGTCTCTGGTGTTCTCCAGTACATAATGGATAGCCTGCACTTAAATAGTATTTGTTGATTGACAAAAGTATGCACCAATGAATGAGCCCCACTCATAAACAGTGCAATGCCTCAAGGTTGGCTTGCTTTGTGGGAACAAGGACTTTTCAGGGAGGCAGTCACGAAGCCTGACTATGGGATGATCAACTCTATCCCCATTCTATTTTGGTCTCTCTCTCTTTCAGGAGTCTTTCTGCCTGCCCGCCCACCTGACGGACTCAGCCTGACTCACTGCCTCCCTATGTGGACCTGAGTGATTGCTTCCCACTAAAACATGCTTTCTTTGGGAGATTTCAACTGTTTTTGAATTAGTTACAGTTTCAAAAGCAAATGGCTCCCATTATTAGAATGCATGTTTTAAAATTACCTCATGTTGCCAACTTGGCAGCTTTAACCTGTCATCAGAGAATTCAGCATGTTCATGGGAAAAATAGACTTGAAAAAAATCAAGCCGAATGAACCAATATGGTCAAGGAGTAAAGGAAATGTCCTTTGAAATATCTTTCACTTATATAGACATGCCTCATTTGTTTTACCATCTATACAATGGTGATGAAACTTTGNAATTTATTTTTTTACATTATTTTTTTCAGATTTTATTTTATTTTACTTTACAAAGAATAAGTTGAGTAGTCAATGGTGTGGTATATAAAACAGTTCACTGAGCGTAATACTCCACTCGATTCTCCAGATTTGTCAACATATTTTTAGTAAATCTTATTTTCATGCACACACCACATGGCCTTAAGCCAGATATCAAAGGAATGTGTCTGGTATAAATGGCATTATTTTCCAGCTTTATGGATGTAAGAGTGACAAATAAGAATTATATATATTTAAGGTGTACAACGGAGAAGGCAATGGCACCCCACTCCAGTACTCTTGCCTGGAAAATCCCCCGGACGGAGGAGCCTGGTGGGCTGCAGTCCATGGGGTCACTAAGAGTCGGACACGGCTGAGTGACTTCACTTTCATTTTTCACTTTCCTGCATTGAAGAAGGAAATGGCAACCCACTCCAGTGTTCTTGCCTGGAGAATCCCAGGGACGGGGGAGCCTGGTGGGCTGCCATCTATGGGGTCGCACAGAGTTGGACACGACTGAAGTGACTTAGCAGCAGAAGCAGCAGCAAGGTGTACAAAGTGATGATTTGATACACGTATATATTGTGAAATGCTTACCACAGTCAAGCAAATTTATGCATCCATCACATCACATAGTGGTGGACCCTCCCTAAACTCAAATGGCAGATTACCATGACAAAAATCATGTCCATTTCACCTGAAAACCAGTCTTGAATAAAGTTATATTATAAAGAGAATATCATGGCTCAATTGGTAAAGAATCTGCCTGCAATGCAGGAGACCCTGGTTTGAGCCCTGGCTTGGGAAGATTCACTGGAGAAGGGAAAGGCTACCCACACCAGTATTCTGGCCTGGAAAATTCCATGGACTATACAGTCCATGGGGTCACAAAGAGCTGGGCATGAATGAACGGCTTTTACTTTCACTTTCATAATGAGAATACTTTTCAATCAAAATACAAAAAATAGTCAACTATTACCATAAATTTAAATACATACATTTGATTTGTCTCTTGTTGCTGATCTTTAATCTATCTACAGATCTACTTACCTACCTACCTACCTGTTTATCTCCCTATATTGACTTTTCGTTGCTGCTCTAACAAATTTTCACAAATATAGGGGCTTGAAATAACAATTTATCATTTATCTTCTTCAGATCAAAAGGCCAAAAATGGACCTTACTGGGCTAAATCAAGATGTCAGAGCCTTCCCGTCTGGAAGCTTTTGGAATTCATTTTCTTGCTTTTTCCTGTTACTAGGTACTGCCTGCATTTCTTGGCTCATGGCCTCTTACATCTTCAAAGCAGCAACAGCTGATAGAGTCTTTCTGACTTTGCATCACTCCTATACTGATTCTTCTACTTCTTTCCTTCATGTTTAAGAACCCTTGTGTTTGCTTTGGACCCACCCAGATAATATAGAATTATCATCCCATCTCAGGGTCAGCTGATTTGCAACCTTAGTGTCACTGTAAACTTAATCCCCTTCTGCCATGCAACCTAACATATTCAGAGGAAGTCAGCATCTTTGGAGGATCACTGTTCTATCTACAACTAAGCCCATGTATAAATGAGAGGAAACTCAACATAATGCTGGTGATCCTCCAAAAATTAATTTTTTGGTTAAATGCAAATTCAGTGACAATCCCAACAGGAGTTTTGTTTGTTTACTAGTTGCTGAACTTGATAAATAGATCTTTAAGTTTATATAGGTGAGTAAAGAATCAAAAAGAACAAAGCAAACTAAAGCTTGGAACTAAACTTACCAGGATTCAAGACTTAAGATATCAGTAATTAAAATAGTGTCGTATTACCTTACAGATAGACATATTGGATAGATGTAACAAAGAATATCAAAATAGATTCACCTACATAAAAATCAAATTGGACTTTGACAGAGATAGCATTTATGTCAGTTGTAAAGAATCCATAAATTTTGAACAATCGGCTAACCATCAGGCAAAACACAATTCTTACTTTCCTATGAAACTCTAAATTCTAAGTGCATAATGACACATAATTATGAAAGCAAACTGGAAAGTAATTAGAATATCTTTGTGATTTTAAAGAAGGGAAATTTTCTTAACAGGATTCAAAATGTACAGAGTATAGAGAAAAATATGGATATATTTGATCTCAAAATTAAAAATATATATATTGACATACTGTCATAAGCCAACTTATAAAGATCACTCACAAACTATTAACTCAAAACCAGCAAAGGATAAAAGTGTAGACCACTACAGAGCTTCCTACAAGTCAATAAGATAAACAAATCTTGCGAGTAGAAAGATGGGCCAAAGATGCGAATAGTTAATTGACAAATAAGAGGAAACTCAAACAACACATGAAAAGCTCAGCCTCATTGTAATCAAAGATATGGAACAAGGCACTGTCATTTTGTAAGGATTACAGCAGTAAAAAGTACTTAGTCTGATTACTGGTGAAGCTATAGGGAATCAGGATCTGCCACCTACAAAAAATATTTTCAACCAAACCACTTTTGAGAACAAGCTGACGATAGGTGGTAATGCTGAAGTTGCACATATATTATGACCCAGCAATGTTACTTCAAGATACATTTTCTAGAAGAGCTATTATATGTGTACTGAGGAAGTATAGTCACTATAGCACTTTTTTTTTTAATGTGAAAATATACCCTTTTGGAAGGGTGTAATGGAGAAGTTGTGGTTTGTAAACATATTGAAATTCTGTGTGTGTTTGTGTATTCTCAGCTGTGTCCAACTCTTTGCAGACCCATGGACTGTAGCCCAAAAGGCTCTACTGTCCTTGGAACTTTCCAAGCAAGAATACTGGAGCGGATTGCCATTTCCTGCTCTAGGGGATCTTCCTGATCCAGGGATCAAACCTGCATCTCTTGCATCTCCTACATTGGCAGGCAGATTCTATACCACTAGTGCCACCCGAAATTCTGCAAAGCCATTAAATAATCTGACTTATCAAATCTCAAAACAGTGTTGAGGAGAAAAGGAGTTGCGATAGATTATTGTATTGGTTTTACAACGAATTTCTTTGTCATGTGTGCTTCTTAAATGCAGCCACTTCTTCATGGCAGATGCTTCTTTAAAGCCAGCAAGGGATAAAAAGACTGTAGTGACTTAGCAGCAGCAGCAGCAGCAAGATGGTGTTACCCTCTGTAATCGCAGTAACAGAATCACATACTTCGCATCACTTTTGCCTCATTTCTTGGGTTAGAAGCAAGTTGCAGGTCTTATTCACGCTCGAGGGGAGGGAATAATACAAACAACTGAATACCGGAAAGTGCTGATTATGGGAACCACCTTAAACTTTGCTTCCCACAATTTTGTATCATTTATGTAAGTATTTCAAAGCAACTTTCAACTTTCTTGAATCTCCAGGAAATTATGATGCGTGAAAAAAGCCATCCTTCAAAGATTGCATAATTTGTTTGCTGTTGTTGCGCAGTTGCTAAGTTGTGTCTGACTCTGAGGCTCCACGGACTGCAGCACGCCAGGCTTCCCTGTCCTTGACTGTCTCCCGGAGTTTGCTCAGACTCATGCCCACTGAGTTGGTAATGCTATCTAACCATCTCATCTTCTGCTGCCATTTATAAAATATTCTTATAGTGACAGAATTATAGAAATGAAGAATAAATTAATGGTGGCCAGGGTTCAGCAGTAAAGGAAGGCAGAGAGAAAGCAATAAAGGTTGGTGTGAGTGTAAAAGGAACAGGAATGGTACAGAACTGTTCTGTATTGTGACTGTCAATGTCAATATCTTGGTTGAGATATTACATATGGTTTTGCAAGATGTTAACATTGGGGGGAAACTGGCCATAGTACATGATGTTTCTCTGTATTATTTCTTAAAACTTCAGTGAACCACAATTATCAAAAATGAAAGGTTTAATTAATAAACTACAACAAATAAAGCAGAGAAAAAAAAAAAACAAAAAACAGAAAGCCCAGTGTGAGCCCTGCATGGTGAGCATAAAACCATAAGACAAAAATAAACAGAGGAAAACATTGCAAAGATGCAAAAAGCTGTTGGCTTAAAAAGACAGCTAAACTCATCACTGGAGGGTGTAGAGGGTAGAAGTGCTCTTCAGTAAATCAAGTCACTAACTTGGAGGGCAAAGTTGATAAACTCAAATACAGAAGAAAAGAACAAACATGAAATGACTTTATTAGATTAAATCAAGCATGAAACTTCTGTTTATATTGCTTTACATAGAAAACCTGTCAATATTGCTTTATATGTATTTTATGCATATAAATATGGGCTTCCCTGGTGGCTCAGATGGTGAAGAATCTGCCTGCAATGCAGCAGACCCAGGTTTGATCCCTGGGTCAGGAAGATCCCCTGGAGAAGGGAATGGCAACCCACTCCGGTATTCTTGCTTGGAAAATTCCATGGACAGAGGAACCTGGAGGGCTATAGTCAATGGGGTCACAAAGAATTGGACACAACTGAGTGACTAATACTTTCTTTTTACATGATTTATTTGTACATTTTCTTGTTACCTTTCAAAGAAGACATGTGACTATTACTCTATAAGGTATTATGCCAAGTTATTAATAGTGATTTTCTTTGAACTGGTATTCTTATTAGTGATTTTAATGTTCATTTTATAGGTTCAGATACACAATTTTCTGCCATGAGTATGCATTAATATTAGGTGAAAATGATTAAAATCAAAATAATTTTGTACATATTGCCCATCTGCAATTATGTAAAAATCTATACAACAAGAACCTGGAAAGAAATCTTGTATACTAAATGTTAGCAAAGGCTCTGCCTGGGGGATTGGATTTAGTTGTTTTTACTTTCTCCAGTAGCACTGAGCAGTCTCCAGATTTTATACAGTGATTAGTTGTTCATTTTATAATCATACAGATAAAATTTAAATTAGAATATAAAATTTTATAGATACGATATGACAGCAAATATGTAAAAATATACACTGCAAATTTATGGGAAGGAAAACAGTAAAACACTGAAACACTAAAGATGACCTTTTTTATTCTTTCAGCTTTCAAACATTTCCAAAATTTGTATCATGAACATATATTGTTTTGATAATGGAAATACTCCAAAGAATATAGAAGGGATTAATTAGCTGTTATAGGGAAAGTTGGGTATGAGGAAATTTTTCCTAAACGTAAAACATGAGGAAATCATAAAAGAAAAAAATAGTCAAATAGCCAATTACAACATGGGAAAATATTTAGTCTCTGTAAATGAAATTTCAAAATTTAAAGTTATTTTGGACATAGATTCTTTTCTTTTTCTCTTATGTATAAGTCAACATTTAGATGATTGAACAATATTTCATCCTTATGAAGGAATAATATACATATATTAAAGATCCTTGAAAAAATATGTAATAAGATATACTATAATCTCTGAAAAAAGAAGAAAAAATACTGCACTTACAGTTTCTCTTAAACTTACCAATTGTATATTTTTAAGAATTAAGAAAATGAACCAAAAATATTCATAATAGCTATATCTTAGGGTTGGAATTTTAGAAGACTTTATTTTCTTTCTTAAGGCCAATATTTTTATATTTTCTAAAATCAAACCAGAAGAAAGATGCGTGCTGTAATAAATGTAACAGAACGACATCAAGGACCAGTCTGTAACTTTAAAAGATTCTGTGCTTGGTAGTGAACTTTCAATAATATAAAGTTCCCCAGAAAATCTAATACAGTTTACTCATTATTTATAGCTGAAGTTCCGATACTTTGGCCATCTGATATGAAGAGCCAACTCATTGGAAAAGACCCTGATGCTTGGAAAGATTGAGGGCAGGAGGAGAAGGGGGCACAGAGGATAAGATGGTTGGATGGGATCATCAACAGAATGCATGAGTTTGAGCAAACTCGGAGATGGTGAAGGACAGGGAAACCCAGTGTGCTGCAGTCCATGAGGTCGCGAAGAGTTGGACACGACTGAAGAACTGAACAACAAATCAGTCAAGGAGTACTGGAGATGTTTTGGGAACAAGCCAAAGATCTTGAATCTCTGCAGCTTATACTCAAAGATGGTATTTGGAAAACCATCTACTTCAAGTGCCATTTGGATTTTGCTAGGGTTTCCATAAAAAATACCACACACTGGGCACGGGGCTTAGAAAACTGATATTTATTTTCTCACAGTTCTGGAGGCTGGAAGTCCAAGATCAAGGTCCTGCCAGTGTTGGTTTTCTCTGAGGATTCTCTCCATGACTTGCAGATGGCAGACCTCTTGCTGGTTCTTCACACTGGTCACCTCTCTGTGCCCAGTGCCCCCATCTCTCACTCTTCTTGTAAGGATACCAGTCACATCAGACTAGAGTTTCATACCCCTGACACCATTTTAACTAAATCATCTTTTTAAAGACCTTATCTCCAAATATTTGGGTTTGAGTCTTCAACATGCCAAAACACTTCTAAGCTCATAAAAACACACCTCAGCCCATAACACTACTCTGTCCTTTGTCTTTTGTGATGCCTTATATCCTGTGCAGGGTCAGTTTGAATATCTCCAAGGAGACGGCCATACTCCCCAAGGTTATCAGGGGATAGAGTTTAAATCTGTCCCCAGAGAGAAGGTCAGAGGACCCAGATTTCCTGAGGAAAGTGTTGGAATACTTGGCATCTTGATTCTGCAACTCCCTTGACTGGGACCGACTCTGCAATCGGAGAGTGAAGTGTCCAACTGTGACTTACCTTTTGCATCCTGCAGCCATGGCAGGACACAGAGGCATGGGCAATTTCCATGTGGTTGAGCTCTTTACCCTTCTCTCTTCCCTTTACAGAGAGCCTGTGACATTTTGTTTGTTTGTTTTGTTTGTAGAAGGGATTCCTTACCCTCAATTCTCTCTCTCTCTCTCTCTTTTTTTTTAAACTGATCACCCTGAAAACTTTCCGGACCTTTCACAGATGGGATTACAAAGACAGTTTTCCTGAAATGGACCAGTTCAAAAGAATCAGCTTACTTCTTTCTCCACCAGCCAGCTTTTCATCCTGGGTCACATGTCACTTCTAATTGTGGGCATGGTGTTCAAATTCCCCTGGGGCCAAAATTTCCCCCAAGTAAATCCTCTCCTTCAGCAGCTGCAGGAACGTGTCAGTGAGAGTGATTTTCAGATGTACCACCTCTGCAGGAGGGAGAAGCTCCGACAGGCACCAATCCCAGGGATCAGTCATCTCTGATCAATGCTGACAGCCTTCCTCAGCTGACACTAAAGGATGCAAACCGATGGATGCAGGAGAAGAGCTGGAGCCCTGGGGATGGGGTGCTTCCGTGTGTACGAGTGTTAGTCGCTCAGTCCTGACTCTTTGCGACCCCATGGATTGTAGCCCACCAGGCTTCTCTGTCCATGGAATACTGGAGTGAGTATCCTTTCTCCAGCCGATCTTCTCAGCCCAGGAATCAAGCCAGGTGTCCTATATTGCAGGCGGACTCTTTACTGTCGAGTCACTAGGGAAGTCCGGGGTTCTTCCTACTTCTAAGTTGATGGGCTGTGTTTTCAGGGGAGAAAGCGCTGGAACTGTTGAGGTTGATAAAAAAATAACTGGAATTTTCACCAATTGTAATCTATTTGGTCAAATGCTATTTGGGATTCTCATGAGAGAGGGACAATACCCCAGAAAGTCTCAGATATAATTTGCTCACCCTGAGAAAGGTTCTCAAACATCTTCAGAGGACATCAGGGTTCTTTCTAGGTGAAGCCTCCTGACAGGTGAACCACAAATTTCTTTTTATCCCAGCATTTTATTATGAAAAATTTCAAACATAGCAAAACTGAAAGCATGGGGACTTCCCTGAGTGTTGGGTGGTTAAGACTCTGCACTTACACTGCGGGGGTTGTGGGTTCGATCTCCAATGAAGGAAATAAGATCCCACATGCCCAAAAAGTAAAAAAAAAAAAAAAAACCCACACCAAAACTTTAGTGTATATAATGAAAATAAATATTAGTTTTAAAAAAACTGAAAGCATTTTACAGTGGGTACCTGTATACTCATTACCTACATTCCACCATTAACATTTTATTGTACTTGCTTTAGTTTATATTGAAATATCCTTTCTAGTCATCAATCCATTTTCTCTCTCTCTCTTTTTTGGTACATTTCAAAGCAAATTGGAAATATCTCAATACTCCTCCTAAATACTTCTGAATGTAAGCAGAGTTCAGTATTTGTTTACAGATTTTCTTCGTACGAGGTAAAACCTACTGCAGTTAAACACATTCGTCTCGAGTGTATGTTTGCTGCGTTTTGGCAAATATGTATGCTATTTGCCAAAATATAAAATAACTATCAAATAACTATCAAACTATTTAACAAGATCATCACTTAGAAAGTTTCCTCATGTCCCTTCCCAGTCAATCCCCTTTTCGTATGCTTCTCCACCCTGAATTAGTTTTGCCTGTTTAGATCTTCACAAAAAAGGAATCAGGTAGTACATATTCTTTTGTGTGTCTTCTGCTACCTAGCATGACAGTTTTGAAGTTTATCCCTGTTGTGTATTAGTAGTTCTTTCTTTTTTAACGCTAAGTAGAATTCCATTGGGTGAAATACACCACAGTTTGCTTATCTAGTCTCCTATTTGGACACGTTGAATGTTTACCTATTCTCTTATTCTGGACACAATGGACTTGTCAGTTTTTAACCGAATATGAATAAAGTGAATATAAATATTCCTGCACAAGTAGAAGACTTAAGCTTTTCCTCTCCACATATACCCTGCAATATTTTTAGCTGTATAATCCATTCGTCCACCCATCCAACCATTCATTCAGTCATCCATCCATCCATCTATCCAGCCAGCTATCTTCTCTCTTTTTTAAAAAAAGTTTTAGTTTTTTTGGAGTATAGTTGATTTGCAGTCTTGCGTTAGTTTCAGATGTATAGCAAAGTGATTCAGATTTACATACAGTCATTCTTTCTCAGATGCTCTTCTCAGATAGGTTATCACAGAAAATTGAGTAGAGTTTCCCGTGCTACAGTAGGACCTTGCTAGTTACCTGTTTTATATACAGTAGTGTGTGTTCATTCCAAGCTCCTGATTTGTCCCTCCCCACCCTACACCAGCTCTCCTTCCAGCCATTCTTTCAAACACAGCGTGTACGTACTGCAGGCCAGGTAACGTATTTTTCTACCACTGGGAAAATAAAGTTAAAAAATACATTCCTGGTCCTTTAAAGAATCTACTGAGAGAACAACACAAACAATTACAGAAACATTGCGTTAGGGCTGAAAGGGAGGGAGGCTTCTAGAAAAGAGAATAGCTCAGGAAATTTAGACAAGACTTCCCAGAGCTTAGATTCATAAATAACTGTAGTAATGGCAGCCACGGTGCTCTTTCCTATGTTTCCTTCAGTAAAAACCAAAGTCTTGGGATTTCCATGGTGCTCCAGTGGTTAAGACTTTGCCTTCTGTTGCAGGGGTTGCTGGTTCAATGCCTGGTTGGGGAGCTATGATCCCAGGTGCCTCTAGACCAAAAAACCAAAACATAAAGCAGAAACAATATTGTAACAAATTCAACAAAGACTTTACAACTGGTCCACATCAAAAAAGAAATCTTAAAAAAAAAAAAAAAAAAAGACTGAAGTCTTCACCAAAGAAATCAGTTCAAAGAAAGTGATCTTGCAAGGGGCTTTACTGAGTTAATTTCTGCCCCCCCGCCCTCCGCCCCGCCCTTATCATCTCTATTAGCTTACTTGCAGGTCTGTTTCAAGTTTTGATCTAGCTTGACTTGAGCCTTTCAGAGGGAGGTTAAAGTTTTAGGAGTTTATTCTGTCTTAGAGTTTACAGACTTCTTTTGAAAAGCTCTGTGGAGCTGACTCATAGAATCAGCCAGGCTTTCTCCAGTATAACAATTCCAGAATGTACTAACCCGGAGATGCAACGCTCAGTTCCTTTTGAGTCATTGATTTCAGTTCAGTTCAGTTCAGTCGCTCAGTTGTGTCCGACTCTTTGCTACCCCATGAATCGCAGCACGCCAGGCCTCCCTGTCCATCACCATCTCCCGGAGTTCACTCAGACTCACATCCATCGAGTCAGTGATGCCATCCAGCCATCTCATCCTTGGTCGTCCCCTTCTCCTACTGCCCCAATCCCTCCCAGCATCAGAGTCTTTTCCAGTGAGTCAACTCTTCGCATGAGGTGGCCAAAGTACTGGAGCTTCAGCTTTAGCATCATTCCTTCCAAAGAAATCCCAGGGTTGATCTCCTTCAGAATGGACTGGCTGGATCTCCTTGCAGTCCAAGGGACTCTCAAGAGTCTTCTCCAATACCACAGTTCAAAAGCATCAATTCTTCGGTGCTCAGCCTTCTTCACAGTCCAACTCTTTGGTTAGGTTGCCAGATAAAATACAGGACACTCAATGACAATAAATTTCAAATAAACAACAATTTTTAAAAATATAAGTGTGTCCCAAATATTGCATGGGATATAAGTATTATATCCCAAATATTAGTTTCTATTTATTTATACAAAAAAGTAATTCATTTAGTTGAAATTCAAATTTAATGACATGTCCCGTACTTTTATTGCTAAACCTGGCAGCCCTAGTCATTGGAGAAAGAGGCTTTCTGGCCAAGTGAATTTTACCCATGAAGGAAGCCAAACCCATAAAATATGAAAACTTTCAAAAATAATCATGAAGGAAATGTTAATTGCCTTATACATCTCACAGTCTTTTGAATTAGAATATATGGATACATCACAAAACTTTCTTGATGACCTAATGTCATTGGTGTGAATACTAATTATTGCAGTGTGTGATGTAGGCAAGTTTACTGGAGGATATTCAGGCTGCTTGTCTTTATATTGAATGCTAACAGACATCTGTGACTTTAAAATTTTAAATGTTTTTTTAATCACTTTTTCTCCACCTTCATCATTATCAAATTACCAATTAAAACCCCGTGTGTCCATCAAAAATTATTTTCGCAGAGTCTAGAAACACTTAGCTTTTCTTCTGCCTAGCCTGATGTTAGTAAAAAAATGAGATAGTACTAATTCTTGGTAGCAGCATGTGTAAACAAGAATCAGGGTCTAGTATGAGAAGGTACAGGGCTTCCCAAGTGGCTCACTGGTAAAGAATTCACCTGTCAGTGCAGGAGATGCGGGAGACCCAGATTTGATCACTGGGCGGGGAAGATTCTCTAGAGGAGGAAATGGCAACCTACTTCAGTATTCTTGCCTGGAGAATTCCATGGGCAAAGGAGCCTGGCAGGCTACAGTCCATGAGGTCGCAGAGAGTGGGGCACACCTAAGCATCTGAGCGTGCATGAAAAGGTTATTGAGCTCGTGATAAATATTTAACATTTCAGAGATTTTAAGAAACTAATTTCTGGTCTTTAAATTTTACTTTTCTCAAACATATGTTCACTCACTTATTACAATAATAAGTATTATTATCAAAAAGAGGTTTATATAGACCTCTACAGCTTCAACATTTAAGACATAACATTTAGAATTAGTCTTTAGAAACATGCATCTTTAAATGGTTAGAGGGTGACTTTAAGTTGAGTGTTTCCATCTGAATATTATGTAGTCTCCAAATGGGATATTCACTCAATTTATACAATTGCATGGGTCCTGTAGGTGAATTCCCACCTGTTCCCTCCAGGGGATCTTCCCAACCCAAGGATCAAATCTGGTCTCCTTCATTGCAGGCAGATTCTTTACCATTTGAGTCACCAGGGAAGCCTCCCATGTTAAGCAGTGTTGTTTAAATATGAAAGCACCATTCCCTTCTCACCTAGATCTTTCTTTGAATGTCCCAGGATAAACACTGGATCTTAACCTATCCTGCACATTTATTTTAGATTTCAACGTTTTGACCAAATGGGAAAGGAAAAATACATTTTTTAAAAACTGCATGTTTCAAGGAGAACACTCAGCTTCCAGTGAAGAGTTGACTCTAATCCTTAGCACCTCACTGTTTCTTCATCTGAGAATCTTTGTGCTAAAGAATCGAAGTCCTCATGACATATTTCAGGGCACAAAGAAGTCCCTGCTGGCAGATACTCTTAAAAGTTGGGGTTACATTTCTGCATCAAAACTCTTGAAAGTTTATCCACCAGATTTCCCTAAGGATGAAACCTGCTGTAAACATCCGCCAAAGTCCATTACCTGCAAAGGTACTTTCTTCCTTGAACTTTTCTCCAAGAAACACTTTTCTTTGAGAATGTGGACTGTGTTGGTCTTGCTTACTGTTTATTCCCTGCATTAGCCTAGCGCCTGCCTCATGGTAAGTCCTCAAGAACTATTTGCTCAATGAATATATTAAGAAGGACTGAAGATTGATGAGTGGCATAGTGGCTCCAATGGCAGATGTAAGAATTATTAAGTGAAGGAATTCTTATTAACATGAGGAGGATGGTTTCTTTGAGGTTGAATTAGCATTTTTTGAATAGTCAATAAATATATATTTTTAAGTATGAAAGTACCACACTGGGAAGAAATACAGTCTATTGTGATGATGATGGTTTAGTCGCCAAGTTGTGTTCAAGTCTTGTGAACCCATGGACTGTACCCTGCCAGGCTCTTCTGTCCTCTGTCCTCCCCCCATGGGATTTCCCAGGCAGGAATACTGGGGTGGGTTGCCATTTCCTTGTCTAAGAAGTCTTCCAGACCCAGGGATCAAACCCAGGTCTCCTGCATTGCAGGCAGATTCTTTGCCGACTGAGCTGCCAGGAATCTTTTCCTTTCTTCTTCCATTCCTCTAGCCCCTCTCTCGGTCCCTTCCTTCCATCTACTTTTACATATAAATACAGATGTAGGAAAATGATTGTTCAATGTTCATTTTTTAATTGGGGAGTTTTTTTGGGGGGGGGATTTTTGGTAACTTTAAAAATTACTTTATGTATTACCTGAAAAAAATTGTAATAATCTTATATTATCAAAAGAAATTAAAGTCAATAATCATTTAAGCTTAAAAAAATGCTCTTTGAAGATCACTTGCGATTTAGAGTCAGTTAATATGTCTAGTCTCAAAGCCTGCTGAAGACGGGTGAGAAGACAGAGTGGAGGCCTCAGATCTGGTTGCCATGGTTTGCATCTTCTTCCAAAGAGTTCCTTTGCAAAGGTCCCTGAACTATATCTCAGACCTTGCTTCCATCAGACTTCAACATTCCCTGTTCTGAACCCAGCATCTGGGATCCACTTGGAAGCTGTCCGTACCCATGACTCAAGGACTCGAGTGCCCATGACTTTAGGCTCTCTAGGTGCCCACTAGGATGGGGAGCTTGCAGGGGATCCAGGGTAGTGGTGAAAGCTCCTGCTCTGAGGGGCAAGTCTTGGACTCACTGGAAGGCGTTTAGGTCTCTGTCTTTGGTATTGGAACATGTGAAGATTAAAGGAAAGAATAGTTCCTGCTTTTAAATAGGAAAAGTCACTATTTTTTTTGTGGGAGCTTTTATGGGGACTTGTCTGTTCGTTCAAGGAATGGAGGACACATGGGCTCCTTAGGAAAGAAGTGGTCTCATGAGAACTTATCTTATATCTCAGCAGACCCCGGGACCAACTTTCCACTTTACCCTTTGCAACCCCTTTACACAAAATCCCGTCTTGCCTTTGGTTTTCCTGGCTGGTTTCCAATATATTTTTTTTCTAGAGACTGTTCTACTCAGTGCTTTCAAGAGGTAACCACCCATGTGCATTTTTAAACCTTCAGTGGAATGTCTTTCCCTTTCTTCTTGGTAAATTCTACTCTGGCACAACCAGTAGTATGAGTTAACCAGACCTGTTTTTCTACTCCCCTTGGTTTACAAGAGAAGTACATTTCCCAGCTTCCTTTGCAGTTAGGTGGAACCATTTCTGGCCAGTGGAATGTGGATAGCAATGATGTAAAGCAATGTTTGATTGACTCCTAAAGTCTCTTGAGATGTCTAGAGTCTGTGTCTTCAATGTGAAGAGGTCCCATCACTTCATGGCAAATAGAAGGGGAAAAAGTAGAAATAGTGACAAATTTCATTTTCCTGGGCTCCAGAATCACCTTGGACGGTGACTGCAGCCACAAAATTAAAACGAACTTGCTCTTTGCAAGGAAAGCTATAACAAACTGAGACAACATGTTAAAAAGCAGAGACATCGTTTTGCCAACAAAGGTCCATCTAGTCAAAGCTATGGTTTTCCCTGGAGCCACGTATGGATGTGAGATTTGGACCATAAAGAAGGCTGAGCACCCAAGAATTAATGCTTTCAAACTGTGGTGTTGGAGAAGACGCTTAGGAGTTCCTTGGACTGCAAGATCAAACCAGTCAATCTTAAAGGAAATCAATCCTAAATATTCATTGGAAGGACTGATGCTGAAGGTCCAATGCTTTGGCCACCTAATGTGAAGAGCCAATTTATTGAAAAACATCCTGATGCTGGGAAAGACTGAGGGCAGGAGAAGAAGGGGGCAACAGAGGATAAGATGGTTAGACAGCATTACCAACTCAATAGACAAGAGTTTGAGCAAACTCCAAGAGATAGTGTAGGACAGGGAAGCCTGGCATGCTGCAGTCCGTAGGGTTCAGACATGACTTAGTGATGAACAGCAAGTTGTGAAGAGGAAGAGGATGAAGTAAAAATCCAGAGGAAAAATTCCGAGTCCTTGGGAATAATAAAACTGATTAAATGGTGTAACCTAGAATCTTAGGTCACTACAGAGAAGAGCTACCTGGCTAGGAGTAGCTGAATTAGACTGTGCACAAGCAGGAAATAAACTTTGATTGCATTTATTCATTTACACTTAGAGAATTTTTGTTCCTGTATACATGAAACCCATTTAAAACATCCTCATTTCTAACTTTGCCAAGTGCCATAGGTGAGGTTAACCCAGATTCATGTTTCTCCAAAAGGTTCTTTTCATAGTATAAAATTTTTCTTTTTAGACCCCTTCCTCTCCCAACAAACTGTGAAAGCATTTCAAGAGCAGAGCTTTGTCTTTATTCATCTTTGTAAACCTTTGCAGATTATTGTATCTGGAACATTCTAGGATCTCCTGGATCCTAGGACTCTTTGACCAAAATTTGCGTTCTTGTATATTGCTTGTCAGACAGAGCTTGAGGGACAGGAATGCAAGAATCAGTGGATTAGAAGTGCAGGTCCAAGTCTCAACAGTGTTTTGGTGGTAAATAGGTCTGAGATACTCAGGGAAGTATTTATATTTTCTTCCTCCTATAACCTCCCAGGAGAAGGCAGTGGCACCCCACTCCAGTACTCTTGCCTGGAAAATCCCACGGATGGAGAAGCCTGGTAGGCTGCAGTCCATGCTAAGGGTTGGACACAACTAAGCAACTTCACTTTCACTTTTCACTTTCATGCATTGGAGAAGGAAATGGCAACCCACTCCAGTGTTCTTGCCTGGAGAATCCCAGGAATGGGGGAGCCTGGTGGGCTGCTGTCTATGGGGTCGCACAGAGTCGGACATGACTGAAGTGACTTAGCAGCAGCATTACCTCCCATGGACATGGTTACAGACAGTTGGCCAAAAGAGGCCAAAATGGACGTGGGTCATTAGAAGACTTGGATGCGAGGATGACAACAGCAAGTTGGGGTGGATGCCGACTTCCCTGGATACCAGGGTGGGGAAGTGACTATGATCTCCATTTCTGCCCCAAGATTAGGTACCAAGAAGTCAGGGCATAGATTTTCTGCCCATATATTTTCTGTTTAAGAACAAGATGCTTTTTAAAGCAGACCAGAGGGGAAGAAACTTCACTGCCCAACTGAAGAGCTCGGAGACAGAACATGGCTGTAGCCCGGGAGGACCACTTTCGTCTGCTGTCTGTATTCACTGTTCTGGGAAATGTCTTGCCTGACTCTCTTGGTGTGGAGACTTCAAAGTATAAGTATTCACACACAGCAGTTTTCAAGATGTACTTTTCTCTCTCTCTCTCTCTCTTTTTTTTATTTTTACTGTAACTCAAGGAAAGTCAATGCATTTAGAAACTAGAGTGGTTTTCTTCAGATGTTTAAGTTACATTTTTACTTCCTCAGTTCAGTTTTCAAGCTCCTCATCCTCATTGGTCAAAAAAATGGAGAAGGATTATTCTGAATCATTTACCTAGAACTTGGACTGAGTATACAGAGGCCAATGTAACTTCTGAGAAATCAGAAAGATGTGGGAGTACTGGATTGCTTTGCCCCATGGCTATGAGGTTCACGTGCAAACACAGGTTGATGACGCTTAGAGACTGTGAGCACCAATGATTATTTACAATAAATCCCCTAAGATCAGTCCTTGGACTACACTCTGCAAACTCAAGCAATGCTCTATTTTCTTACTTAGGAAAAAGATGAAGGGAGTCACAGCTGAGAATACCTACTATGTGTTAGTTACTGTTCATTCACTTTGCAACTGTTTACTAAGTGCTTCCCACAAGCTAGCCACAAAGTTGATTGAGATTTGATTTGATTGGGTTACTGAGTCCAAACTCATAATGCTTGCCAAACTACAGGCTAATAAAGTGAGAGACAAATTGTAATAGCAACTTTATTCAGAAAGCCAGCAGACCGAGAAGATGGTGGACTAGGGTTCCAAAGAACCACCCTACCTGAATTAGAATTCAGGCCTCTTTCATACTAAAAGGGGAGGAGGTGTGATTAGTTATCACAGACTTCTTGGTTCTGGAATCCTTTGTTCTTTCTGTTGTCCACACAGCTATGATCACAATGTTCTTATGAACTTCCAACAAGACAAATATTATTCTCTACTTTGCAACTTTTTTCTTTATGAATGAAAAACTATTTTATTTGTTAAAAAGGTTTTAAAGGTTAGAGCCTTGAGAATGGGCTGTCTAGTGCACTTCAAATTATAAGCAACATTCATAACTTGTAGCAAGAGCAGTGAGTACAAAGGTTAAAATAAAAGAAACATCCAGCATGGAGTCAGATATGTTCTTCCCTATTACAATTATAAGGAGCTCAGATTCTCCAGTTCAATTTGATTTGCTGTATAGAGTGTATTCATTGAGTCTACTTCATGTTTTATAGAGGTTTTTAAGACACAGAGGTTATCAGTCTACATCATGGGAACTAGCACCAAATACTTCTGCACTGGAGGAGGCTAGAGAGGATGACGTGATGGTAGAAGATGGAATGAAGGGTGTTCTTGCCAAGAAAGGGGATTCAATAGAAAGATTAGGTGAGGGTCTGAGAATCCCAGTGGTCTAGAAAGTGGAGACAGTTTGAGTCATGCTCAAGCTACTGTGTTTTCTGAAAAGAATTCTATAGAATGGGCTTCCCAGCTGGTTCAGTTGTAAAGAATCTGCCTGTCAGTGAAGGAGACATGAGTTTGATCCCTGGGTCAGGCAGATCACCTGGAGTAGGAAATGGCAACCCACTCCAGTATTCTTACCTGGAAAATTCCATAGACAGAGGAGGCTGACTCCTCTGTCACAAATAGTCGGACATGACTGAGTGCTTGAGCACACATTCTACAGAACACCAACCAGCAAGATGCTCTGGTGAAAGTGTTTTACAGTCAAGCAGATTTGGAAAGCTTTGTATATAGTATAAGAACTTTCTTATACTAAGAAACTATACTTCTTATACTAGGTAAGTTTCTTGTATAAGACCTTTCACATGATATAATAAGAACTCTAGGAAATTTTACAGGAAAGAAAAAAAAAAATCACGTCCCCATTCCACTGCCCCCAGTCCCAGGCCATTGCAGACTTAATTCACAGCATATTATTTTGTAATTTAATACTTATCCACATTCCATGAATTTGGATTTTTTTTCATCTGATTTCATAAAATATGGAAGCAGTTCAACCTGGAACACTACCCTGCCCTAAAGGAGTGGTCAAACATATATTGCACAATTATTTATATTAATGTACACATTTGCTTGAAGCTATAAATCTTTTGGGCTTTCCTGGTAGCTCAGCTTGTAAAAAATCTGCCTGCAATGCAGGAGACCCCAGTTCGATTCCTGGGTCTGGAAGAGCCGCTGGAGAAGGGATAGGTGCCCACTCCAGTATTCTTGGGCTTCCTTGGTGGCTCAGTTGGTAAAGAATCTGCCTGCAATGCGGAAGACCTAGGTTTGATCCCTGGGTTGGGAAGTTCCCCTGGAGGAGGGCATGGCAAGCCACTTCAGTATTCTTGCCTGGAGAATCCCCATGGACAGAGGAATCTGGTGGGCTTCGGTCCATAGAGTCACAAAGAGTCAGACACAACTGAGTGGCTAAGCACAGCACAGCATATAAGTCATATATTGTGGATATATTGTGATTAACATCTAAAGACATGTTTTACATTATAAAGTATATCATATGTGTTATATCAAGTCTCATGATTGTATCTGTAATCAGGAGGAAATACTTATTATGTTAACAGCTTGCACTAGGAAAGGAAGGGGTTTGAGAGAAGACTTTTGGGAATAAGATGAAAACCAAATCAAGCGTCATGGTCATCAAAGAAGGGAAGTGGTGACTAATTCATTTTGGGAAGAGAGAAGGAAAAAATATATCAAGGGAAGAAGTACGCCAAATGATAAGGCAAAAGTCTGGTGCTCAGACTTGAGCGTTTTAGTAAACTTTAGAAGCTTAATAAATTCAGAGTCAACTTCCAGCTGCTTGTGGTGCTATAATATGAATCCTTTGTATCTTCTCAAACTTGTTATTGGGCCTTCCCCAGTGGCTCACTGGAAAAGAATCTGCTTGCAATGCAGGAGATGCAGGAAACTCAGGAGTCACGGGTTTGATCCCTGGGTCAGGAATATCCCCTGGAGAAGGAAATGGCACCCCACTCCAGTATTCTTGCTTGGGAAATTCCATGGGCAGAGGAGATTGGCCGGCTACAGTCCACAGGGTCACAAAGAGTCAGACACAAATGAAGTGACTGAGCACACACACATATACAAACTTATTATCCAAGGTTGTTATACACTCACATTTTGCATTAATGTTTAACAAGATGGAAATTTAAAAGAGTTGTGTGAACTGATGAAAAATGAATGTATATAAAACACAAATGGGATGCCCCAAACTGAAGTGTTTGAAGTGGGAGTCCAGGGTTCTCTAGGGAAACTGTGCGTTTTTTATGGAGCTCTGAATGTGCAGTGAGGGTTTGATAAATTTTGTCTAACTGTTATGGACAGGAAATGAAAATCCACATTTGGTATGCATATATAATGGGTAGGGACAGAGATAAAGAGAGGAACAGAGATACAGATATGGAGTTAGAGGTCTTTACAGTGCCTTGAAAATCTTATTTTTTAATTATAAATGTTTTGTATCTTAGACAATTTGTAAAATGTGGTCTGCTCTGCTGTCCATACAGAGACCAGTAGTAGAAGAGGAGGCCCTAGGCTTTGGCACTCAGTCTACAGAAGTCCCAGCAGCTGACTGAAAGTTGGTGGCCATAGTTAAAGGTAGGGAGAGCCAGGCTCACTTGTCTTCTCTAAACTTGGAGTTCTCTTGGGGCTGAGATAACTGTGAAGTCCTATTCTGGAACCAGAAAGCCAAATGTTCACAGAAAGGTTTGGGGGAAAATAACTAAACAACACTGAGACAGAAGGAAACATCAGGGCCTAGAGTTCAGTGAGAAGGGACTGCAAAGAGGCAAGCAATGGTAGCCAGGTCTGCTGTCTAGAATGCAGGAGGTGACTGTCCTTTTCTGATCATGACTGGCCAGTCCACTTCCTTTCTGAATTTGTGTTTCTTTCTGAGGCTTGGGGAAAGCTCCAGCTGTGGGGTGCTGGAGCAGCCGAGAGGAGATACCACAAGTCCAAGGTAGGAGCAGCGGCTGCACTTTGCTAGAGCAGCTGTGCAGAGATACCCCACATTCAAGCTAAGAGAAGCCCCAGTAAGACAGTAGGCACTGAGACGGCATCAGAGGGCAGACAGACTGAAACTATAATCACAGACAACTAGCCAATCTGATCCCATGGACCACAACCTGTTTTACTCAAACTAAGCCATGCTGTGTAGGGCCACCAAGATGGATGGGTCATGGTGGAAGGTTCTGACAAAATGTGGTCTACTGGAGAAGGGAATCAGAGAAGGCAATGGCACCTCACTCCAGTACTCTTGCCTGGAAAATGCTATGGACAGAGGAGCCTGGAAGGCTGCAGTCCATGGGGTAATGAAGAGTAGGACACGACTGAGTGGCTTCACTTTCATTTTTCACTTTCATGCATTGGAGAAGGAAATGGCAACCCACTCCAGTGTTCTTGCCTGGAGATTCCCAGGGACGGCGGAAGCCTGGTGGGCTGCTGTCTATGGCGTCGCACAGAGTCGGACACGACTGAAGTGACTTAGCAGCAGGAGAAGGGAATGGCAAACCACTTCAGTATTCTTGCCTTGAGAACCCCATAAACAGTATGAAAAGGCAAAAAGATAGGGCTCTGAAAGATGAACTCCCTAGGTAGGTAGGGGCCCAATATGCTACTGGAGATCAGTGGAGAAATAACTCCAGAAAGAATGAGGGGATGGAGCCAAAGCAAAAACAACACCAAGTTGTGGATGTGACTGGTGATAGAAACAAAGTCCGATGCTGTAAAGAGCAATATTGCATAGGAACCTGGAATGTGACGTGCATGAATCAAGGCAAATTGTGGTCAAACAGGAGATGGCAAGAGTGAATGTCAACATTCTAGGAATCAGTGAACTAAAATGGACTGGAATGGGTGAATTTAACTCAGATGACCATTATATCTACTACTGTGGGCAGGAATCCCTCAGAAGAAATGGAGTAGCCATCATGGTCAACAACAACAACAAAAACTAAGCCATTCAGGTCTGACCTAAATCAAATCCCTTATGATTATACAGTGGAAGGGAGAAATAGACTTAAGGAAACAAGATCTGATAGACATAGTGCCCGATGAACTATGGACTGAGGTTCACGACATTGTACAGGGGACAGGGAGCAAGACCATCCCCATGGAAAAGAAATGCAAAAAAGCAAAATGGCTGTCTGAGAAGGCCTTACAAATAGCCATGAAAAGAAGAGAAGCAAAAAAAAACAAAGGAGAAAAGGAGAGATATACCCATTTGAATGCAGAGTTCCAAAGAATAGCACAGAGAGATAAGAAAGCCTTCCTCAATGATCAGTGCAAAGAAATTGAGGAAAATAATAGAATGGGAAAGACTAGAGATCTCAAGAAAATTAGAGATACCAAGGGAACATTTCATACAAAGATGGGCTCAATAAAGGACAGAAATAGTACGGACCTAACAAAAGCAGAAGACATTAAGAAGAGGTGGCAAGAATACACAGAAGAACTGTACAGAAAAGATCTTCATGACCCAGATAATCATGATGGTGTGATCACTCACCTAGAGCCATCCATCCTTGAATGTGAACTCAAGTGGGCCTTAGGAAGCATCACTACAAACAAAGCTAGTGGAGGTGATGGCATTCCAGTTGAGCTATTTCAAATCCTAAAAGATGGTGCTGTGAAAGTGCTGCACTCAATATGCCAGCAAATTTGGAAAACTCAGCAGTTGCTACAGGACTGGAAAAGGTCAGTTTTCATTCCAATCCCAAAGAAAGGCAATGCCAAAGAATGCTCAAGACACCACACAATTGCACTCATCTCACATGCTAGCAAAGTAATGCTCAAAATTCTCCAAGCCAGGCTTCAGCAATACGTGAACCATGAAGTTCCAGATGTTCAAGCTGGTTTTAGAAAAGGCAGAGGAACCAGAGATCAAATTGCCAACATCTGCTGGATCATGGAAAAAGCAAGAGAGTTCCAGAAAGACATCTATTTCTGCTTTATTGACTATGCCAAACCTTTGACTATGTGGATCACAATCAACTGTGGAAAATTCTGAAAGAGATGGGAATACCAGACCACCTGATCTGCTTCTTGAAACATCTGTATGCAGGTCAGGAAACAACAGTTAGAACAGTTAGAACTGGACATGGAACAACAGACTGTTTTCAAATAGGAAAAGGAGTATGTCAAGGCTGTATATTGTCACCGTGCTTATTTAACTTATATGCAGATTACATCATGAGAAATGCTGCATTAGATGAAGCACAAGCTGGAATCAAGATTGTTGGGATAAATATCAATAACCTCAGATATTGTCACCACAAGGTGACACCACCCTTGTGGCAGAAAGTGAAGAACTAAAGAGCCTCTTGACAAAATGAAAGAGGAGAGTGAAAAAGTTGGCTTAAAGCCCAACATTCAGAAAACTAAGATCATAGCATCTGGTCCCATCACTTCATGGCAAATAGATGGGGCAACAGTGGAAACAGTGACAGACTTTATTTTTGGGGGCTCCAAAATCACTGCAGATGGTGACTGCAACCATGAAATTAAAAGATGCTTGCTCCTTGGAAGGAAAGTTATGACCAACCTGGATAGACTATTAAAAACCAGAGACATTACTTTGCTGACAAAGGTCCATCTAGTCAAGGCTATTGTTTTTCCAGTAGTCATGTATTGATGTGAGAGTTGAACCATAAAGAATGTTGGGTGCCGAAGAACTGATGCTTTTGAACTGTGGTGTTGGAGAAGACTCTTGAGAGTCCCTTGGACTGCAAGGAGATCCAATCAGTCCATCCTAAAGGAGATACTTCCTGAGTGTTCATTGGAGGACTGATGTTGAAGCTGAAACTCCAATACTTTGGCCACCTGATGCGAAGAACTGACTCAGAGTAAAAGACCCTGATGCCAGGAAAGATTGAGGGCAGGAGGAGAAGGGGATGGCAGAGGATGAGATTGCTGGATGGCACCACTGACTCAATGGACATGAGCTTGGGTAAAGTTCGGGACTTGGTGATGGACAGGGAGGCTGGCATGCTGCAGTCTATGGGGTTGCATAGTTGGACATGACTCAGTGACCAGACTGAACTGAACTGGGGCTTGGACGTCATCGGTTCTGAGAAAGATCTTCAGCTCAGGTCAGTTCAGTCGCTCATCTTCTATTTCCCCCGATGGCCCTGTAGACTTCTGTTCATCTATTAGATCTCAGGTTAGACGTCACTTTTCCAGTTAAGTTTTCTTTGACCTCCTAGATCAAATTGTGCTGTCTATTTTCATTTCAGTCTGCCTATTACTTTCTGGTATTAATTCCCTGAGAGACTTCACCCTGCACAAATATATGTCCTGAACAATCCAGAAGGGAGTCGTTCAGTTCAAGAAGGGAGGGGGTTTGAGTAACACCAGGTGGCCTCTCTCCCCATGTTGAGAGGTCAGCATGCTGGAATGAAACCAAGGATATTATCAGTCTCTGGAGTTGAGAAGGGTGTTATTTAATCTTCAAAGTCCATGGACTTTAAACTGAAGTATATACCTCTAAATACTAATAAACATTTTTCCAAAAGATACCTAAAGAAACTTGGTTTTGGATCACCCACTTCTATATGAACTCATTTCTAATATTGGCCCAACTGAGTTGGTCTTTGAATTTCTCCTCTTTATTTCATAATCTCCCACTTCCAAAGAAAAATGAATAAATAAAAATAGCATACCTTTTACCCACTGAGATTTCTTATTATGGTGCATTGTGCTAACATGAAAGACTTCCAGGGAACCAAGCAAAAGGATAATTCAAAACATTAAAAATAATTTTCAACGCTAGATCATTGTGAGATATTTGTTATCTAACTCAGTTGTAATAATTTGAGTAACAATGGTTAGAGGAGAAGCTTCCATTTTTATATACTTGTTTTTGTGAGCAAATTTTCTAAGCATTTGATGTCTATAAAACAAATACGCAAAAAGGGGAATAGAATCAATACAAAATCCTCTTTCTTTCATGTAATTAGTCATAATCATCCTTAGAAACATCAACAGCCTCATGGATCTATCTCATTAAAAGATGCATTTCCAGTACAATTGTGTTTTTTTCTACTTAATAATAAATAGCTACCAAATTTTGTAAAGTATTTTACATGGATTAGTTTAATCCACAGTTTAGTAGTCATAAGAATGATGTCTCCATGTAGGAGAAATTATTCTTAATACTTAGCACCATATAGCTCTAGGAATTGTGAAGTTTAAAAGTCAATTTATATAAGTATGTTTGGTAGCAGATAAACATGATCAATTAAAGATTTTTAAGCAATAAAGTATGAGCTTGCATGAACTTAAACATCTGTGTGGGAAATGAAATGAAACAGTTTATGGAAAAAAGAAAAACGTAAAGTATCTGATTGTTACAAGATCACTTGTTCATTTTTTAATGGATGTTATGGTTATGAAATTACAACAATTTTTTTTAAAGAACCCACAGATTATATTTAAAAAGCTGCTTCACAGTTTTGTTTAAAACTGTCCATATTCACTGTATACTCCAAATAATATCCTTTACCAGGGGGCACCAAATCTTTCAAAGTTGTTTTGGAGAGTAAATAAGCAAAAATTTTGAAGAGCCGCGTTCTAAAGCCGGGGTCCCCAACCTCTGGGATCTAATGCCTGATGATCTGAGGTGGAAGTTTATTTCTATTATTTAAATATTATGCAATAATAATAATATAAATAAAGCACATAATAAATGTAATGCACTTGAATCATCCCCAAACCATCCTCCACAACAGTGGTACATGGAGAAATTGTCTTCCACAAGACCAAAAACATTGGGAGCTGCTGCTCTAAGGAACCACTCCTGGAAAATTGGAAAGTCGGCTTAGTTCCTCATCTTGGTAAGGGGTATCACTAACAGGTGGGACGGCGACCCTCCAGGGCATCTCTCCCAACCAGAATGCCATTCTAGCTCCGGAGTGAGTTCACATTGGAGAATCTTCCTTAAGCTTGAGTTCACAAGTCCTTCATTCTAGAACTCTTCCCTGCCCAGCCTGGCTAGACCCAATGAGGTTGTCTTGATAAACACTTTCAGGGACCCCATGCTGCGTGCTTTCTCAGATCCTGTGTTATGTTTCATAATTAAGCATTTCAAAGGACTTGACCAAAATCCAAAGGGGTCGCTGCAGGGCAAGCTCAGTGAAGGCAGGACCAGCTGCACTTTTACTCATTCTTTTCTCTAGCTCTGAGCACAGGGGGCAGAGGTTCACAGAAGCCTAGTAATCATTATTTGTTGAATGATTGGAAGAACTAAACAAAAGGAAAGTCTTTAAAATGCAAATATGTTAAGAAAAGCAATGCTTTCAGGTATGTATATTTATTTGTTGCCTGTTATCTTATTTCCAAGATTAGTTATGCAGTTACTATGAGCCCGTGTATTTGGCTGTGTTATTGCACTTGGTGGGCAGGAAAGAGTTAAACATTTTACTCAGTGAGACTGGGAGCAATGGCGACTCCCCAGGCAGGCTGACTTTGGATGTGGCAGCTACAGTGGGGTTGTTCTGGTATAAGATTTAGGGAACATCACTGAAAAGAAGGTACTGGGGTCCTGAGGACTTGGGTCCATTCTTCCAGGGAAATCTCTTGAATCTAGAAGACGTGGAGACAGACTCTTTCCATAGTAATAGACATGGGAGAAGAGATCTGAAATTGTTCAAAATTGTGCAAATATAAAACAATGAGATGGAATAAAGGTACAGAAGCTTCTGCCATGGCAGCAACAAGCATTTCTGCCCTTTGGTGCGGTTCTCTCCGTTTCTCAGTGGTGGGGAAGCCCATGAAACAAGAATGCTTCTTTGAACTCTGATATTCAGAGGGCCTCGGGGGCCTCTGGGTGGAGAAAACTAATTTAAGAGCAAGCTATTCAAAAGAAGATGAAGTGGTAGTAGCCAGGAGAAAGACATCTGAGGATGATTTAGTGAAACTTAGGCTTGAACTCTGACTCTGCAATTTCCAGCTGTGTAAGACTGGCAAGTGACTTAACTTCTCTGAG
The DNA here is from genome assembly GCA_006410935.1 of Redunca redunca. NCBI lineage: Eukaryota > Metazoa > Chordata > Mammalia > Artiodactyla > Bovidae > Redunca > Redunca redunca. Next base: position 1,186,128 of record SJYQ01000875.1, on the reverse strand, counting down.
TTTCAGCTTCCTCATTAGTAAAACGGGATTTTGCAATACTCTGTGAGTGAAAGAATGGATATGAAAGTGTTGGGCTTGGTAAGAGGTTGTCCAGTAAATGTTTGTTGAAACTGTTGGAAGATAGAGATTTTTAGAATTAGACTGGTACCTGTACATTCATGAACAGAGTTTAGAAAGTTGGGTAAACAGAATGACCTTTGGGTCTAACCATGACGTGAACATGTGTGGACATACATCTAAGTCTCTGGGTGTGCCACAGAGTTGCCCAGTCTTGGAACTATTGACATTTTGGGCTGGACAAGCCTTTGTTGCTGAGGGTGGGGTGGGGTGCATTGTAAGATATTTACCAGCATCCCTGATGTATTACACACTAGATGTAATACACACTAGATGTATTAACACCCCTGCCTAAAGCTGGGACAACCAAAAATGTCTCCAGACATTGCCAAATGTCTTCTGGGGTGGTAGGGGTAGGGGACGCAAAACTGCCCCTGGATGAGAACCACAAACCTAGATGAACTCACATGTAGGAAAATCTGATGTATGTCTGGAGGCGGGGAAGTTGGAGGTTGGGGAGTGAGTGAGAGTTGTGGCTAAAATATTAAATGTGTCAATGTCACAATAAGGCAAACCCTGAGCTTTTCCTTTTAAAGGTACCTCAGATGACTTACTGTTGAAAAAATAAACTTTGATAGGATGACATAAATTACACAAAGCACTTAACATATATTCACCTTACAATATTTTCTCATGCTATGCTGTCGTTGTTGTTTAGTTGCTAAGTCATGTCCAACTCTTTTGCGACCCCATGAACCGTGGCCAGCTAGGTGCCTCTGGCCATGGGATTCTCCAGGCAAGAATACTGGAATGGATTGCCATTGCCTTTTCCAGGGGATCCTTCTGACCCAGGAATTGAACCTGGGTCTCTTGCATTGCTGACAGATTCACCACTGACTGAGCTACTAGGGAAGCACTAAGATGTTAGATATTTCTAATATGGCTTCAGTTCAGTTCAGTTCAGTTCAGCTCAGTCGTTTCCGACTCTTTGAGACCCCATGGACTGCAGCATGCCAGGCCTCCCTGTCCATCATCAACTCCCGGAGTTTATTCGAACTCATGTCCATTGAGTTGATGATACCATCCAACCATCTCATCCTCTGTTGTACCCTTCTCTTCTTGCCTTCGGGGTCTCTTCCAGTGAATCAGCTCTTCACATCAAGTGACCAAAGTGTTGGAGTTTCAGCTTTAGCATCAGTCCCTCTAATGAATATTCAGGACTGATTTCCTTTAGGATGGGCTGGTTGGATCTCTTTGCTGTCCAAAGGACTCTCAAGAGTCTTCTCCAACACCACGGTTCAAAAGCATCAATCAGTTCTTCGGCTCTCAGCTTTCTTTATAGTCCAATCCTCACATTCATACATGATTACTGGAAAAACCATAGCTTTGACTAGCCAGACATTTGTTAGTAAAGTAATGTCTCTGCTTTTTAATATGCTTTCAAGGTTGGTCATAACTTTTCTTCCAAGGAGCAAGCGTCTTTTAATTTCACAGCTGCAGTCACCATCTGCAGTGATTTTGGAGCTCCCCAAAATTAAGTCTGACACTGTTTCCACCATTGCCCCATCTATTTGTCATGAAGTGATGGAACCAGATGCCATGATCTTAGTTTTCTGAATGTTGAACTTTAAGCCAACTTTTTCACGCTCCTCTTTCACTTTCATCAAGAGGCTCTTTAGTTCTTCTTCACTTTCTGCCATAAGGGTGATGTCATCTGCATATCTGAGGTTATTGATATTTCTCCAAGAAATCTTGATTCCATCTTGTGCTTCCTCCAGCCCAGTGTTTCTCATGATGTACTCTGCATATAAGTTAAATAAGCAGGGTGACAATATACAGCCTTGACGTACTCCTTTTCCTATTTGGAACTAGTCTGTTGTTCCAAGTTTATAATATGGCTTAGAAACCATTATTATGACTCTTACAAATCTATTGAGTAGGAATAATGTTATGTAATATATAAAAAGATGCATCCTAAAGTACTTGGTAGATAGACTGGTTCACCTGGATAGTTATGGAAGTTCACAGATCCAACCTTGATCCTGACTATTGGGTCAAATTTTTTCTAACTGGATGAATGGATAGATGGATGGATGGATGAATAGAGAAGGGGATGAAATAGATAAGGATGTGTATAAATAATTCTTAAATATAGAGGAAAGTATGGAAAGAGGGTAACCCTGAGAATAGCAGGAACGAACATGTATTGAAGGTTTACTCAATCCTCAACGCTGTCTTGGTGTTCTACATATGTTATCTTATTTAATCCTCATAATGATGGTTTTATGACTCCCTTGTTAAACCCAAGCTTAGCAATATTAAGTAACCTACTCAAGAAGGAAGGGTAGTCCTAAGAGCCCAGCCCTCAGTGTCTCAAATACTGGAAGACCTCTCCAGTTGCACAGTTTTTCAGAAATATTCTGCATCCAAAATACAGACAGAGACCTATGAGGCGTCTGTGTCTGTGGCCTTCCAGGTCCTCATCTCCCCCCAGCGCTGTGGATACAGCCTGGCCCAGCTCTGAGTCCAAAGCTTCCATGGCAGAGCCTTTCACTGTCTGAACCTGTTTACAATGTTGACAGGTTACAACCGTGTGGCCTTGGCTGGGTGCCCACCCCACAGAGGGCCACCACACTGTCAGGAACTTCCGCAGGTGAACGATGTGGAAATTACCTCTCACCATGTCTGCAAGGTGCCTGTGGCCAGTTCATCACCAGGTGAAGAGCTGCCTTTTTCACTGGAAGCCAATCAGCTACCAGTCAAGCCAGGAGGAAAACATAGATGGTTAAACAATCTTCCTTCTCTCTTATCCCACCCACCGTGTGTGTGCATTTGGACACCCCCTTTTACATACATGATTCCTGTCACCATTCTAAGGAGACCATTCTCATATCATTGAGCTCCACAGTAGGCTTTTCCTGCATCTGGCATGTCCCAGTGAGGTGTACATTCATTCATTCATTCCATAAACCAAATGTATTTATTAGGCTTCTGGTGTATGTCAGACTGGGCTTCCCTGGTGGCTAAATGGTAAAGAATCTGCCTGCCAATGCAGGAGATGCAGGTTCAATCCCTGGGACAGGAAGATCCCCTGGAATAGGAAATGACAAGCCACACTAGTATTTTTGCCTAGGAAATTCTATGGACAGAGGAGACTGGTGGGGATAGCCCATGGGGTTGCTAAAGGCTAGGTCATGACTTAGTGACTAAAGAACAAGAGCAACAACAATTGTCAGACTCTGTTTTAAGAGTGGGAAGAAGACAGACGAGGACATAAAACGTGCTTTCTAGTAGGAAGAGAAAGTAAGTGGACAAGTAAGATAGATCCTTGAAAATAATATGGGGGGTGGGATAGGGAAGTCATGGGGAGTAGACGGCGCTATATCAATTCAAGCGATCAGGTAACTCTGTTCTGGGGTGAAGTAGGTGAAGAGCTCTGGTTTGAGCCCTTGCAGAGGGGCGTTGTGGTGCAAACTGGTTCAGGCCATAGACAACACTGGGTTTAGAACCAGCGGTTGCATCTTGCTGGATATATATCAAATTGTAGAATCAAGAAAATTAAAATGCAAAAGATAGAATGAGAGAGAGAAAAATGAGAAGGTAATAAAGACATCAAGATTGTCGTATACCAAAGAAAGTTTGAAGAGGATAAGACCTCAGGTGAGAGCTTGAGTTCCCATGGAAAGGAAAAGAAATGTAGGACACAGAAGGAAATTGAACTAATATTTACTTAGTATCAGATACAAAACCAAATGCTAATGCTTGACATATTTACTTGATTGAATATGAAATCATATTAAATCTTGATTGACTGAATTGAAAATTTTGCTTGATTGAAATCTTTATGAAGCAAAGAAACCAACAAATTTCCATAATATATCATGCGGCCTATTACAAAGATGGGAAAACTGAGGCTCAGTGAGTTTAAATGCTTTTTTCTCTGTCTTTCTATTGTGAGTCAGGGGTAGGATTCAAACCTAGAAATTCTTGTCTCCAAAAGACATGTCCTACCTATGTTGTAATATCATATCTTTATCAGAATGAGCAGCTGAGTATTTTGTCTGGGGTAGCGTATATGGAAAATTTTATGGGATGAAGAAGGGAGAGGGTGATATACATGTAAACTAGTCTTGGAGGTGAAACATTTGGTGGGGAAGAGAGTGGGCAGAGAGTAGCTTGAGTGAGTGGGGACCCGAATTCAGATTTTTTAGTTAATGGGGCCTATCCAACAGCTATCAAGCTACTGCAATATCCACCCTCAGGAGGGGACAGTGGGATCCTGATCACATTTGCATCCATTTTGATCTATATACCTGTCTTATCCCTCAGACTTGAAGACAAGGATCATTAACTTAAAAATATATATATATGTGTGTGTGTTTGTGTTTAGCATGTGCACATGGTGTATTCAGACAGTATGATGAGTTATACAGTGAAAATCAGTCTCCCTTTTCCTGTCCCCACATCTTACACCTTGAGTCAACTACCCTTATCAGTTAAGCGTGTGTAAGTTACTCAGTTGTGTCTGAATATCTGCGACCCCATGAACTGTAGTTCACCAGGCTCCTCTGTCTATGGAGTTCTCCAAGCAAGAATATTGGAGTGGGTTGCCATTCTCGTCTCTAGGGTATCTTACCGACCCAGGGATTGAACCCAGCTCTCCTGCATTGCAGGCGGATTCTTCTCCATCTGAGCCACTATGGAAGCCTTATCCATTAAGGACTATTTCAAACTTTAAGTGTGAGTTTGAAGACTTACAAGCCTTGTTACTTTGAAGGCTCTGGGTCTGGAAGGCCTCCTGGAGGAGGTCATGGCAATTTACTCCACTATTCTTGCCTAGAGAATCCCATGGACAGAGGTGCCTAGCAGTCTGTAGTTCATGTGGTCGCAAATAGTTCTATACGACTGAAGTGATTTAGCATGAACTCATGTACCTTTCTGAGCCTCGTTTATTCATTAATTAGCGTATAATTACTAAATACCTATTATAGGCAAAGACTTACTTATTCTGTATATTGCCTATCATGCTGTAACAAATTATGACAAACAGTGACAAAGCATCATTTATTATTTTATTGTTCTGGACATCAGAAGCCCCAGGTGATTTGGTAGGGATGCACTCCTTCAGAAAGCTCCAGAGGAGAATCCATTTCCTTGTCTTTTCCAGCTTCTAGAAAACACCTGTGTTCCTTGGCTTCTGGTCCCTTCCTCCATTTTCAAAGCCAGCAGCAAAGCACATTCAAATTGTTCTTTCTTTGACTCTGATTCTCTGACCTCCCTTTGTCCTTTATAAAGATGTTTGTGAGTCGATTGGGCCAAACTGGATCATTTAACATCATCTCCCCACCTCAGCATCCTAAACTGCCTCTTCAAAGTCCCTCTTGCTATATAAAGTCACATATTCACAGGTTCCAAGGATTAGAATGTGAACATTATTGAGGGACAATTATTCAATGGAAATGAGTGCTTATGTCCAGATTTTAAAAAATATTGTATCTCCAAAATAAGTTAAAATTCATCCAATTCTCTCTGTTCCATTGATATCACCTAGCTGTGTTATCCTTGTCTCAGGTCATTGCAAAGACTTCACACTAGATTCCTGATGCCTGGGTCACTGTTCCTACCAGGTCTGCACCCTGCTGCTTGGTTAGCTTTCCAGGTCACATGCTAATCATCCCATTCCCCTTTTAGAACATCCCAGTGACTCCCCACTAGACTCCATGTGATATAAAATCTCTTTTGCAGATTGAACGAGACTTCTCACAACGCCACCCTGGAGCCTAGACAAACTTCATCTTGCTCCTCAGGTCTGGTCTGCCTGCCCCCTGGCCTTTGTGCCTGCTCTCACTCATCTGTCAGATCTCAGCTTAGGTGTTAGCCCCTTAGGGAAGTCACCCTGGCTTCCACGTCCAGACTAGAGGAGATCTTGTCTCCGTGGGTCCAACAGCAATCCTGCATCACCTATCAAACTCTCATTGTGGGGAATGAGCGTCGGTCTTGCTCATCTGTGGTCGTTTAATGAATATCAGTTGTCTCAGTGACTTCATGAATGAATGAATAAGAGACACACTCTCACTGGAGACATAGACTCTCTATCTGAGCTCCACCTCACTCTGATATTCATCATCAGCCTTGATTCTCTGAGTGTGAAATCTTTTTGGAGAGGTAGTAACTGTTATATTGAGTTGTGGGTTTCATCTTCTTTTTCGAAAGACAACCTTATGTATGTATCCAGCATGCATTTTATTTGAGGGGTTGGGGATGCATCGAGAAACTTTAGAGCTGTTAGAGGTGGGCTTTGCCTTCCTCTCCAGCTCTAGACAGACCAGTTGTGCAGGGCTGGAAATCATCAACAGCTAGAAATAGTCAACAAGAACTATAGCCAGTGTAGACTTGTTAAGACATACTGCATGCTCACAAGGTTTTAATGGACAGGCCTCCAAAAAACAGTTCTCTGCACCAACGTGCATCCTATTTTCCTTAACCTTCCCCTTCCACAGAAGATTCACGGCCTTCTTGAAAGTAAAGGACTAAGTTAAGTGATCTGAAATTCCCCAGGGAAGAGAAGAGAGTCAAGCAGGGGACTCCAGCAGGGGGTAGGGACACTTTGCTTCCTCCTCCCGGACATGCCACGGGAGGCAGTGAACCACACACGCGGGTTGTTTGGCTGGAAACAGCAGACCCAGCGCAAGGCATGACGTGGCGACATCTCTCCGGGAGGGTTGCAGCTTACAAGATTCCACTATTCTAATGCCAACCTGGCAGCTGAGATGGCCAGGCAGGCTTTCCTTCCAGGAGAAGTTTCTGCTTCACACAGGAGGTGGATTATAGGAAGGATGTGGACGTGCCATCGTTCATATCAGGAATTCTTCGGCAGGAGAGAGCACGGAGGGTTGTTTGTCAGCAGATCTTGCCAAATAGACTGGACACATTTGATACAGGCGAGCAGGTCACCCAAGCCCTAGGAGAACTTTTTCCTCCCCCTCCCTCTTTCCTAACCTCTCCTGGTCAGCTTATTTGTTCAGCTCTCTAATTGGCCATCCCAGCAGGTAAAGTAACCTGCCGTGTGCTCAGGCAGGGCACAGCTTGTGGATTTAGTTCCTGACACCTTCCAAGAAGCAGTCATTCCAGAGTAGATATTTCGTTCTCTTTCTTGTCCCCAAATTACTTGTTCTGGTCATTCATGAACAGGGAACTCAAAAAACTATTACAAACCCAGAGGAAACAGAACGGACTCGATTCACTCTTGGTCTGATGGTCAGTCTTCCTCACTAAATCCTGGCTTAAGAACAGAACTCTCCAGATCTGAGGGTCTCATGGTTAATGAACATAGCAGTCACCTGGTAGATTTGTGAAACTTCAGTTTTCTGGGTTTTTCCCAGACCTCTGGCTGTAGGCTTTCAGAATCTGTGTGATGGAGGGATTAAGAACAGGGGATGGAAGTTAATTTAGAGAAAATTTGTCCTCTACTTAGGACGGTGATGGGATGTGTAGATCAGTTGTTTTGACTTCAGATGTGAAGAAACTTTGGATGTGAGTCTTAGCTTACTAAATGTGTGACCTTGAGGAAGGTACCTTTTCTCTTTAAGTCTCAGCTTTCTCACCTGTAAAATGGGGACAGTAACAATATTTCCCATCAAGGTTGCTGTGATCATAAAATGAAGTTGTGTAGGTGTGTACTCACCTGATGCATAGTGAGTGGTCCATACATGGCAACAGGCCCTAATGGTGTGGTTTTGAGTAGTTACGTCTGAATAGGGAAAGGATCTCTCCCATCTTCTCTGGGCCAAATGACCAGTTTTTCTCTAGGAACAGATGGGCCGCTGGAGCCTAGTGGAGTATGCTTCCTATGAGAATTGACTTCAGTGGGACTTCCCTGGTGGTTCAGTGGCTAAGACTCTGAGCTCCCAAAGCAGGGGGCTGGGGTTCGATCCCTGGTCAGGGAACTAGATTCCCACATGCCACAACTAAGACCCAGTGCAGCCAAATAAATAAAATATTAAGAAAAAAGAATTGACATAAGTGACTAGAAAGTGACATCTAATTCATGGGAGAGAGGCAGGAGGTGGCAGACAGAACTGGGTTTGAGTCTCATCTCAGACTATGAGATGGTGGGCAAACTTTTCTATCTTTCTCAGCCTCCTTTTAAAAATTTACTTTTTTTAGCGAAGTGTAGTTGATTTACAATATTGTGTTAGTTTCAGGTACAGCCAAGTGATTCTGTTGTATTAATATATACACATTGTTTAAAATTTTCTTTCCATTACAGATTACTACAAGATATTGAATATAGTTTGTTGTGCTCTACAGTAAATCCTTGTTACTTACCTATTTTACATACAGTAGTTTGTATTTGTTAATTAAGTTCCTTTATTTGAATTATATAACTAATATTTGTCTTAAAATTTTCTAGGGCAATCAGGTGAAACATCTATAAATTTAGTGCTTTCATTTTTTTTTTGACCTAGTCTAGTTCCAAATAATATACCTCCCTGTATATGGAAGTGTCCATGGATTAGTGACAAATACTATTTAGGGAAAGTAAGCAATTTGATAGTATTAATCTCTTGTGTATCAAAGAAATGTATGCTAAGCATGAAAAAACTGAGGAATCTTTGCCTGTCTTTGGGGAGATGGAGTTCATTGATTCAGAATATAGTCAAGACACATAAAAAGTACTCACTAAAGGACTACTTAAAATTAATATTGTTAATATAGTAAAATTCATATTAATAATCAAATCAGTTTGGGCTAGTACATGAAGAATGTGAGTTGAGAGGAAGTCAATTATGAGTTCGTATTCCAGTGGTTAGAAACTGTGTGACCTTGACTAAGACACGAAACCTCTCTGAGGTCGAATTGTGTCATCTGTAAGAACAGAAGGTTATACTCGGTTGCTAATTTGTAGTGAAGATTAAATAATGTACACCATGCTACAAAGAACCACAGCTGACATTCAACAGGAGTATATTATGCCACATATCTTTCTAATTTTCTCAAATATCTTATAAATTTTTTAGTTGCCTCTTGTATTTCCCATATAGATAACTTTATCTGCAAACAACGATACTTTTGCCTATTCATTATCCAAGTCAAACTTCCTCCCGGCCGCCCCCCCCGACCCCCCCAGCCAACTCCGCCACCGTATTGTGGGGAGTAAGACTTCTGGATCAGTGCTAAAGTCCAGTGGTGTCAGCTGCTGTTTCTGGTTTTCATCAGTGGGGATGATTCTGATATTTTATCATTAGGTATGATTCACCTGTAAAACTCTAGTAGCACTGTCATGTTCTAAAGTTCCTCCTATTTTACTATAATAAGTTCTATTTGTTGTTTTTCTCCTAATCAGGAATTAACCCTTATTAACTTTTGTTTTTTCTCAGTTCTCAAAGTGATGCTATGGTGTCTTCTTCTTTAATTTGCTAATCTGTATGACTGATACTACTAAGATGCAACCATCCTTGCCTTACTGGAATCAACTCTACCTGGTCCATCGAGCACAGAGGAAATGCTTTCCTCTTTCTCTTCCAGCCCCTGGTCCTGCAGTGGTCCATTCTATTTTTCTCTGGCTGATGTCTGCATCCCCTGTTCCATAGCACAGTCCTTTTAGAGGGAGGGGGAAATGGAGAAGGGGGCCCATTTGCAAGTGCACATGACAAGAGAGTCATAAGACTTGCTGGACATTGAGAGAGAGAAACCCACGAGTTCCTGGTTCCTGCTGATGGCTGGTTTAGGGGCCTTTGGAGTCTGTTCTCTTGTGCCACCCCATTCCCTGCAAATTGCTGCAGCAGCAGCCTCTGACCAGTTGCTAGGCACCTGACCTCATGTCTCTCTGACCACAGAGGACCAAAGCCACGTCTGCCCAAGGCCGTTTCCATAGAAATGCAAATACAGCGAGTGCTTCCTCTTCAAGCCACCTTGTCCCTCTCTTCCCTTTTTGTCTTCTAGATCTTTAATGACAGTAGCTCCGATTTCACAACACAGATGTGTCACTCAGTCACGCAGTTCCTTATGAAGAAATAGATTTATTTTCTTCTCTCTATTTTTTTTTAAAACATTCAAAATAAACTTCTGGGTCTTGATGAGGATGTCGTGTGCACTTCTACAGGGGACTGGAGAGAAATAGGGGCTAAGCCTGGTGGAGTCTTTGCACATGGGTCTGATTTCAGGTTTGCCAGACAGAAGGGGAGCCTTCCCAGAAGGAAAGGGATGGGACTGCATCAGCTCAGACCCAACTCTGGGTCAGCCTTGAGGGTGGGGAGTAGGATTTCTGTCTTCCTACAATAGAGGCAAGACTCTGTCCACCCTCCAGCTTCTCTCTTCTGTGTCAAAGACTATTAACTCAAAATCTGTATGGTTCTAGGGAGTGATGGAGAATCCACTTTTAAGCTTCAAGTTGCATTGATTTGGAGTTGAGTAATTTATACTCTTTGGTGGCTCAGATGGTAAAAGGATCTGCCTGCAATGCAGGATACCCGGGTTGAATCCCTGGGTTGGGAAGATCTCCTGGAGAAGGGAATGGCAACCCACTCCAGTATTCTCGCCTGGAGAATTCCATGGATAGAGGAGCCTGGTGGGTTACAGTCCAGGAATTGACAGACAGATGTTGGGCTAATTAGCCCAGATTCTCATGCTTATCATGCTCTCTAGGTCACTTTCTGAAAGACCAAGTGCTGGGAAGGTGCATAGGCAGATCATAAGTAACAAAAGACTGAAGCCAGGAAATCTATGTTAGGTCAGATGCCCAGAAGCAGACTCTGAGATGAGGATTCATTTGCAGGTGATTTACAAAGGGAAGCTGGGAAGAGAGGGGAAAATCATCCCTGAGCAGACAGGGGGTCAAACAAGAGTGTCATCTCAGGCCAAGTCCTAGAAGGTTGACTTCAGTTTGATCCAGCTATAATATTGGTTGCTATTGTTTAGTCACAAAGTCATGACACTTTTGTGACCCCATGGACAGAGGAGCCTGGCGGGCTACTACTGTCCATGGAATTTCCCAGGCAAGAATACTGGAGTGGTTACCATTCCCTTCTCCAGGGAATCTTCCCAACCCAGGGATCGAACCTGTGTCTCCTGCATTGGTAGGCAGATTCTTTACCCCTGAGCCACCAGGGAAGCTATAATAATACTAGAGTCTTAGTTAAACCTCAGATGTATCCTGATTTGAAGTAAGGGAGTTGAGTTTTCATGTAACTTCACGCCACTGTCATTAGTTAAAAGTTCTCAGGGGCACATGCTTTCCCAGGTACTTCCAGCTTTTGGTGCAATTGGACAAAGTGGGCTCAAGTGGCACGAGAATGGTCTCCTGGAAAAAAAAAAGTCTACAGGTGCCAAAAGACAGATTCACAGATGGGAAAAGGGGCTCTGTAAGCATCTGGCTGTACCACCCAAGTTGTTTTCCCATAAAGGGATCTGTCATGTAATGGACCCAGGATAAACCTACAGATGCCCAGCTCTCACCGAGGCTGACAGGATCAATATTTCTGGGAGTGGAGCCCAGAAACCTACACCTTTGTCCAGCTCTCTGTGTGATTCTAATGCCTTCTAATGGTGGAGAACTGCAGCTTTGTGGTGCAAAGGGGCTGAGGCTTAGATAATTGCAAAGAGCAAGTGGGGGGCCGAGGCAAGGGGAAGCGCTGCTCTTTAAATAGGAAGAAAGAGCCTTGTGTGAGACTGAAAATGATGCAGGCTTTGCAGCCAAACCCACTAGAATCCTTCTCCTTGCCCTGGGATTCTGGGACTTGAAGAAATCCACTTTACCTCTGTTTCTTCATCTCTATGAAGTCAGAATACCTTAATTCATAGAGCTCCGTGGAGTTCATTGATTCATTTGAGAAGTATTTATTGAGTGTCTTTGTCTTTTCCCAAATTCTGAGGATGCAGGATGAGATAAGACAGACAGGATTCCTGTCCTGGTGGGGCTCAGGGGCTGGACTGCCGTATCCCTACTGGAGAGGTCAAAACCTTGCTTTCTCCGTAGAGAATGGACATGTAGACACAGAGGGGAGGGGGTGGTGTGATGAATTGGGAGACTAGGATGGACATATGTACACAACCATGTGCGAAATAGATAGCTAGTGAGAATCTGGGGTATAGCACAGGGAGCTCAGCTCCGTGCTCTGTGATGACCTACAGGGGTGGAATGGGGTAGGGGGATGGAGGGAGGTCCAAGAGGAAGGGGATACACGTACACATATAGCTGACTACTTGATTGAACAGCAGAAACTAACACAACATCGCAAAGCAATTATATTCCAATCTAAAAACAAACAAACAAAACCCTTGCTTTCTTTCCAGCTTTCCTTGAAATCCTCCTCTCAGACTCCACTGTGGCTCCTCTGTATTTTTTATCTTCTCCGGTTCTGCAGGGCTAAGAACACCTCATAAAAGATCAGAGGTGCTACAGTAAATTTTGGGGCAAATGCTTCTGTAGAAAGCCCACTGATATGAAATGTAGAATAACATAAGACAGAAAGAATTGTCTCTGTGATTGAAGGACGTATTTGGAAAACCTGGCTATATGCATGAAAGTCAAAGGCATTAAGAAGTGCAATATCTAGAAAAAAAAATGATAGAAGTACCCAGATATATCAAAAGATACTTTATAATTCAATGAAAAGGATCTTGAGCAAGCAGTAATTTATTTCTTCAGTTTTGATATCTGTAACCCAGGTGTCAGCCAATCCCTTGGGATTGGGACAACACAGCCTCAAATCCCCACTTCTGTGGTCCTCCTCAAGATCTCCCTGAGTCACTTCCAACTTTCTGACTCATGACCTCCTGCTTTTTGTATGCAATCTTTGCTCTGAACCATACTGATTTCCATGTCAGACAAAGGCTCTTCAAGTCTTTTCCCCAAACAAAATCAAGTGACACAAACCAAAACACCACAGTGCAAACTCAGCCATGGACTTTGGTCAGACTCTGAATGGAGGAAGGATTTCCTCCAATTTAAAAGGATAAGAGCATCTCCGTTCTCAAATGACTGGTATCCATCATGAAGCTCAGTTAGCTGTGGACCCACTAGGCTGCCTCTTCTTCCTCCTTCCACGCACTTTCTTCTCCAGTCCCTCCTCACTGAACCTTTTGTGACCAGAATAAATGCATCCCCACTCCTTGCCTTTGCACCTTAAGGAGTTGTCTCATTCTACAAAAAAGCTTCCCCAGTCTTTTCTCACTTACCTCTCAGGAAAAGATAGTTATCTTCCTCTGATGAATTCTGATATCCCCTGGTGGATATGCAATTGTTTCCGCCTCCTCATAATCTTTTAAATTCAATAGACATCCATGGATCCCCATGGCTGTGCTTTCCATTACCTTCCCTCATAACTGGAAATTTACCTTATTTCTTGGGACAAGTTTTCTCAAATAGGAAACTTGCTCACTTCTTACGCTTCTTAAGAACTTGAAGAAAAGTTGAGTGTGTGACAGTTTTTGAAGACTTGCAAGCATCAACAAGTGCTCATCGGTTCTTCTGACCTGAGTGCATTTGTTGTGATTAACTTCTGTAGGGCTTATATCTGGATTTCTAATATGACATCTCTTCTGTAAGTTTATTTGACTTCTCACTCACTTTGTAGCAAAATGCCTTTTTCCTTTCTTAAAACTTCTTAGGACTTATATGCTTCTCCAGAACGATATTTCCTCACTGAATTGTTACCATTCATGTAGCTGGAAAGTTTCTTGAGAGAGTCAGTTCAGTCTCCTCCTTCTTCTTCCATCTCCTCCTCTAGGAAATCAGAGAGAATGGCAAGGTAATTTTCTCCTCTTCTTGATCTGGGAGAACAACCAAATCCAAGAACCTCAGACAGGCAAGCACCCCTTGATCCCAGGGAGTATCAGGACCTTTGGTTTAGGACCCTGAGTGTACTTGAGGCTGGCTTGCCTAAGAGAACTCCCTCTGGGGTCACGTTCTAGGAGTGGTGGATTCCTACATCTGCAGAACATGCAGTTGACATGACTTCTGGTGGGGGTAGTACGTGGCTGCCTGCTTAGTGGACAGCAGTTATTTTAGCCTGTCCAGCCTCTCTGCCCCCTGATTCTGGTAACAGGATCACAACATTCGTTGGGGAACCACCTTTCCCCTATATTCAGTCTCACAGGGGTTTGACTTCATTGTTATTTTCAAGGATGGGCTTATCATCGTGTGGCCAATCAGTGTTTTTCATACTTTTGGTCTCAGGAGTGGGTCCAGGGATGGGTATAGGACTGAAGCCAGATAATGAGGCTCGTTTCTCACATGGGAAAGTCCTATTCATCTCCTGAGATCAGAAACTTGAGTGGCTTCCACAGAGTACTTCCATGCCCTCCCAGAGAACCCATCACATGCGCTTGCTCTTCTTTTTCCTTATCTGTCTTCCTTGGGGCTGAGAAGTGCAGAGACAAAGATGATTTTTAACTTAATGCCATTACATAAGAGGAAAATAGGCCTGTGATAGATACTTAGTCAATCTTTAAGAAATGGCAGTGGAGCAAGGTTCAGGAAGGAGGGTTCAGGCTTGGAAGGTCAAGCTGAATAAGGGCAGGGCCAAGGGCTCTGGGTTTTGGCAAGATCACACTTCAGAGCTGATCTCCAAAGAGCCTTATTAAGAAAACAGCAAAACTGAGAATTGCAGCAATGTCTCCGGCAGACCTCCAGCTCCCATTAATGACTCCTATAATAGCTTTTCATTGCCTTCTCTTTCCTTAAGAAAGTCTCACATTGTCATCCAGGCCTGTTAAACGTTCTGTGGGCCATTATCAAAATAGCATTTTCAGCTTCACTGAACACATGTAGGAAATGTTGTGTTTTCTTTTTTTTTTTAAGACAACTATGAGAATAAGCACAGATTGTATTGGGGTAATTATCTCCTCTCCAACAGCCTTTTGGAAAAAGAGGATATTTCTAATTTTTGGAAAGCTGTACATCTAACAGGGTAAACTGTCACTGATTAGATTAGCAACTCAATAATTGAAACCCAACATCAAATTAATTTCTCCTCCCCCTCTGCCCTCCACCTTTCTGGTCAACTCTTCCTTCCTCATCATAAAGAGGGAAATCACACAGATTTTTGATGGATGTATTCATTTTGGACTGCATTTCTGTGGGAGTATAAAGCAAACCTGTAAATCTAAATGATGAATAAATCCCACACTTCTGATGGTAACACTGGTATCCAGACCAGGGTCACCCTGGGTCAAAGGCCTGGCTGAGAGTCACAGATGTGCTGTGGGCAAAGAGGGGGTCCTCAGGGGCCCTACATGCACAGCAGAAGAATTGAGGTCTTGGGCTTATCATCAGCCATTTGATGACCACTGTCTCCAGCTCTCAGTTAATGTCATCACAGTTTCTCTGCAGATGAGTGGAACTGAAATTGAGACCCAGTTCTGCCATGTATCAGCATCACAGTCATCAGTTAAACTTTTGCAAGCTCCATCTCCTCACCTGTCAGATCTGAATGATGATACTCACCTCATTTAGAAGGAAAGTGCAAAGCCATCCATGAATACAAATATGCACATTGGCTGCTCAAACAGGCTCACCTTCTTTTCAGACCATTATCTGACCCTCCTCCCACCCTCTCATCTGATCTGAAGTATAAGACCCTGCCTGGGTGACTCCAAATCCCCAGGTCCAGGGATGAAGGTGGTCCACACCATACAATGACAAGCAAATTGCTGTGAAATACACAGAGAAAGGCATGAGCGGCTCAGCTTTCTGGAGCCAAGGAAGCTCCCTAAAAGGAGTGGCAAGGGAGCTGCTGTGGGAGGAAGGACAAAGATTTCCCCAGAGGAGAGAGGAGGAGGGGGATCATGGGCAGGGGGCTCAAGCAGCATTTCACAGGCATGTGGGAAAGATGAGGGTGGAGGTCAGACTCACTCATGTTGCATCACATGACAAAGGCTGATGGGTTAGTGGCTCTCAGACTTTGTAGACCTGCAGATCATTTGGTGAGTTTGCTAAAAATGTAACATCCTGGTGGGGTCCAGGAATCTACATTTCCCCCCAGCTCTTGGGTGATGTCATGCCTGTGATCAGAGGAAGACATGGAAAAACAAGGCTACAGATGATGGAGGGAGAATATAGGGCAAGGGCTTGGGAATCCCCACCCTCCCTGGGTAGAGCAGTCTGGTCTGGGGTGTCAGGATCCTAGGCGAGGGAGTATTCTAGACCATGGGCCCCGACGTTAGCGGACATGAAGGGTATAATCTGAGAAACAGGAGATGGGGGAACCCTGGAATAAGAATCCCAGACAGATGATCACATGTGTGTTGGGAATCATCAGGGGCTGGGTGGTGAGGGTAGATTCAGTCATGAGGCTTTCAGCTTTGAGACGTGAGCTGGAGAGGAAAGGAAGTGTGAGACACAATGACCAGGAGCAATTTCTGTAGCGATGGGCATATAGCCACAGCCCCTGAGGCTTGAGAAAGGGAGGTAAAAAAAATAGTGTATACTCAGTACCCGGGTTTATTCTATTTTTTAACCCATTTAATTCTCATAACCATTCTAATCAGAAAAAATAGAATGATTTTCAATGAATGGACAAAGAAATCAGCCCCAGAAAGTAATCTGCTCAATGGAGAATCAAGAGGCCCAATTCCAGCCCCTGTGAGTCCAGACCCTATGGGGGATCTCCATCCCTACGCTGTGCGGCACTGCCTTTGACCATGCCTGTGGTCCTAGTTCTGTGGCAGGACCCAGAGTCCCTGGAAGCAGCGAGGTTGGAGTCAGGGAGGCCAGGGAGGGCCGGGCCCCTAGCCCAGGTGAGAGATGCTGCAGTCTGGACTGGGGCACGGGGCAAAGGCGTTGAGAGAGTTGGACCAGAAATGTCTAGAAGATGGAGTGCCCCCAGGGCCCTTTGAGGGACCAATGCTGGAAATTACCTTCCTTTTCAGGGGATTGATCATTCTGACCCCAGTGTAGCCTGGCAGGTCTTTGGTGGGAAAGCGAGGACACTGAACTCAAAACTTGGGATACAAAGGAAGAGGTGAGAACCCTAGCGAGCTGTGTGGAGTTGCCGGGAGAAAAGACTGAGCCTGCTCTCTCATGTTTAGCGAAGACTGGGAACCAAGCCCTCTGACTCTGGACCCTGAAGCCCCCTCCCCTGTAGCTCTCTAGGAGAGTGGGGCTCAGGGGTGCAGGCTTGGCCCTCCAGAAACCTCTCACCTTCCCTTCAAGGGTGAGCACAAGTTTGAACATATGTGGAAAACACAATTCTGTTGCTTCTTGACTGTAGGATGTTGAACAAGTTGCCTCACATCTCTGAGCTTCAATTTCCTCATCTGTGAAATGGACATCATAATTGACTAGGGATTGTCTTGTCTGTCTCAGGAGGCTGGAGGAGGCGAGGTGAGGCCGGGGGAGGGAACGCTTTTGCTGCACAGGTGATAGGAGGCATCACTGCATTTCCTCCAGAGTGAGTTGCAGCTGGGTTTTGGGCATCAGACATTGTTTAAATTCAGAGATGTGGGCTCTTCTGTCGCCCAGTAAGCTGGTGATGCTGCCTGTACTTGGGAACTAGACTAATTGGGAGAATCCTTGGGAATTTCTGGCAAGTGAGCATCTGAGTACTGTTGAAGAAGCTTAAGAGAGGAAAGAGCAGTCTTGCAGGCGTGTGTCTGTGCTGGTACGCTGTGTGTGAAGTCACAGTGAATAATAATCGGACACTTTGTGTGATCCACCCTGGATGACAACCAAGGAGGTGAGGACAGTCAATAACAGGGACAGCCCACGAACTCCTGCCACTATCTCAAAGCAAACACCCAGCCCTGCCGAGTCCCCTGTCAGCCAGCAAGATGCTTGTGGGAGTGCAGAGAGGAGGAGGAGAGTGGGCCAGATGGGCTCAGAGATCACGCTGAGCATTTGGGTCTTTGCTCGCAGCACTGGGAATCCATGGAAGCAATTTTAAGTAAGGGGGTTGTATGATCCGTTTTGTGAGTCCAAAGAAGCTGGTTCAGGTGGCCATGTGGAGAACAAATTGAGTGATATAATCCATGTCAAGGGCTTTGCTCAGTCCCTAGGCTGTAGTGAGTGCTCAGCAAACATAATCCAAAGCTGTGATGAACCTGTCAGGTACCAGGTGCCTGTTGGGAGTGGATGGTATTTCAGCAAATGGACCTCAGGTACTTCCTGTCTCTAGCAAAGGGACCGGGTGGTTCCAAGCTCTCTGGCCCAGCTTGGCAGCTTTCCACGTTGTGAGCTAAAGACATTCCAAAGTGGGAGCCCAGGGCTTTACCGGTGGCCCAGTGGTTAAGAATCCACCTTGCAACACAAGCAACACTGGTTTGACCCCTGGTTGGGAAAGATCCCACATGCTGTGGAGCCACTAAGCCTGAGTGCTCCAACTTCTGGAGACTGTGCAGCTAGAACCAGTGCTCTGCGAGAGCAGCTACTGCAAGGGGAACCTCGTGCCCTGCAAGGAAGCGGAGCCCCCGCTCGCCACAACTAGAGAAAGCCCTTGTACAGCAACGAAAGACCCACCGCAGCCAAATCAATCGATCGATCAATCAATCTTCGAAAAATTGGGTGTAGGGGGAGCCCAGCCAGGCCTGAGATAGGGGTGAGAAAGAGCTTCCAACATGGAGGCAGGGCTGACATGCAGTGGGGAGGAAGGAGCCCTTGCACTGTGAGCTCTGACCCACGGTCACAGGCTCACAGCCCTCCTGCTCGTCTGGGCCACTTGGCAGCCTGGGGAGCTGCGTTCTCAGGCATTTCTGGCTGCCCAGACCCAAAGAAGGAGAGGCAGGGTCAACTCACAGGGACAAACCATGTGCTCCCAGGGGAGGACCTCAGCTGCGATTCAAAGATCTCCTGCATTAATTTGAGGGCTTCCCGGGTGGTGCTAGTGGTAAAGAACCCACCTGCCAATGCAGGAGATGTAAGAGACATGAGTTTGATCCCTGGGTTGAGAAGATCCCCTGAAGAAGGGAACGGCAACCCACTCCAGTATTCTTGGCTGGAGAATTCTGGACCGAGGAGCCTGGCGGGTCCATGGGAACCATGGGGTTACAAAGAGCCAGATAGGACTGAAGCAGCTTAGCTGCATGCATGCACAGGTTGATTTGAGACTTCCATGGGGAAATGGGTAGCCCTGCAACCTACCATCTTGGAAGGGCTCTATGACCTTCCCTGGAAATCTGAATAGGAGGCAGCCTGCTGTTGGGGGTCACCCAAGGCCAACTGTAGCAGGGGCCCATGAGGCCAGGATTCCAGGGACAGTGCCTCAGGCTCCTTGCTATTTTTCATTCCACCCTCAACACTGACCATCTGGAGGCTGGGTCTTATCTATGCAGGGATTCTCTGTCCCACAGGACTTCACTTGGAAACTAGCTCATTCAGCTTGAGATGTGCTGGAGGGTAAAGCACGCACTGACTATCCAAAACTTAGTTTGATATTAATATTGTTCATGATCCTACTGATCATTTTCCACAATGGTCACATGTTGAAGTGACAATATTTTGGATGTATTAGATTAAGTCAAATACATTATTAGAATAGATTTCACGTTGTTTAATTTTTAGCTGGAGGATAATTGCTTTACCGTATTGTGTTAGCTTCTGCTGTACAACAGGAATCAGCTATAGCTATATGTATATCCCCTCCCTCCAGAGCCTCCCTCCCACCACCTGCCCCGCCCCACGCCTCTAGGTCGTCACAGAGCACTCGCTGAGCTCCCTGTGCTACACAGCAGGTTCCCACTAGCCATCTATCTTACTCGTAGTGTGTATCTGTCAACGCTACTCTCAGTTCATCCCCTTCTCCCTCCCCCACTGGGTCCACAGGTTTGTTCTCTACATCGGCATCACGATTCCTGCTCTGCAATAGTTCAATCAGGGCCATTTCTCTAGACTCCATGTATATAGATTAACACGTGTATTTGTTTTTCTCTTTCTGAGTTACTTCATTCTGCATAATAGGCTCTGGATTCATCCACCTCATTCCAACTGTCTCAAGTTTGATCCAGTTTATGGCTGAGTAATATTCCACTGTCACTTTGCTTCTGTTGCCTTTTTTTTTTTTTTTAATGTGACCACTAACAATTTAAAATTTGTTTATCTATCATTGTATTTCTATTGGATAGAGCTGGTCTAGGGTGTAATGAGGTGAAAATGGTCAGTGAAACAAAGACAGCAGAAACCCCTTTAGTTCTCTCTAAGGTATAAATAGAAAAGAAGGGCAAGGTGAATCCTCTTGCCTGCTAAGATGTGCAGAGGGGTCTCCAGTGCCTTGAGGCGGTGTGGTAGAAAAGAGCACCTGCATTGGATGGAGGGCTTCAGAGACTCATAACCCAGTTGTGTCTTTTCTTTCTGTGTCATGTTGGGTAAATCACTTAACTTCTCGGAAGTACATCAGGCTCCTTAGAATAAAATGAAGCTTGGGAGGTACATCTAGTAGAGCTGTGAAGAGGCGATTTAGTGGGAAAGTGTGTAAGTTTCCCAGCAGTGTACTTGGCCGTAGGAGGCATCAACCTTATTTTGTTTCCCTCAATAAGGTGTGAGAAGGTCACTCCTGTCTGAAATTTCAGAATTGGAAGGATCCTTCTGCAACCAATACTGAGAGTCTTCTGGTCATTGATTCACTCAACAGCTCATCTTTGAGCTGGCTAGAATGGTAGATGAGGTGGACAGGGTGCCTGCCATCAGGGTAAGGACCATCCTATGACCTGTGTTGGTGTGTATGTTGGGGCTTAGGGAGGAAGGAGTGTGCCTTCTGTGCAAATGCCAGGAGCTTTCTGTTTTCCTGGCACAACACTCAGCTCTACTCCCAGCTCAGCCAGGCTCCCCCATCCCCACCGGAAACAGCTGAAGCCCGGCCCAGCTTACTCACTTGCAACCAGCCCTCTTGTCAGCGCTGTGAAGCTCAGTATCACAACCTCTGTAAAGCCAGGCTTCAGGCAGCCTGTAAGTGACAGCTGGGCCCTTATCCTGCCTCATTCTGTTTCCAGCTCTTGAAGCCCACTGGAGAATCCCATGGACAGAGGAGCCTGGTAGGCTACAGTCCACGGGGTCGCAAAGAGTTGGACATGACTGAGCGACTTCACTTTCACTTAATGCCATGAAGGCAGTCCCTTGGGACTTCTCCCAGTTCATGGTGATGCCCTAGCAATGAGAGTTTCTTGTCTAGGTTCACCTCCCTGTTGAGCTGATCTGAGCTTCAGGGGAAAACAAAGAGAAGAGAAAGCAGATGATTGGGGTCTGCAAAGGAGCATATGGGTCTGGGATTCTCTAAGCATAGGTAGAAATAAGGATGAGTGTGAAGGTCAGAGTGAGGGGCCATGAAGTCCACCAGCGTCCTCCTATTGAAAACCTGGAATATGTTAGATGTGTTGCATGTAACATCTCATTTGAATTTTCCTAAAACCCTCGGACGTAAATGCTATTATCATCCAGATTTCACCTGACTCATTCAAGTTCTTTCAGAAAATCAGTGGCAGAGGCTTGTTTTGAATCCAAGTCAGCCTTACTCAAGAACCCTACTTCAGACACCCTATTCCTTACATGCATGGGCAGAGGGTTGCTAAGAACATCCTTTGCTTTTATCTGACTATTTCATCAAAGACTTAAATCCACCAGTTGAAAGTTCAGGGGACAATATCTAAGTCCTCTTAGGCCCACCCAGGCCACATTACTCTGTGTGGTGGATTCCCTTCTTCTCTGCTCTTTGTCCAGACTGGGCGGATCCACATGGTCACTCTTGGAGGCACAAAGCTGTCCACACATAGGACCTACTGGTGTTGCTTCCCAACTTCAAACTGTGCAGGAGGAAAAGATGCCTTGCAGAGTTTATTCTTACTCTGCAGTTATCAATACAGTTGTTGGGAGAATTAAAGGTAGTGATGTTTGAAACTGGCTCAAACCAGGGTACAAATTAATGGCATGAACACTTTATTTTTAAAGTTTTTTTTTTTAATGTGGACCATTCTTTAAGTCTTTATTGGATTTGTTACAATATTACATCTGTTGTTTATGTTCTGGCTTTTTGAACATGAGGTATGTGGATCTTAGCTACCTGATCAGGGATGGAACCTGCACTCTCTGCATTTGAAGGCAAAGTCTTAATTTAACCACTGCATGGCCAGGGAAGTCCTGGGAATGATCACTTTAAAAAAGATGATATATATACGAACATTTTCACAGAATGCTCAACCTATAGAAGGTGCTCAATAAACTCCCAAGAAAGACAGGATGTTATAACTCGTGGGACCTTAGCAAGGGCAAGGGCCATAGTTCTCCATCCTGAGTGTGCAGAGAAGTCGTGGGGAGATCTTGTGAAAATCTAGACTCCTATACTCTCCTCCCTGCTCTTCCGACTCAGAAAAACCATGGGTGGGGCCCCAGACACTGCATTTTTAATAATCTCTCCAAGTGGTTCTCATGTGGGTGTTCCCTTTGGGTGATTCTTTGAAATTCACTGGGCTGGACCAGTGAATTATATGGTAATTAAGACAGAGAGGCTGGGATACAGGCTAAGTAACTCATGCTGAGAGAAGTAACTGGGGTGAAAGATGGAAGCCTGGATCATGAGATGGAGGCATGGAGGTATTCTAGGAAATGAGGTGGGAGTGAAGGGCGGGATGGTCTTGGGAGGAGGGGGAAAAGCTATTCCCAGGGACGCTGATGGTATTAGAATGCACCCACTTCTGAGGTTCTTTGCTTTTATGCTTGGGAATCCCTGTGCCTTTCATAAACTCTACCGGCTCGGCTGAAATAAATTTTAAGATCCAGTTCAGCTGTGATCTCCTTTAGGAATTCTGCCCTCAGCCCCTAAGGCAATTTAATTACTCTGCATAATCAACATAAGACAATCTCTTTCATGTCTGTATCTCCATGACCAAAAAAGAGCTGACATGGAGGAGGAGCTTAGTTAATCAGTGATGGCAATGGAATGGACTGTTTTTTAGAATAGCTAGTGAAGACTTTGAGAGGTTAAGTTTTAGCAGTGTTATTCTGTGAAAGTCTAGGGCAAGCCAGCAGCCACGTGACGAGATTCCCCGATCCTATAGGTTTAGAACTGGGGGCCAACACTTCTGCTTTGGGGGAAGAGCTGAAATATTCCTGTTCAAGTGGGAATTGTGGCGGGATGGGTTATTGGAGAAACTGAGGAAGGAAAGAATGGCATGACCACCAGTATTCAGAAAGTATAAAGGGAAAAAGAAAACGGGGAAGGGAAAGAAAGAGAAGGAGAGATCGAGGTGAAAGAAGAGAGAAAGAGAGATTTGATACCATTAGTCTATGTCTAAATTATGTGTATTAATTTCCTAGAATGTTCAGAGCAGCCCCCGTTCATAAAAATGAGGAATCGGGACGTGGAATAGTGGATATCTTTTTCAAGTCTTTCCATCCATTAAGGGGCCAAGTCAGGACTCAATCCACTCTTTTGACTCCAAGACAGGTGCTCTGTCTTCTACACCAGGTGGAAAACAAACGACTAGCATGTTTGTTTGTTTGTCAATTTCCCATTTCTGTGGCTGTATTGGACATCACCAGTTAATCATCTTTTTTCCCCCCGTTGAGTCCAAGTGAGATCTCAGAATCTTTTGCCATGTTCTTCCAAATGCCATTTCCTTGTTTGATTTAGCATTTTAGATCAGATCTCCTCACTAGTTTCTTTTCAACACTAACCTGTTCCAGAACTCAAGGGAATTTGTTTTCAGGGACTCTTCCATCTGAAAATGCTGGGTATATATATATCAATCATTATGTTGTATACCTTAAATGTATAAAATGCTGTATGTCAATTATATCTCAATAAAGCTGAAAAATTAATATTTGTCTTTTGTCAAATTAAAATAAAGAAAAAAAATCTCACGGAAAACTCTAGAGCTCTGATTATGGGGAAAGAAGAAAAGAAAGACACCTAGTAGTGTTTGTTTCTCTAAACTCAGACTGAAAAGACAGACGTTATGGAGAAAAGGTTTAAGCTATATAGACAGGAGAGCTGCCAGAGACGATAACAAAATAAAAATATCAGTGATCATCATTATTTATTGAGTGCTTACCATGAGACAAGTAAGTGGAACATAGTTATTTCCTGTGCCCTTATCAATAATATTACATTTACAGATGAGAAAACTGAGGCTGAAAAAGGCTAAGAACTTTGATCCAGGTCCTACTCCTGAAAAGTCAGAATCAGGATTCCAAGCTGGGTTCCAGAGCTGAGATATTAACCAGTAAATGATGCCCTGTGCAGGTTTAGAAGGAACTGGTGATTTCAGATACCCCAGATACACAAAAGTCACCTCTTCTGTGGTCAATTCCCCAACATCCCCACTCAGAAAAGGTCAAGGAGTTATGGGATGGGGGTAGAAATCCTGGTCCCGGCACCCTCAAGACTTATTCAGCAGTTAGTCACAATGTCATGTCAGCCCTGGCCACTCCCTGCTCTGCTGTCAAGGGCGAGGAGCCTTGTTACTGGGCAGTGTGGAGGGGAAGTTAGCACATGCAGGAAATGACTGGGCAGTGGATTTCTGGGACCAGGAACAGTGATTTCGGGCTCCTGCCCTTCCCTTCCTTCTGCCTCCATGGTTGAATGGAGAGAGCAGAATAAGTGTTAAGTCCCTTTGTATGAGATCCTTGTAGGGGAAGTCCCTTAAGGTTGGTTCTTCCATCAGCTCTATGAAGCAGACCTCACGGATACCCAGCTCTTTAAGAAAAAAGTTGTTTATTTATTTTTGGCCGTGCTGGATCTTCGTTGCTGCATGTGCTTTTTTCTAGTTGTGGCAAGTGTGTGTGTGGGGGGGTCCTCTCTAGTGGCAGTGCGGGGGTTCCTTATGGTGATGGCTTCTCTTGCTGCAGAGGGCACATGGGGGTCAGCGGTTGCAACGTGAGGGCTCAGTAGCCACAGCTCCCAGGCTCTAGGGCAGAGGCTTAATAGACCTTAATAGACACACAGACCTAGATTCTCCATGGCATGTGGGATCTTCCGGACCAGGGATCGAATCCATGTCTCTTGCATTGGCAGGTGGCTTCTCCATCCACTGAGTCACCAAGAAAGCCCTGGATACCCACTTTAAATAGGAGCAAGCTGAGGTTTGCAGAGGGTGACTTGCAACTTGCTTGCTGTCTGTCTGTAATTGGGTCCCCACAAAGAGAAATCAGTCTTGAACATCAAAGAGGAAAAACCAATGACGAACCAATTAACAGAGGCCATGAGTAAAACTGTGTTCCAGTGAAATGATTTTGGCACTTAGAGCCAATTTTGGATTTCTTTTCCCTGGGCCTCAGTTTCTCCATCTTTCCAGCTGGGTTTTAATGAGGGTTCAATGCATCTGCAAGGATGCAGATCCCAGTATGAAACCTTTGTCCCACTTCCTGCCATAATCAAGATCATTGCAAAATGACAAAAATCTTTATTTTTCCTAGAATCGAAGGGTTTTATAGAAATTATGTAGTTAGTGGTAAAAAGTTGGTTGGCATGAGTGCCAATTTAGGAAAACATAACCATATTTAAAAACCCTCACTTCAAGGGTTCAAGATGAAGGTAGCTTTGTAGACTCTTATGGGAAGCATTTTTTTTGGATGGTTTCCTGTATTGACTAAAGGGGATCAACATGGCGGTTGGCTGTCTCATGACTTGGACACACAAGCTCCACAGTGAGCAATTCTGCAGATCCTTGATATAGTCAGGGGACAGGCAGCCACACAACATCACCTTGGATCTTGTGAGGACAGCAGATTCTCAGGCTGAAGCCCAGACCTGCTCAACACAATCTGCATTTTATCCAGATTCCCAGGTGGCGTGTGTTCACATTACAGCTTGAGACATGCTAACGTAGGTGGCTTTTTGTTTTTCTGAGCCCTCAGCTTTGAGTGGAAGTTTCCTTTTTAAACTAGGCTGCAGGACTCTTAGGGAGCTCCTTCTCTGCACATTGCAGAGTTTAAGAGTTGACCACACCAACTGCCAAAGGTTGGCAGGGCATAGGAACTTCCAACTTTCATTCCTCTGATGCTCAATCTATTTTTCTCTTTGCTGCATCAGAAATTGTTGGTTAGACATGTCTTAGCAAAAGGATGTATTTTCTAAGATGGAAGGAAAATATCTTCACACCAGGAAGGTAACTTAGTCAATGTTTATTACTATTTTTATTATGACTTAAAAAAATGATAGAGCCCTTCCTACATTTGCTGAAGGGGAACCCATTTAAACTCATGTCTTAAGCATCATTTGGTTCCTCTGCATGCATGCCAAGTTGCTTCAGTTGTGCCCAATTCTTTTTGACCCTATGGACTGTAGCCCTCCAGGCTTCTCTGTCCGTGGGATTCTCTAAGCAAAAATACTGGAGTGGGTTGCCGTAGCCTCCTCCAGGGGATCTCCCTGATCAAAGGATTG
Source organism: Redunca redunca (assembly GCA_006410935.1). Lineage (NCBI taxonomy): Eukaryota > Metazoa > Chordata > Mammalia > Artiodactyla > Bovidae > Redunca > Redunca redunca. Next base: position 1,159,765 of record SJYQ01000875.1, on the reverse strand, counting down.
AACCCAAGTCTCTCTGTCACCTGCACTGGTGGGGAGGAGGGTTCTTTATCCCTAGCACTGCCTGGGAAATCCTTTGTTTCCTCTATGAGCCACCAAAGACTGCAGAGGGGAAGGAGAGAAATAGCCTTTGATGTGGGTGAGAGGGAGATAGGCTGGGGAGCATGGGGGAGTAGAGAGCTGGCGAAAGGTAGAGAATCAGGTGTCTGTCTGGGAGGTACTAGGAGAAAGAGCTGAGAAAAGAACCTCTGGGAAGGGAGTGTTTTGGGTACTTAGCACCTGTGTTGGGCTGGAAGTCCAGTCTTCCATGAGCTTGTCTGCTCTGCTCAACACTTAAGATTGTCACACCCAGAACTTTCATATCCATGAGAATATAACTACTTTCTCCAAATGCCCTCTCTAGTGAGAAGAATGCCTAATAGCCTAATCTATGCCATGAGTGGATTCTTCCTTCTATAGGACCCTTCCACAGGACCTTGACCTACATGGGTAGAATTATGTTTCCCAAAAGATAAGTTCAAATACTAACCACTGGCACTTACATGAATTCGACCTTATTAGGAAATAGGATCTTGACAGACAGATACAGTCAAGTTCAGATGAGGTCATATTGGGTAAGTTCAGTTCAGTTCAGTCGCTCAGTCGTGTCCGACTCTTTGCGACACCATGAATCGCAGCACGCCGGGCCTCCCTGTCCATCACCAACTCCCGGAGTTCACTCAGACTCGCATCTGGGTGGTCCCTAATCCAGTGATTGCTATCCTTGGAAAGAGAGGGAAATTCAGACACAGAGACCCAGAAGGAGAAGGCCATGTGCCAAAAGGGTAGACAGGAGAGGAGAATAAGGCAACTATAAACCAAGGAACACCGAGGAAGGCCAGCCACCAACAGAAGCCATGAAGAGATAAGGAAAATCCTCTCCTTGAGTTTTTGGAAAAAGCATGACTCTGCCTGTACTTTGATATTAGACTTTCAGATTCCAGAACAATGAGAAAGTAAATTTCTGTTTTCTAAAATTTAATTTTTCTTTGAGATTTTTTTTTTTTTTTATGTGGGCCGTATTTTCAGTTAAATTTGTTACAACATTGCCTCTGTTTTATGTTTTGGTGTTTTGGTCTCAAGGCATGTGGGATCTGAGCTCCCCGACCAGGGATCGAACATGCGCCCCCTGCACTGGAAGCATAGAGTCTTATCCACTGGACTATCAGGGAAGTCCCATTTCTATTGTTTTAAACCACACAGCTCGTGGTAGTCTTTATGACAGCCCCCAGGGACAAATACAAATTCCTCAGAGGACCCAGGGGACCCCAGCAGGTGGTGGCAATGGCCCCCCAGCCTAGATTTCAGGAAGGAGATTGAACGGGGGGACGTGCAGCACTCGGAGAGGTGTCTCCTTTGTCAGGACCCTGATTGCAGCACAGATGTTTAACCTACTCAATTCTGCATCCAGCCCAACTCAGCCTGAGAACACCCATCATTCTACCTGTTCAGTCTTGCACATAACTCCCAAATTTTATTGGCAGTGATTGAGAAAAAACAACAAAGCCCCAGTCTCTAACTTTCCCTAAGGCTTCGGTCATCTCTAGCCAGCCAGAGAGAGGGATGGCCTTCAGGACCAAAAAGTTAAGTTATGATTTTGGAGCAATTTCCCCTATTCACAATTTTGCAATTGCCAAGTGCAACTTGTCGTGTATTTGCATAAACCACTCTAGCCTTTTTCTCTGGGACTCTGTCAGCCACCCAGCACCCTCCACGCCTGAGTCACAGAGCAGTGGCCCCTGGGGGGCGGGATAGGTGCCTCCTGCGGATCCTGCACCCTTCCCAGCAGATCTCCGTCCCCTTCCCAAGCTGTGCCTCATTGGCTGCTGGGCAAAACTCTGTCTGGCTGCAAATTCGGTGCCTGCCTGCATGTGTGTAATTGGGTTGGATTTACATTAAGAGGGTTCCCTGTGGTGAAAACTGCACTGCTATTTCCAATCTGAAGCTGCATCAAACATTCAATTTTCTAAGTATCCATCAGCTGTTAGCACTATGAAAAATGGAGTCTCCTCCGATGGATGGACTGAGGGGGGAGGGTGCCCACTCAGTCCTGTAAACCCCCGATTATTTGTGCTCCTAGAGGGGATCACATTGTATGGCTGTGGATAATGAAGTGCTCTTCACCTAAGGGTCCATGCACAGCTTCAACAAGCACCTTTGAGAAGCCAGTCAGAGCTGAGAACTGAGTGTCTGATCAGACACATCCCGCCTCAGTTATAAACCCTTCACACTGGCTTCTTCTTATTATTAAACTTTTATTTTGTATTGTAGGATAGCCAATTAACCATGTTGTGACAGTTTCATGTGAACAGCAAAGGGACTCAGCCATACATACACACGTGTTCATTCTCCCCCAAAGTCCCCTCCCATCCAAGCTGCCACATAACAACGAACAGAGTTTCATGTGCTATACAGTAGATCCTTGTTGGCTATCCATTTAAAATATACCAGCGTGTACCTGTCCATCCCCCACTCCCTACCCGTCCTTCCTCCCTTCCTTCCCCCGGCAACCATGTTTGTTCTCTAAGTCTGTTACATCCTTTAAACCAGGGGTCGGCAAACTTTTTCTGTAAAGGGCTAGAGAGTGTATGTTTCTGGCTGTGGGCTATGAGGTGTCTGTTGCACATGCTTGGTCCTTCCATTGTAGCCTAGAGCAGCCCTGGATCCTGCGTAGATCTGTACAAATGCGAGTGGGCGTGGCTGCGTTCTAACAAAGCATGATTTATGGAAACTGACGGCAGGGCAGGCCAGTCTTGGCCTGTGGGCCAGGGATTGCGGACCTTTAATCTCAACACCTTACTTTGTCCTACTGAGCCCCGGGACTGTCTTCCTGCCTCCTTTCCTCGTGTTTACCACACAGAGTCTCCTGGCCATTCATTCTGGTCTGGGTACAATAACTTCCTTTTACTCCAAGAGCTGTCAAGTTCTTCCCAACCTCAGGATATTTGCATATCCTATTCCCTCTCTCTGAAGAAATTCTCTTGGCTTTTGACCAAGATGTCACAGGAGCCCCTCAGAGTTCACCTTTGTGTTTCGTGTGACATTCTGGTTGAATAGTGCCTCCTTGCAAAGCTTTTCCCACCTAAAGCTACTTCCTTCAGTTTCTCTCATTTCAATCTGTTGGTTTTCATCTTTGGAGGACATATTTTAGATATTAATTATCTTATTGTTTACTGATAACTTTCCTCTTGGTTTCTGTTTTCCCACCTCCCCCGACCCCTTGAACTTAAGTCCTAAGAGGGCAAGTTCCTTGTCTGTCCTGTCTCACTCGCTGCTCGCTTTTTTTTTTTTTTTAAATAATTTTGGCCTTGCCATGAAGCACGTGGGTTCTTGGTTCCCTGATCAGGGATCAAACCCACAGCCCCTGCAGTGGAAGTGCGTGCATGCCAAGTCATTTCAGTCGTGTCTGACTCCTTGTGACCCTATAGACTGTAGCAGTTCAGGCTCCTCTGTCCATGGGATTCTCCAGGCAGGAATACTGGAGTGGGTTGCCATGCCTTCCTCCAGGGGATCTTCCAGACCCAGGGATCAAACCTGCATCTTTTACATCTCCTGCATTATCAGGTGGGTTCTTTACCAGTAGTACCACCTGGGAAGCCCCTGCCGTGGAAGAGTGGAGGCTTAACCACTGGACCACCAGGGAAGTCCCTGCTCTCTCTTATTTTTTGGCAGCGTGCTCAACACAGAGTGCTCTCTGGATTTAAAAAGCAAATACTTAAGACCTCTCAATGAATGATTACTGGATCAATAAAAGGCAGTCCCCAGCCTCAGGGAGTTTTAAATCAAGTAAGAGAGTGAGACAGATGAATAATCACAACTCACAAGGTGAGCAGGATTATGACCATTGTATGTCTGAATACCAGGGGGCTGGAGGGATCACTGAGCAAGAAGCCTGCCAGAGCCAAGTGGACCCAGAGTGGATAAAGAATAAAGTCAGGTAAAGAGATAGACCCACAGTGAGGAGCAAGGGTGTGGGGCAAGGCAGGAGGGCAAACAGTTCACATTCCATAGATGGGAACGAGAAAAGAAGCAAGAAGGTAACAGATATTTATGGAGCCTGACGTTGGTGTCAGCTACTCAAGGATTTCACATGATTTTCTTGCAAATAGTATTATTGTACTAATTCTACAAGTATAGAAATGGAGGATCAGAGGGGGTAAGTGACCAGACAAAGCTCACGCAGCTGACAAGTCAGGATTGGTACTAAAGTCTTCTTTGATCCCTATCACACGATCCAAAATGCAGGGTAAGTACAATGTATGCATTAATTGGCCTGTGGTTTTCCTTAGGAAAGAGTTTCCTTTTCTCCAAATCTTGCCCTAGAGTTAATGATCTTCATCTTCATCTTGATGAGCCCCTTGGGAGCTCTCTGGATCTCTAGATGCTCCTTGATTGGGCCCAGGCAATTCCACTGGATAAGAGTGGAGGGAGAGAGGGAAGGAGGGAAAGAAAGACTTTCCATGAGTGTCTCATCAGCTATGTATTCCTGATTTCATTTGATTCTCACGGTAGCCACACTGGTATGGAAACAACTGTCCCATTTTACAGAAGAGTTAACCGTGGATGGAGAGGATTATTGGCCCACGGTCTCCCAGCAACTAAGAGCTGGACCTCCAACCCCTGTCCTGTGTCCCCCGCCCCACATGGCCTCAACACCCTGAAGGTAGCTCCAGTTTCTAGAGAACTGATAGGGATGCAGCGCTCAGAATGGTGATCAGGGAGCTGGTTCATCTGGTCTCTCTCAACGGTGACAGCCTCTCCTAAGCAGAGACTCAGAAAGGGAAAATGAGAGCACACCTTTCTAAGTGGGGCCATCAAATTGCCGGGGGAGACGCTATTAGATATATGAGGAATTTTTTAGGCGATTCTACTGGGGAAAAGGAAAAAAAGTGCTTACCGCTTTCTTTTTGTTTTTTCCTGTTCTCCCCACTGAGTGTTCATATAAACCTGGGCGATGGAGAGGAGAGGAGGCAGCATCTGAAAGCCCGTCGGTCTCCTTCTCCCCAGGGAGACTGGGAGTGATTTGATTCTGCCCGCTAATGTTGTTCGAGCCCGACTTCATCTCCCCCAGTCCTCATCAGAGCTGCTAATAGGCCCTTCAGAGCTCATAAAGAGATGACCAAATCTGGGGCTGGGGGACTCCAGCTCATTTATCTTCTGCAGGCCCGATCAGATCTGATTTTCTACGCTGACGGCTGGATGCTCAAGTGTGGTCCAGCCCGCATCTCAGACATCTGCTCAGCCTGGCTGGGCGTGAGGACCCCAAGGAGGGGCTGGGGCCCATTGACCCGCTGGGGTCTCACTGTTCTGACATGGCAGACAGACAGTTCCCTGCCAGTCGTATCGATCTGTGGACGAGAAAATAAAAGTGTTTAGGCTCGGGAAGGAGCGATGAAGCCCACTAATGGGAGTGTCAGTTACCACCTGGGGTCCCCTGCATGCTGCAGTGCCTTCTGTGAGTATGTGGCTGTGTACATCTGCACGATCCCCGGGCCTCTTGTTACGTCTAAGTCAATCAATTTGTAAGCTTCGGCCTTGGGAGGATGTCAAACAAATGTGGAGTCACAGCTACACATAGATGCCGGCCCCCACGCCCCCCACCATGAATACATTTACCAAATCTGTATTAGTACCTGTTAAAGACTAATAACATTCTGCAGCCTTGCAAACCAATTAGTTTTAGCTGAAAGTTGGGTTCATCTTTCCCACGAATATGTATTTCTCTAATTAGAAGAGGCTGTTTGCACACACACCAAAAAAAAAATAATAATAATAATTGGGGGATTCCCATCAAGTATATTTAACCCATATGTTCTTCAATTAAATGAAACAGTGAATGTGATAATAATAATAATTACCATCATTTGAGTGCTTCTGAAGTTCGCCAGATGCACAGCCATCACTGACTTCTCATAGAAATGCTACAAAGCAGGCACCCTTAATGGCACCACGTTGCAGATGAGAAAACTGGGGATTAGGGGATGTTCTGGCTAGCTGTCACTGTGTAACAAACTGTCACACAATAGCATAAAGCAACATCCATTTTAGTTGACTCATAGATTCTATGGATCAGAAATTTGGAAAGGGCAGAGCAGGACAGTATTCCCCTGCTCAAGGAAGTCTGGGTCCTCTCCTGGGGTTTCATGAGTGGTTGGAGTAACCCAAACAACTGGGGTTGGGATAGTTGAGCTGGGGAAGCCACTTTTAAGATGGCTTCTCCACTNAATAATAATTGGGGGATTCCCATCAAGTATATTTAACCCATATGTTCTTCAATTAAATGAAACAGTGAATGTGATAATAATAATAATTACCATCATTTGAGTGCTTCTGAAGTTCGCCAGATGCACAGCCATCACTGACTTCTCATAGAAATGCTACAAAGCAGGCACCCTTAATGGCACCATGTTGCAGATGAGAAAACTGGGGATTAGGGGATGTTCTGGCTAGCTGTCACTGTGTAACAAACTGTCACACAATAGCATAAAGCAACATCCATTTTAGTTGACTCATAGATTCTATGGATCAGAAATTTGGAAAGGGCAGAGCAGGACAGTATTCCCCTGCTCAAGGAAGTCTGGGTCCTCTCCTGGGGTTTCATGAGTGGTTGGAGTAACCCAAACAACTGGGGTTGGGATAGTTGAGCTGGGGAAGCCACTTTTAAGATGGCTTCTCCACTTCCATACTTGGTGCCTAGGTTGAGCCGGCCAAAGACTAGGCTCAGCTAGAAATGTAGACTGGAGCATCTGCCATGGCCGTGCCAACACGGTGGTCTCTGGATAGTCAGCCTTCTTATATGGCGGCCCAGGACTCCAAGAGTGAGTGCTCCTAGAGTCCATGCGGAAGTTGCCTGGACTATTACGATCTATCCTTGGAACAGTGACATTGGTCACCTCTACTAAACTCTACGGGTCTAAGCAGTCCCAAGTCCATATAGACTTGAAGGAAAGGGACACAGTCTTCAACTGTCAATGGGGAAAGAGTCAAAGAACTGGGTACTGTGTTTTAAAACTATCCCAAAGAGGTTAACTAACCCTCTCTGAGATTTCACAGTGTGGAAGAGACAGCCCAGGGATATGGAGCCAGGTAACTCTTGCCTGGAAAATCCCGTGGACAGAGGTGCCTGGTAGGCTGCAGTCCATGGGGTCGCTAAGAGTTGGACATGACTGAGCGACTTCCCTTTCACTTTTCACTTTCATGCATTGGAGAAGGAAATGGCAACCCACTCCAGTACTCATGCCTGGAGAATCCCAGGGACGGGGGAGCCTGGTGGGCTGCAGTCTATGGGCTCGCACGGAGTTGGACACGACTGAAGCAACTTAGCAACAGCAGCAGCAGCAATAATCTGACCCCTTCTCTCTTAGTGGCCATATGGTACTTCAAGCATTGATGGATATGTAACAGATGCTAAGTTTATGTGCATAACTTATCGATCTATAGGACAGACCAAGAAATGGACAAGGGGCATTTTTTTAGGGAGTAGGTGAGAGTGGTGACGATCTGGAATCAGGTTGTGAAAGGGAGGTTTCAAAAGTGTTTGCTGTCAGGAGTGCTTTCACAATCAAAATAAAAACCATGATACCTTCAGACTACAGAGGAATTGAAGAGTTTTTCTTGAGCTAAGTTTTTACATTTACACTATGGAAAAGTCCCTGCCCTTATAGTTGAAAAGACCCATGGTGTCCAGGAACCAGAGAGTTGACTCAAAGAGTTTGCAGCTTTATTTCCACAAACACTGGGAGAACCCAGAAGACATGAAGCTGGTTTGCCAAGAACTTATATGATTCTTCAGGGCCTGTGCTTGAAAGTGCTCAGTCCGGATCCAGCCTCAGGGCTTCTCAAAGGAATAAAGACTGTACATCCAGGATGGCTGGGCTGGGCTGGGAGTTTGCAGGGTTTGCAACCTGCTTGCAAAATTGAAGAGTCTTTGGTGACAACCCCTCCTGTTTCTCTTTAAGGGAGATAAAGTTATAAGGAGTGATTTCTGAGGATCCAAAATGGGCAAGAGGTCATGGGAGTGTCCAGCTGAGGCTCTGAATCCAAGTTTTGGACAAAGTGTCCTGGCTTCACCTTTGAATGACATCTGGACCAAAGAAGCAACAACTGGCCAGGCATGTTCTGGCTGCCAGGGCAGGGCAAGGAAGCTTCTTGCCTTACCTGAAGAGACAGGTTTCTTCTCAGCTGGCCTCCCTGGAGGGTGGAGGGTTGTGCCAGGGAGGAACACCCTGGTGGTCTGCCTCTGGAGGTGCTGAGCTCATAACACATGGAGGTAGCCTGGCTGATGATACATGTGGGCAAGACTGGGCTTTGTGGACAGACCCTGGCTGGTTATTCATTCTGATGATTGGTGTCAGTGTTTGGGTGGCTTGAAGTGAGGTCTCTCCCACTGAGAGGAGGTGCAGGCTTCTCTGGGAACCCTGGTAGCTGAGCCATTTAACTCTGAGGGTTTCCAAATGCTGAGGGTTGTCTTGGGGTGGGTACTCCCTGAAGCAGATCCCTAAGACCAAGATTCCAGTACAGGTAGATTATTTGGGAGGTCCAACACAGACAAGGAAATGGGGAAATGAGACAAGGCAGTAAGGAAGAGTGTGATATGAAGTGAGTTATAGTGGGGGATTGGAGCTGACTCCTGTGGGGAATGTCTGGAGCTCTGTGTAATACAAGCACTTGGGGAATCATCCCACCTGAGGAGTCAGGGAGCTGGGGTATTTATACACCAGAGGTCAAGGGTCGCTAGTTGAAACCTATTGCTGAGTTTGTAATTTTTTATAACGTTTCTAGAAAGCAACCAAACAAAAATTCAGACTGACACACCAAGTCTCTGATAAGCAGAGAAACTTCTTCCTGGAAAAAGCACATATGTCCTTCTAAAAAAATTTGGTGTACAATTTCAGGTGACTGTTGGATTCCTGAAGACCCTCCCTGGACCCCCCCCCCCCATCTCCCTACATGAAATTTCAGGTAATAGTGACAAGTAGCTAGCCATATGGGCTGGACCACCCTCCAGCCTCCTTCTTCCGCTGCCTCAGATTCTGACCATCTTTTTTAGAGGGTCATATGGCTCTGGATCCAAGATTTTAAAATCTGTAAGCTAGAAACTTATGCTGACTGTCCATATTCTAGAAATCTGTACCTTGAAGAGCAGATGACGGTAGCCCTTTTTCAGGCAGGTTTATGGACGTGAGTCTGAGTGAACTCTGGGAGTTGGTGATGGACAGGGATGCCTGGCGTGCTGCGATTCATGGGGTCGCAGAGTCGGACACGACTGAGCGACTGAACTGACTGACTGATTGATACATAATCAATCTCTAGCCTAAGTTTTCCAGGGACGAGGAATCCAAGCATCTCCTCCAGGGGTCCCTGCGGTGTCCTGCCACGATTAAAACGCAGTCCAACCCTGTTCCCATGTGTTCAGTCTCCTGAGACAGGGATGGACAGTCAAAGTGAAGCCTTGAAGGAACATGGAAATATGAACACACGTGGTCGTTAGGGCAGAGGTATTCTGGGTTGTTCTTTTCTAATTTTGAGTTGTCTGTTTTTCTGGTATAACACTGCTTGAACAATATGTTTTAAAAAGAACCCCAGTGAGATCGGAGTTTAGAAATCATCTCTATTTTCAGGTAGAACAAACAAAAGAAAATGAACTATCCCAACACAATCAGTAAGGCTTTTATTGTTCACCAGTAGACTAATTTTGTTCTCTGTTTCTAATATTACTCAGCCATTAAAAAGAATACATTTGAATCAGTTCTAAGGAGATGGATGGAACTGGGGCCGATTATACAGAGTGAAGTAAGCCAGAAAGAAAAACACCAATATAGTATACTAACGCATATATATGGAATTTAGAAAGATGGGGATGATGACCCTATATGCGAGACAACAAAAGAGACTCAGATCTATAGAGCGGACTTTTGGACTCTGGGGGAGAGAGAGAGGGAGAGGGTGGGATGAGATGGGAGAATGGCATTGAAACATGTATACTATCAAGTAAGAAACGAATCGCCAGTCGATATCCGATGCAGGATGCAGGATGCTTGGGACTGGTGCAAGGGGAGGACCCAGAGAGATGGTATGGGGTGGGAGGTGGGAAGGGATTCATGTTTGGGAATGCTTGTACACTCATGGTGAATTCATGTCAATGTTTGGCAAAAGCAATACAGTAATGTAAAGTAAACTAAAGTTAAAATAAAAATTTCAAAAAAAAAAAAAGAAAACAGAAAAAAAAAAGAAAAAAAAATTTTTTTATAGTATCTTCTTCCCATGTGTCTTTCAAATGCAAAAGGCAATACCACACATTCCAAGACATATATGATATCCTCATCTTATGCTTTAACCACCAGAACCTCTTGCCCTTCCTCTTTTGCAAGGCTTTTAATGACTCTGTGCCTTGCGAATGCTGTTCCCGCTGCCTATAATGCCTTCCCACTATGTCTTCCTGGGAAATTTGTACTTTTCTATTTTAGGTCTAATAGCGAGGTTGTCTCTTTAGCCTTGGTGAATCCATAGACAGAGGTGCTCCTTCTGTTTTCTCTACTCCAGTCTCCTTTTGCCCAGTCTCTGTCTTACTATGGGTTATGTTTTATTTTTAATTATTTGTTTCCACGTTTGTCTCTCTCTCTGGATCCTTGAGGGGAGGGATGGAGATTTTTTTATAACTTAATTGAAAACCCAGCTAAAACCTGGCATGTAGTCTAAGCCCAATAAGTACATGCAATAATTTTGTGGTGCTAATGCAGAAGCGTCTGAGACCCTTACTAGCAGCTGCAGCGTTGTGTTGATGTTATAAGGAAATATTGTGACTTGTGGAGTCCTTTCTCAGCCTACTGTCGTGTCTACTGTCTATGGTCACAGGCTGCTTCTTTCTACCCACCTGTGTGCTTTTGATGTCCAAGGCTAAGACTGCCAATCATAGACCTTTGGTTCCAAACCCTATCCTCATCTCTGTTCCTTTCCTCTCCACCGTACAGAAATGAAAGAAAAGGGGACTTCCCTGGTGGGCCAGTGGTGAAGACTCTGGGGTTCCAAGGCAGGGGGTGCAGGTTCCATCCCTGGTCAGGGAACTAAGAGCCCACATGCCATATGGCCAAAAGAAAAAAAAAGAAAGAAAAGGCCTTCAGTCTCAATTTTCCTGTTCATAATTAGGTATATTTGTTGAGTGCTTATGCTCTGACACCATACTAACTGCTTTCATCGATTAACTCATTTTATTTTCATAAGAGCTCTATTCACATAGCCTCTCACATATTTGAATACTTCAGAAATACTAATCAAGTAGATGATGTGGTCAAGATTCAAGGCAGGGAAAGAAGGAGGTTGGACAATGGTACAACCCAATTGCTAGATCAATGTCACCCTACATTTAATTTGCCTAGAAGTAGTCACATGATCACATCTAAGTACAGGCAGGCTGGAAAGTACATTTCCTGGGTGACCCAGAAGAGGGATATAGAAAAGGATTTGGGAGCCCCTATATATAGCACCATTTCTGACATTTCAGCAGAGACTATAAAGAGGAGATGGAAGAGTTTTCAAGCGAGGAAGAATCCCACATGGAAAGACTATAAGCTGGGGAAAAAAAGTTGGCTTCTTGATGACTAAAAGGTTGTCATTAGGTCTGGCACATAATAAGCAAGGAAGAAAAAACTGTGAGACAAATTAGGAGAGGTTGGCAGGAGCCAGGTCATTTAGGATTTGCTTCTGAGAGCTATAAGAAACCACCGAAATGTTTTAAACCAGGGTCTGTCATGACCATTTGTAGAAGCTCATCCTAACTGAAGCATGGAGAAATGTCTGTAGGGGAGAAATAGGAGCAGGGAGACAACTCAAGAGGTTGTTCTTGAAGGTCAGGAAGGAGATGATGGTGGCTCAGAATGGGTGATAGGGTCGGTGATTGTATTCCCACTTTGTAAATCACGAAGTGACAAAGTGTATGCTGCAACCTAAAATTTGCTCCTTACAGTTCAAATATTCATTCCTCTCATGCTTGATTAATAGGTTGTTTACTGTGTTGTTCTTCTGTGTATAATACCATATTGGTCTGTGTCTGTTTTCTAAGCACAAACATCTATTACCAAGTTTCTGACCAAGGGACATTCGATGTAAATGCTAAGGAAGTGAAGAGAAGGAAGAAGGGACACTGGGCTGGAATTAAACCAAGGAGCAATTCACAAAGAGTGCGGAGATTCTGGCAGGGCTCTGGTGAGTGGAGAAGCCATAGGAACCGTGGAAAGAATGAGGGCTCCAGAGACAGTGCTCTGGTTTTTGGCCTTGGAAGCAGCCTTAGATGAGTTACTTTAGACTCCCTGGACTTTGTAGAAAGGTTTTGAAACACTGATGAAAAGGATGCAGACTTTTAAATCCAATAGAAATGGGTCTAAATTTCTGTTTTTATCTCTACAAGTTGTGTGACCTGGGGAAAGATGTATCCCAGCTTCAATTCCTCATTTATAAAACACCAATTGTATCGGTCAGCTTGGCTGAATTAACAAGCATCACCAAGATCTCATTGACTTAAAACAAACTTTCATTTGTCACCAAGTTGTTGGTCCCCTGCTATGCCTCTGCTCAGGGTGCTTTCTTATCCCTGGACCCAGGCTGTGAGAGAGCAAGAGAGAGAGAGCAGAAACTTGTTCTGAGAGCTTCATAGGGCAAAGAGCACATCTGTTTTCATCCAGTCGGTCCAAGAGAGTCGTGTGTGCTTGCTAAGTCGCTTCAGTCATGCCCTACTCTTTGCGACCCCATGTACTATAGCCTGCCAGGCTCCTCTGTTCATGGAGTTCTCTAGGCAAGAATATTGGAGGGGGTTGCCATTTCCTTCTCCAAGGGATCTTTCCAACCCAGGGATCAAACCTTTGTCTCTTGTGGCTCCTGCTTTGCAGGCAGATTCTTTACTGATGAGCCACTGGGGAATCCTGAAGACAGTCACATCACTCAATCTGTTATTAGGATAGGAAAATATATTTTGTCTACAAAGAAGCACAATGAGTCACATGACAATGGGAAAGACTCTATAATTGGGAATATTATTATAATACAACCTGCCACATCCACCTGCAGAATCACCGCAGGAATTAAGTAAATGAAACATAAAGCACCTAACAGGGCCTGACACAGTAGACACTCAGCAAAGGCCCATTCTTATGAAATAGCCCAACTTTAACATATATTTGCAAACACAGAATTAAAATGTGATTCTCTGTGCCTTCCACCCTCCTCTTGCCTCTCAATAACTCCTTCCTTACACGCTTAGGAGCATAAAAATGACCTTGTGCAAAATACACAGTTTTCAGCGGCAGGTAGACCTTGGTTTGAAACTCAGGTGTGTTGGACACTCTTGTGTGACTGGCTGAGATCAGTTGTTCTCTCTGAGCCCCAGTCTGCTCATTGGTAAAATGGGGAGTAGAGGCTGTCCCATTGGATTGATGTAAAGGTTAAATTTTTCCCAAGGAACTCAGAGCGTTCTCTTTCATCAGTAGATTGCCCCCAGTTTCCGGTAAGTTCTTAGAATTAAGTGTCTTCTGTTTCAGTGTGAGGCAAGAAAAGCTTATCTTCCTGCCAGATACTTAGAGAAAGTAAACCTCGGTCTTTCTCCAGTAGTTATTGCCATTCCCTTTACTGGAAGAAGACTTGGGACTCTTCCCTGACTGTTAGATACATGGAATTTCTTGAGGGCCCATGGATACTCCACATTTTCCCATGACTCGATGCTTTTATTGGTTCTGGCCCCTCCGCTTGGGATGTCTTCATTTATCTCAAAGGAAATTCCCTTGGTGAATGTTCCCATATCCTTCTCATCACCCTTCCCCCATCATCAGAATTAGTTAAGTAATTACCCTTGACTCTATGCTTTTAAATCAAACTTGCCCTCACTTGGTAACATATATTAGCGGGTCAGGGTAACAACTTTTGGATGTGGTTACTTGGATCAGGGGCTTCCTAGGGGATTCAGTGGTAGAGAATCCCCCTGACAATGTAGGGGATGCAGGAGACAGAGGTTGATGCCTTGGTCCAGAAGATACGCTGGAGAAGGAAATGGCAACCCACTCCCAGGTATTCTTACCTGGGAAATCCCATGGACAGAGGAGCCTTGAGGGCTACAGTTCACATAGGGTGGCAAAGAGTTGGACATAACTGAGTGAATGAGCACTTGTGTACATACTTTGATCAAACCTCATCCCTCCTGCCTTAAACCCTAGTACTGAGGCAAGTAGGGGCCAGTTTGTTATGAATAAAATGCTGAACAGTGCCCAGGTCATCCTGAGCAATCAGAAACCTACCTGAGGTCAGGTAAGAAAGCGACGTGATCATGCTTGTCCTTGAAAATGATATCTGTGACTCTGAGTGAAATGTGCTGGAAGGGAGAAGGCTGAAGGACAATGTGACCACACAGGCCTGAGTTGGTGCTCTTGGTCTTCAAGAAGCCTTGCTGCTAAATACTCCCATGTTTCTTGGCTGGGTTTTGTTTTGTTTGCTAGATGCCTGGGTTCCTGGGGTGCCTGGGTCTCTGGTAGATTCATTCCCCTCCCTTTGAGCATTTCCCAAAGTGTGATTTTCCTGTGACTGGTGCTTGTCTGTGAACTTTTGTCATCAACCCTCTGTAAGAGAAGCACAGAAGCTGAGTCTAAGCATCATAAGAACTTGGTATCCAGGATCATGATCATTCTTTTCTAGTAACTGATTTTTATTTTGTTTTACACAAGTAGTGGTTGGTAATGCATGAGGATGAACTGAACAGACAATGAGTACATTCAACCAGCTCTTCACCAGAGACATTCAGGAAGCACGGACATCGTGTTCCCTGTGATGTTCTCTCTCTCTTTTCCTTTGCTGGGGTAGAAGGGGTTTAGTTACTTTCTAGATTCTAGTGAAATCAGATTACAAACCAGTCGCATTTCAGACACTTCTAATTTTTTACTTTGAGGGCATGTCTTGGGCCCTGATATCTTGCTTTCTTCTAGTTATAAGCCTGCCAACATTTTGTCTGGACGGGGAGGAGCTGTTTAAATGTTTAATCCCACATTTCCATCTGCATCTCTTTCTCGCTCTTTAATGGCTAGACTTTTTTTTTTTTTAGCACAGCTTTTAGTTTATAGAACAGTTGAGCAGGGACTTCCGTGGGGCTCCAGTAGCTAAGACGCCGCACTTCCAGCGTAGGGGGCTAGGGTTTGATCCCTGGTCAGGGAACTAGATACCACATGGCCGATGAAGCCAAATAAATAAATGCTTTTAAAAGAACCTCACCTTTAAAAAACAAAAACAAAGCAAACAAAAGTTGAGTAGAAAGTTCAGAGAGTTATTCCTTCTCTGTCATGCAGTTTCCTTACTAATTTTTTGCACTAGTGTGGTATATTGGCTGTATTTGTAACAACTGATGAGTCAAAATTAATACCTTACTATTAACTAAAGCCTATAGTTGACATTAGGGCTCACTCTTTGTGTTGTATATTCCATGACTTTTGATAATTCCATAGTGGCAGGTATCTAACAATACATGACCAAACAGAAGAGTTTCATTGCCCTAAAATCTCCCGTGCTCCTACTCATCCTTCCTTCCCTCTCCCCAAATCCCTGGCAACCTGATCTTTTCCCATCTCCATAGTTTTGCCTCTTTTATGGAGGGTCATATAGTTAGAATAAGATGGTATGTAGTGTTTTCTTTTTAAAAATTTTATTGGGTTATAATGTCTCTGCAATGTTTGTTGTGTTAGTTTCTGCTGCACAGCAAAGCGAACCAGCCGTATGTATACATATAATCCCTCTTTTTGAATTTCCTTCCCATTTAGGTCACCACAGAGCATTGGATTGAGTTTCCTGTGCTGTATAGCACGTTCTCATTACTTCTCTATTTTATGCAGAGTATCAATACTGTATATATGTCAATCCCCATCTCCCAGTTCATCCCATCCCCCCTTCCTCCTTTGGTGTCCATACGTTTGTTGTGTGTTTCTAGTTTTGCTTCAGCGTCTCTTTTTGGTTCCTCTTTCCCCGAAATCTTCATGTCCTCTCCATCATCTTAAAACACAGACACACACACACACACACACACACAATTCCTCTAAAACAGGACAGAAAACCTGAGAAAATGAGAAACGTCCGTAACTAGCCTGGCTCACAAATTTGTAAGTGTGAAAGGGCATCTGGGGGGCATTTTCTGTCTCTGCCGGCCTTCCTATCAGGACGTAAGCACTGAATTTTCACCCCACTCAGGAGAGTTGGCCTCTCCTCCCTGCTCAGTCTGCTCACATCCCATTTCTCTAGAAGCAAGGGCCTCTTCGCCTGCGCTGTGTCTGAGTGGTAATTACCTTGTGTCTGTTCTGCTGCCTTCAAATTATTTTTCCCACCTTCAGAGCAATTACCTCCCACTACTTATCTCAACTGTGATCTTCAACAGGGCGCAGGGGACCTGTCTCTTGACTCTCATATTTTTACTTCTGATGTTAAAAAGTCCCCTTGAACTTACATTTACAGACACCTGCAAAGCCCGCGTGCCTTCATGTCAGTGGACACGTCCTGGGGGCAGGGTGTTTGCAATACAGCAGGAGCTGGCTGTGTGATCAGAGAGCTGCCAAGGCAGTCGAGACCCGCCCCGGGGAGCATCTCTGATGAGTGATGGGGTCATTATTATGAATGTTATGCGGGGTTTCAGGTAAAGTCCTGTAGCAAGAATGCTTTTTTCCCCTTTATCCTGTCTGCTGTAAAGACAGACATACATATATTAATACATACATATATGCATAGTCCCTGACACAGCCTGGCTGAAGAACAGGGAAGTGAAGTTAGACCAAGGATTTCTCACACATTCTGGAACACTCCTTCTGCAGGGCCTCTGTCTTCTCAAAGTCTCCCCTTTTTTGCTGTCGGGTAGTCCTCTTCCCGGAAGCAAGAGTGTGGCTTAGTCTTATACAGGCCTTCCTCGGTGGCTCAGTGATAAAGACTCTGCCTACCAATGCAAGAGAACCTGGGTTTGATCCCTGGTTCAGGAAGATCCCCTGGAGAAGGAAATGGCAACCCATTCCAGTATTCTCCCTGAGAAATTCCACAGACAGAGAAGCCTGGCAGGCTACAGTTCATGGGGTCACAAAGAATCAGACATGACCGAGTGACTTAACAACAGTAGTAACAACAAAGTCCTGTATTGGAGGGCTGATCTTTTTTGGCTAGCTTTTTGGTTCTAACCTCTAATAATTTATGTATTTCGTTGAGCGAAGCATTTCTCTCTATGGAGATATTTTCTTCCACTTTTGTGTCTTGCGGGGAAGATTGAAAAAATACCGAGTTGATCCTAAATCCTTGCATCAGTATAGGGCTTCTTTGGAGAAGCCACTTTTCTCCTGCTTTTCACTGTGCATGTCCAGGTTCTGTGCTGCTGCTGTTGACAATCATCCCTTCAGGCCGATTCTGTAAATCCATGGCCCTGTGGGTGGGCCTCAAGTCCCCTGCAGGAAGAAGGCACACCCAGTGTTAATCATCTGGGGACCAGGCCATGCTAAGCTGGAACATTCCGTCTTAGCAGGCATGGAAGGGACCTCCCAGTCTCTCCACTTTAGTTTCAGCCTTTGAGGAGGCTTGATGTCTTTAGGGTGGTCCAGAGTGTCATGGGTTCAGCATCACTTCCTTGCTGGTGAGGTTTGATGAGAACTAAGAAGAGGCTGGTCTGCTGTGGGCCTTAAGTCAGCTGTGGGAGACCCCTTCCATCTTGTAAGTGAATATTTCTGGTTATTTCTTGTCTGTTCATTCCCTTCAGTTGGCCTAAGGCCTTTAGAAAAGACTCCTTGGAGCTTTAGAAATTTGTCTCCAAAACACTGCTGAATTCAGGGGAGGACCTGCAAAGAGACCAGAATGGCCCCCAAGATCCACAGGAGCAACAAAGGATGTTCTAGAGTCCATGTTTTCAAACCAAGACTCATATTTTTAAATAGTCACCACAGCTCATCATTATCCTCTGAATCTTAGAGCATCCTTAAAAAGTGACACTACACTTGCTTCCGTGTTGCAGATGACGAAACAGAATATTTGAGACTGTATTCCTGCTACCCATCTGCCTTTGGCATCCTTTATTTTCTGCTCTCCTAGGAGGACCCGTGCTGCATAGTAAGAGAAGAAGATGAGTATTTTTGTTGAACAGTTTCGCAGCATGCAAAGTACCATTGCAAAATTGGTCTAGTGGGAGAGTAGAAGTCTGTGTGGAGAGCAAGACAGAATTGTTTCTTCCTGTTCCTTTCTTTCTCTTTCCCTCTTCCTTTTTCCCTTTCTCTTTCTTTTTTTCTTAATTTTCAGAACAGGATGCTGCAGCTCCCAGGAGCTGTGTGAAATAGATGGAGACTAAACCACATGCCAATAGATGAAGGCTGTGGGGATCAGAAATATTTCAAATCCAGGACTGTTTCCTCTGGTGCTTTATTTTGACCAAATTCAGAAGATGACCAGGAATGGAAATGCCCAGGATGGGGAACATAATGGCAGTGAGCGCAGAGTTAAATATGGAAGGATTCCCAAGCCCCAGGGGGTGACAATCCTTCTAAATCAGGACTTTCTGTACGTTTGCCTAGCACGTCTCCAGGCCTTTCTGGAAATGACCATGAGGACTCCTGTGGATGTTCAAGTATCTCAGTGTATCAATTAATGGGCTCTGACAAAGGGCCAACACACTGTGGAGAATGGAAACAATTCTGCAGATGCCTTGGCTCTCTACCTGATTTTACCAGCTCACAGAAAACCAAGGGAAGATTTTGATGCTTTTTTCGGCTTCAAGGATCCCAGCAATTGTTCTCTTTCTCTGTTTCAGCCACCATCACAGACCCTGATGCTCTGACAACTCCTAAACACTGGGGGTGAGGATATTCACATCTGAGGACCTCGACTCCATGGTGGGAAGGAATTACCTGCGAAGTGTGGTCTTGGAAAGAAATCCTCTCAGAGGTTGTGTGAGGACAAGCCAAGGAAACATAAGCCATAGCTCTTTGGAATCGTAACAATATTCCAAGACAAATGTTCCTCGGAGGCTGGGGTTTTTTCCTACGTCTGTCACACCCTCTGGGTGTGACATGGGGGAATGCTCTTCCCCTCCCTAAGCCACAGATCCTCATCTATAAAGAAGGGAACTTGGAATGCGAAGAACCCCAATATCATGCCTTGAATGGAGACATGTCAGGAATGCAGAAGCTCAGGCTGGTTGGGAAAGGATGGACCCAGGTCGGGGCAGGGCTTGTACTGAGTGATGAGCAAGGGGCGTGGTGACCAGGACGTGAGCCAGTCCGGAAAGAAGGTCTAAAAATGTCTGATCTGGGGGCCTGAGAGGACAGGAGGGAGTCTCCCTGGAGTGGCAGTCAAGCCAGGTCAGGCTCTGGGCAGGCTGCCTGGCTTGGGGAATGGCATCGATGTGTGGGGAGAGGCTGGACAGGTGTCAGGGCCCAAGCCAAGAGGACTGGAGGTCAGGACGGTGCATTCGTACTAAACTAATCGACTGAGTACAAGGCAGGCCCAAGTCAAAATCCATTCACCCAGACAACACAGCATCACTGGGTGACCACAGAGAGACCCAGTTTTAAGACAAAGAGTTGGACACGACTCTTAAAAGACGAGTTTAAGACAACAAGAGTAATTCTAGGCTCACTTGCTTTCTCAGGGCAAATAGAAGGCTGTCTTGGCTGGAGAGCTGGAGAAGCTGGACAGACTCCTTTAGAGCAGAAATATGGCATTTTCATTTTAATCTAAATAAAAATATTAATAGCCAGCACACATGGGGTGCTTTATCTGTGCTACACTATTCTAAGTGCCTCCCATGTGTGCACCCATGGGCAGGTTGATTTTAAAGTTTGTTCTTATTAATCACTATGGTAGAAAAAAATATATATTTTTTCCAATATCAAATTATGGTGATATCTATTCCTTCAGCTATGACCTATGTCACCGCTGAAGAATCTAGGCAAATGTATAGAGAGCGAGGAGGGGCAAATGGAAACCTAAACAGACTGAAGACTCTCAGGAAATGGGGACCCTTTCAATGACAGCATCTGTGTGAATTTCATTGTCAGGCCTTCCTTTTCAGCAGGATCAAGGAATGAGTCATACTGAAATGTTTCCCCACTCCTGTGTCTTTCCATCACGAAGTCCGTATCTCTAAGCTAGAGGTGACTGCAGGCAACATCCTCCAGCTTCTTCTACAAATGTCTCTTAGTTTCCTCTAGGCTTGTGGGGGAAAGCCACATGAGACATTAGAAGTGCTACTAGAAATAGTTTTTAAATGCTTTAATCACATTTGTGGGTTAGTTGCTAAGTCGTGTCCAATTCTTTGTGACCCGATGGACTATAGCCTGCCAGGCTCCTCTGTCCACGGAATTCTCCAGGCAAGGATACTGGAGTGGGTTGCCATTCCCTTCTCCAGGGGATCTTACTAAAGCAGGGATCAAACCCGAGTCTCTTGCACTGCAGGCAGATTCTTTACCATCTGAGCCACCAGAGAGTAAAGAGTGAAGCACATTTTCTTATAATGTTTGTCCTTTCCGACCACATTCCTTGGGAATACCAGGCACATTCAGCTTTCTAATCCTTATGATGTATTTCAAAATTAAAAAAAAATTCATTTTTGTGTTGGTATATAGCTGTTTTAAAATGTTCTGTTAGTTTCAGGCATACAACAAAGTGATTCAGTTGTGGGTGTGTATATATATATATTCTTTTCCCATGTAGATTATTACAGAATGTTGGGTAGAGTTCCCTGTGCTATATAGTCAGTTCTTGTTGATTATCTATTTTATATTAATACAGTAATGTGTACATGTTAATCCCAAACTCTTAACGCATCCCTCCCTAACCCTAATGATATTGACCCCATAATCTCTCTGATGTTGCTCTTCCATCTCCCTAGTCCCACTGAAAATGTCCTAGTTCTAGCCTTCAATATCTCTTTTTAAAACATATTTACTGACTTGGCTGCGCCAGGTCTTAGTTGTGGCACACAGGCACACAGGATCTGGTTGTTGTTGTTTTTTTTCCCAGTTGTGGCATGTGAAGTCTTAGTTGCAGCATGTGGGATCTAGCTCTCTGACCAGGGATCAAACCTGGGCCTCCTGCACTGGGAGTGTGGAGCCTTAGCTCCTGGACCCCAGGTGTCTGACTCACGTCTCTGCTTCCCTGATTTACGCTCTTCAGTCTGTCCATCACTCCCTCAGAAGCATCATCTTCTTGCTCAGAATAGCCATAGGCTCCTGTAACCTGCAAATCAATACCCAGAATCCACATCCCACACCTAAATCCCCTAAGAACTCCCCTAAATCCCCTCTCTGATCTCAGCTTTCATTCGAGTTCCATGCTCTTTGAGATCAGCAGATATGATCATGTTCTCAATGTCCCCAACTCAGTATCTTCCATCTGTCAAAAATATCCTTTCCCCGTCTCCATTTGTGAGTAATTAGTATCGGAAAGTCCATCCTCCTTTTTAGTGTTCAAATCAAAGGCAAACCACTCTAAGAAGAGTTCTCGTAACTCCATCCTCACCTCGTAACTAGTAAGGATCACACCCAACTCTAAGTCCCCAGTGCCAGCCTTCTTACTTCTATTTTACTTCCTCTGAGAATTCCAGGTTTCCTTGCTGAGCCTTTTGTAAGCTGGAACGACATTAAGTGAAGAAGCAATTATCTTAGGACACATCTTGTTAACAGATGCATAAAATAAACCGAGATGAAACAGAGATGATATGGCAGCTTGATGCTGAGATGCTGAGTGTCATTCTTGAGGAAGGTGCCTTGGTGGTGCCTCTCTCTCTGCTGAGGGTGCATGCTGTCTCTAAAAGACTTACTGCAAAACCAACACTGAATGCTATTTTTGCTTTATGCCTTTTTTTTTGTAAAAGTAAAAATTCTCTTGGGATTTCTTTGGGTTAGTGAAAACAGGTTCTAATGTAGATCTTTCATAAAGTGAACTTTTGAAAAGTGGGAGAGACCCGTATCTGTGTTTGTGCCTACATTAACCACTGGCTGAGAACTCCATGAATGAATCAATCACAGTATTCCAAACTGAAACTGCCCCGGCACCTAGGAAGCTCATGACAGCATGATAGGTTGCAACAAAGAAGCCAGTTCTTCATCTCTATCAGTGTCTGCACTCCTTGCCTTAAGATTTCAAAGACCCACCCACTCAACCCTGACTTTGGGTTTAGCCATGCCATTTACTTCAGCCAACAGAATGAGGTGGAATGATGATGAGCTAGTTTTAACTTCCAGCTCAAAAGGCATTGCCTGTTTTCAGGTGCTTTCTTGCAGCTTGCCATAATCTTACACGCCTGGGCCAGCCTGCTGGAGGGTATGAGATACATGGAACAAAGCAGAGCCACTCCACTTGCTACAGTTAAGATCATCATAGTTAAGTTAGATGTGTGAATGAGCCCAGTCAAAAATCAGTAGAGTCTCTAGATGACTTCCCAACTTACCCAGAAACATAAACAAAAAATTCTTTTATTGAATGCCACCAAGGTATTGTGGATGTTGGCATTATTCTAGCCAGACATAACTGATGCAGGTGAATCATAATGCATCCAGCCATCTGCATGTGTCAGTAGATAGCAATTCTCCTCCCTTAAAGTCTTAGATACAGTGATGAAAAAAAAGAACACATGTGTATATGTACATATATATGGCATTTACATACACATATATACATACACAATTGTACCAAATTTTATGTGTAGTTAGATTAAAATACTATATATGCATACATACTATAAATATAAAACACACATATGTATGATGTTGCTATACACATATGACATTTGTGTATTTATATAGATTTGTGCCTAAAGACACACATAAGATGTTGAGGTGAACTTCTGGAGAACAGGACAGGGGCATGAGGTAAGGGAGGGAATTTAGAGTTGGTGTTTTGTTCTTTCATGTATTTCTCAACCTTATAATGAATATATTATAATTTAATAACTTACAATCTAATTAAAATAAGTAAAACAATTCATACTAACGGTAGAAAATTTGTCTGTAAGGAAGAATAAAGCAAATGTTTTTAAAACCTTGCATGCATATTCTTTATAGATTCTCTCATGAGATGACACACAGACTATGTTTTTGTCAATTCTTTTAACATTTCATCTTTACTCTTTGAAATTTTAATCAGTTTAAATCAAATTAGGTCAATTACATGAGGTAAGTGATGGTGGGGGGTATTTTGTCTTTCTCTAAACCCCAGAATATTTAACCCATCATCCATGCCATGTTTATTTAATAATCCTACCCCACACTTTGAATTATTTAATACTTGTATTTTTTATTCTGCATTTGAATTACTGTAGCTTTTCAGTGTGTTTTGACATCTGGTAGGGCAGATTTTGCCTTTTGCATTTTATTTTGTTTTTACATTTTGAGTCACTTTCATGCATTTCTTTTGTCTACCTGAATCAGAAACAGGCTGTCAAGTTTTCAGCAGAGATACACACAGACTTTTGAAATTTTTCTCTTTCACTAAGATTTGAGAGTTTCCTTTCTTCCTCCTCCTCTTCTTCCTCCTTTACCTTCTTTTTCTTCTTCATTCTTCAGTGTTGTTTAGTTGCTAAGTTATGTCCAACTCTTCTGTGACCCCAAGGACTGAGGTCCACCAGGCTCTTTTGTCCGTGGGATATTCCAGGCAAGAATATTGGAGTGGGCTGCCATTCCCTTAATTTTTAACTTTCTTTTAAAAATCTGTGCTTCTCTCTCATGACCCCCTCTCCTTCTTCTCATCCTTCATCATCCTCATTTCTTCATCTTAATCTCCATCTCTTTATTGATTGCTGTTTACATGATAAATATTCAAGCACACAGAAAATAAAAGTATCAATCAAAACGTGACAGGTTGTATTTTGTGTATGCATTAGATATTTTAAGATGGAGATCTAAAATGTTATGGAAACAAGCATATTTCTCTACCCAAATCTCCCTCCACCCTCTGCTATAACCGCAATTATGCAACTGGAGTATAGTCTCTCTATGCATGTATTAACCTTTATTTTCACAATACACATTTACTCAAAATCATATATTGCATTGTTTTGTATATTTAAAACTTTTGTGCAAAATGCTCCATGCTAAGCATATTCTTTTGCATCTTAATTGTGTTTAGGGGAGGGATGACAATAGTATGTAACTTTTCTTCATAGCTTACTTTGAGCTATTCAGAATATTTTCATGGTCTTGATGCTAAATTTAGGCTTCCCAGAAGCTCAGTGGTAAAGAATCCACCTGCTAATGCAAGAGACGCAGGGGATGCCTGCTTGATCTGTGGGTTGGGAAGGTCCCCTGGAGTAGAAATGTCAACTCATTCCAGTAATTTTGCCTGGAAAATTCTATGGACAGAGGAGCCTGGAGGGCTATAGCCCATGGGGCCAAAAAGAGTCGGACATGACTGACCACAGCATGGCATGGCAACGCTAAATTTACTTGACTCAAATTTTGTTGATGGCTAGTGCAACCAAATACCAGATGAGATCAGTCTTCTCCTGTTGAATTCTGATTTCATCATGTCAACCTGGTATTCAGACTATGAGGGAACCTGTTCTGTCTGGAGAATGCGCATGCTTCAGCTTCTCCTTTCCTATTAGGGAATTCCTGCCGGGAGTCTTTTCTGTGATCTTCATCTCAGAGACGAGTCCCTAACCACTGCTTGGTCCCTATACATCCCCTGACCATTGAGCAGAGGACATTTTGCCCATTTGAGCAGAACTGTGGTCACAGTCTTACCCTGAACTTGGTACCAGTATAGTACAACTCTTAAGCCCCTAAATTATGCACCAAATAGATTTCCCCAGATGTGTCTCCATAGACATCCTCAGCCTCATCTTAAACCTAAATTGAACCTGTTGTATTTCAGACTGGCTGTTGTCTCAGCAGATATAAGGTTGGCCAAAAGTTTTGTTTGGGTTTTCCCATGCAATGTAACTGGAAAACTCAAATGAAAATTTTGACCAATCCTATATTTTTGTGGTACAGTGATTTATCTTGTTTTCATGCATTTCTTTGAACTTCTACCACCCCTAGCATCCAGATTCTTTTTCTCCAGCTTCTAACATCCTGGTTCAGTCAGATACAGAAACTACTGAGATGGTAAAAGCAATTTTTCCCACATCATTACCGTGAACTACTGGTAGTGATTTCATGAAAAAGCGGTGTTAAGAATAATTTAGAGGTAATAACTGGATTTGTTCAGATTGGGTAATGTCTGTCAGGGGCAAGGGGATCCTTATGGTCTTGCTATTACTTGTCTTCTGCCACCTATGAGAAGAGAATTAATGACTGTAAAACTTTTGACTATAAGAAAATACACATCCAATAAGGGAGTAAGAAAACAGCAAGTTACAAAAAGAAAAATCTGGTTGTTTTCTATGTGTAAAATAATCACGTTATAGTGGGTATACAGGGGTGGAAAGGTGGAAGACAGTCCCTAAAATCATTTCATGTGGCATTTTATGTCTTCTAAAGATAGTTGCCACTGTATCTCCCATATCTCAGGCTCATCTGACACACTGGAATTCTACCCCATCAAGAGATGGTGTCTATGTTGAATTCTCTTGAGTCTGCCTGGGTCTCTGACTGCTTCAATACATGGCATACAGTAGAAGAGATGCAATGTGGCTTTTGAGGCTAGATTATAAGAATGCCATGCCATTCACTTTGCTCTTTGAGGGATTCTCACTCTTGGAACTCAGCCACCGTATTGGTAGGAAGCTCAAGCATCTGTGGAGAGGTTCTCACAGAGAGGAACCAAAGCCCGCTGACCCACAGACTGGGATGAGTTTCTGGGCCAACACTCATCATCAACTTGCCAGTGATGTGAGTGAGACATCTTGAAAGCAGCTCCATCAGCACCAAGTCAGTGGCCAAAGAACACCATTTTCCTAGCATCTTTCTTCCGAGACTGCTGTGGAGCTAGTTTGGAAGCTGTAGTTTGGTCCTGAAGATTGAGGATGCCGTGAACCGTGACCGAACTGTGAAGTCGCTCAGTTGTGTCCGTCTCTTTGCGACCCCGTGGACTGTAGCCTGCCAGGCTCCTCTGTCCATGGGATTCTCCAGGAAAGAATACTGGAGTGGGTTACCATTTCCTTCTCCAGGGTATCTTCCCGACCCAGGGATTGAACCTGGGTTTCCTGCATTGGAGGCAGACGCTTTAACCTCTGAGCCACCAGGGATTATTCAAGTTTTGGTTGATGCAGCTGCTGAAGTAGTCTCTTGTGGTGATTTTTCCTCCAGGAATCCTTGACTATTTGCTCACGTACACCCTAAGCCTTCTTACGTCAGCATCCTAAGAATACTTCTTGTACGGTTCCTTATCATTCTCTAGCCTCCTCAAAGTGTTCCTTTTGCTGTCAGCAAAGTTTTCATGCTTTTTGCCAATGTTCCTTCAAAAGTTCAAATTCAATATCATTAAGTGTTCAATAAAGCAATCAAATAAAGTATTGCTAAGATGTGTAACAGAATTCACATTAAAGCAAGACCTTGTCCGTTAAGAAAAACAGATATAAGTGAATGCCTTGAAAATTCATGAGTAGAAATATAAACTGCTTTTATGTTAAGTGTGATCTTTTATCTTTCTTGATGGAAAAAATATCTAATTCATACATGGCAACTCAACTTTTAAAATTGCTTGTAAAATCTAGGTAAAATCAACTGTAAGTAGTGTCAAGACTGAGGAAGGTGAAAGTCCCTGTGTTTGGCCTAGGACAGGCCAAGTTTGGACTTATGTGTTTATTCCTCAACACCACAAGTTCAGGGGCATCTTAAGAAAGCATGATGATAGTGGAATGAGTCCCCATTCAAAGCAGTGAACTCTTGTTTTACTAGAAGCCAAAATGTTCTCCAGCAGAAAATTTTTATAGTTCAGAGGAACAAATACATTTTCAGGCCTTTTCAAACACTGTGATATTCTATATTAGAATTTAATCCTGGGCCCAAGTGCCAGTTCTTCACTGTGCCACACAAGTCATCTTCCTGGGGACCAGGTCTTCCAAGAACATAGTGATCCTCATGCCTCAAGTATGAAGCATAGGTATCTTGTTAACAAGGATCTGAATTTTCATAGGCAAAGTACTCAGATGTGCAAAAATGTAACTTTATTAATTTTAGTATTAGTGAAGCTAGCTGAGGTCTTTAGCCCTATGTCCACTCAAACCTTAATTACTATCCCAAAGTAATTTGCCACTTTCATTTTAAAGTTTAGTTTGTCTTGTGCAAATTACTTAAATTCACAATGTTATTTTTGACCTCCTTCTTTCCTTTACACAGAAATTATTTTAACTTTCTGGTGAGTTTATTTTTATTGCTGTCATTGTATCTTTTTTTAAAACATAAAAATTATTGACTAATATATACTTATTGGAATCTTACTGACAAACACAAAATCCTCCCATGGTTAGTGAACGGTTGTCAATTTCTATGCAAATGGTCTCTGGGGGTTTTGACTGAGATGGTATTGAATCTATAGATTGATCTTGGGAGAATTATTATACCAATATTGACTCTTCTAATCCACAAACATGGTATATCTCTTGTTTTATTTAGAGCTTCTGTCATACCTCTGAGCACTGCACAGTGGTTTTAGGTTTAGAGGTTTTGCACATATTTGGGGAGACTTTCCGTAAAGATTTAAAGTTGCATATACTTTCAGGAAGTGCTATGATTTCTGGCTATATGTATCAGTTTTTCTTTATGGAATGCCAGATTTAATCTCTGGTAATATTGCTTATCCTGTAATCTACACTGTATAATATGAATATAGATATTTTAATTTATTCCTTAGTATTTACATGGTACGTAATTTTTCATTCCCTTACCTGTGACTTTATGTTTAAAGTGGGCTTCGTCCTATTGTCATATATTTGGGTATTGTTTTTTTACCTCCTCCCACAGTGTCTTCTCTTGGAGTGTCCAGATGAGTAAACTTCCGTATAATTACTGATATTGTAGGTTTAGATATGTAATGTTCTTTTTTCTATCTGTCCTATATGTTCTTTTTTTTTCTTTCTATTTCTTGCCTCCTGTCTTAATGTTTTCTGTGTTAATTATTAGTATCCTATTATTTCCACTATTAGCTTATTAGCTATTTCTTGCTTTTATTATTACTAACTGCTCTAGGGAATACAATATGCTTCTTTAGTGTATCTCATTCTATCTTTAAATAATATCATATGTAATTTATTGAATAATGTAAGAATTGTACAACCATACACTTCCATTTATCCTCTCCCAGTTTTGCTCTCATTCAGTTATTTACTCATCTGTTGTAAGTAGTATTATTTTTAATTTAAAAATATGTCTTTTAAAGAAACAAAAAATGAGAAAAAAGGTGTTTTATGTTTGCTCAAATGTATACCATTTCTAATGCTTTTCATTCCTACTGTATACATTCAAGTTTTCATCTAGTGCCATTTTCTTTTTATCTGAAAAACTTTCAATATTTCTAGAATAGAAGTTCTGCTGGTGATAAATTCCTTCAGCTATTTATTTATCTGAAACATTATTTCATCTTTATTTTTAAAATATAATTTTGTTAGTATAGAATTTTAGATTGGCAGTTTTGTTTTGCACTTTTCCAAGTGGAAGGGAAGTTGAAGGGTTTAGGGCAATTTATAAGTGCCATGACTATATTTGTGTTTTAGGAATATTCCATGGATAGTATCATAAAGAATTGTTTGACTTCGAAAGGTGTAAAAGCAATAGAAATTGGAGATTGCTAAAATAATCCAGAGGAAATTTGATGGAGTCTTAAAGAAGTCAAAGCATGTGGGGATGGTACTAAGAATACTGATTTGGGAGATATATTGTATTATCAGAAGGTGGAGGTCATATATAAAAAGCAGTGGAGAAGATGTACCCTTGCACCTTGGTTGTGGCACATGAGTGAGGAGAGGTCCCACTTACTGAGATGAGGATTTACAGAAGAAAGGAGAGGTTTGTGACGTCAGTGGCAATCATCTCCTTAGCGGCTTAGGTTCTAGATTCGGGTGACTACCTCGGATCCCATGCCTGGAATTCAAATCCCCCACTGGGATGAAGCCCTCATTTACTTGGGGACCATACCCACTTCTAGCGCTTTCCCCACTTCTCTGACAGGGAGATAAGACCCTCATTTTTCTCCAAGCAACCAAGCATGAACTTTCATTTTGGAAACTGCATACACAATATTGAGGGTGTCCCCCTTCCAGGCTAAAGAAGGCTGAGTGCCAAAGAATTGATGCTTTCAAACTGCAGTGCTGGAGAAGACTCTTGAGAGTCCCTTGGACTGCAAGGAGATCAGCTAGTCAGTCCTAAATGAAATCAACCCTGAATATTCATTGGAAGGACTGATGCTGAAGCTGAAGCTCCAATATTTTGACCACCTGATGTGAAGAGCCAACTCATTGGAAAAAATCCTGATGCTGCGAAAGATTAAGGGCAGGAGGAGAAGGGGATGGCAGAGGATGGGATGGTTAAATCATATCACCAATTCAATGGGCATGAGTTTGAGCAAACTTCAGGAGGTAATAAAGGAGAGGGAATTCTGAGTGCTGCAGTCCATGGGGTCACAAAAAGTTGGACATGATTGAGCAACTGAACAACAGCAACAACCCTTCCAGGACTCTGGCTCTGATATGCCTCCTTCTAACCTAGACTGGGTAGTTAGGATTAAGATCCTTAGGGTAAACCCAGTTCAGGTCAGCACCTCTGAACGTGGTGCTTGTCCAGGGCTATAGTCAGAGGTATCTCTAATCATGCCAGCCTCCCCAGGCTCTCATTTTGTCTGCTTCGACTCTCTCACTGGTTCCAACTTGCATATCTGAGTTCACCCCAAGTTATGACATTATTTATACTTTTCCTTTCAACTTAGAGTATGAAACGAGGATAAATCATTCAACCTCTGTCGCTCATTTAACCCCTGTGTAAACTGTCTGTGGGTTAGAGTGATAATTACCTTTTCCAGGGACAGAGTTAAGGGGGGGCGTCAATTAAGTCTTGCCCTGTGCTTTGAGATCTTTCAATGAAAGGCTCGGGGTTATTACTGTTAACAAGATACCAAAGGGCTATTTGCCAGCAGTGACTCCCTTCGAGCCAGCATGTCTGTCATTAGTAATTTGGGGGCTTGGCACAGAGTCATGGGAATGTTTTAATGGCTTCTGTTCAACCCCAGAAATAGATCTCAAAGTTGCAAAAAGAAATGCTTGTTTTCTCTGTTCTCCTCTATTTCTGTACACGTGGTGACTCTCAGGGGAGATCTCAGGTTCTCTGGCAGAGCGTAACAAAGTGGGCAACAGGGTCTTAAGCTGCCCCAATAATCTCTGACAACTGACAGTGCTGGGATTAGGCCCTGAGATGGGTTATACCACCAGATAGCAACTGTGGCCTAAGCTGAATTTCTGGAGCCACCTGGAGACTTTGCTAATGCCGTGAGGTTTGGGAATGGATACGTAGGAAACTCTTTCTTTAAGAAATATTTGGAAAATGTTTGCTAATTTGAACAAGTTATTTTATTCCTTAGCCAGCTCCCAAATGCTTTTTCAGAGCTGCCTTTATGAGTCAAGAAAAAAAAAAAAAAGCGTTTTCTGTCTGGGAGGCCTGGACTTGTTTCTAGAAAAGAGGGCAAAGAATATGTGTGTCCAACTAGGCTTGTGTTTAGCCTTTCACTGGGTAAGTCCGTGATCTAGCTTCATTTTCAATTAATTCATTAAATAGTTCTTTAAAAAAAAAAACTCCCTCTTCTTCCTCTACCCCAGTTTTTTCCTTCAGTTTTGCTCCATTCTTTGCTTTATATTTAATCAGTTCTTTTTTCTGCTTGCCAAGGTGTCATATACTGGAAAAAGCAGTAGCTCTGTTGAGATGAGAAATAACTTTCACTCTTACTGATGGTGAACTAGGGCAAGTTGCTTAATCTCTATGAATTTCATTTCATTTTCTGAAAGAGAGGTGGTAACGCAGGCGCCCAGCAGGATGCCTGGGATGATTGAGCCAATGTAAACATAGTTATATGAGGTGTTGCAGACGCAAAGGGTCTCACAAACTTGTCAGATTGCTGAATATAATCAAAAAGGTATGGTGGGGACTGTGGCAAACTGGAGCATCCATGCCCCAGACTCAGGGAGCAGTCATTATTCTGCTATAGCAAATGTTTGCCAGACTTCCTTCCTTCCATTCTTTCTTCCTCTCGCTCTTCCTTTTTCTTCCTTCCTTTTTCCTTTTCCTTTTCTTTTGTTTTTAACAAGTAGGAAACTCAGAAATTTATACCAAATCTCCTGATTTTTAAGTGTTAAATTCATTTCCTTTTGCAAAACAGTCTTGAACAGTAGAAAGATTGTTGCGGTCTGGGTTTGGCTAACAAACCACCAGTTTAACATTTATGGTTTATTTTACTCTTCATTTATAAATTTCTGCCTTATCCTCTTCTTCACCCTTCTCTAATACTTTGATTTTTCCCTCCCATTTTCCCCCTGACACCAACAATGTTTTCTTTACATGCTCTTAAAGTGACACCAGGTTCTTTGCTTGGGGCAAATTCATATAAACCATGATTTCTACATTCTTCCATCAGGCCAACTCAAATTCTCATGTTTTTTCATGGCCAACAATGCAAAGACAACAGCAAGCCCAGAGTTTTGAAAGAGTTAAGCCTACTTCTCTATTCCCAAGAGGAAAGTAAAAGAACTACCCTTCTGACTTTTACTCAAAAAAAAAAGAAAGAAAGAAAAGAAAAATCTTGGCTGTCGATATGATCACCAGGAATGCTAACTCATCAGCCACTTGGGGCCATAACTGTGGCTGCATTCACCAATCCTTGGCCACATAAACGATGCCAATCCTGAGCCTGGTAAGGAGTTGGCCTGAAGAAGTCATGACAG
Organism: Redunca redunca; assembly: GCA_006410935.1. Lineage (NCBI taxonomy): Eukaryota > Metazoa > Chordata > Mammalia > Artiodactyla > Bovidae > Redunca > Redunca redunca. The sequence goes on along the minus strand of SJYQ01000875.1, from coordinate 1,127,886 downwards.
TGTGGCTCCATTGCCTTTCTGGAAAAATATGCTAAAGACCACTGGTTGTTTAATAATAAAATGTACCCTACAAGGTATGTTCTTCACCAAAAATGAGGCGATTCTTCCTAGTTGCAAAGTCTTGCCTTTTTTAAACTCTTTTCTTGGGAGAAATGTGACTATCCCACTTAGGACAAGAAATGATGTAATTATGATTTGCATGCATGCCTTAATTTTCTACTCTCTGACCAGGGGCAGGCATCACTAATTATTAAGGGCACTTCTTTAACTGAGTCTAGATGTAGTTCACGGTCTTTAATATATGTCACGCGCATCACCAGTCATGTGGGGTTGAAATGTGAGTAAAAGTACAGTAGGCCCAAAGTGAAAATAACCCAGATATATATTAACTGGTGAATAGATGGTAATATTTGGCCATTTACTTAATGGAATACCATTTGCTAATAAAAATGAATGGAACGTGAATATTTACAATGGGGATGAACCTCTAAACATCATGCTAAGTGAAGGAAGCCTGACGCATAAGACCACATATTGTATTGTGTTGTCCAAAAAGTTCATTCAGGTTTTTCCGTACGATCCTACAGAAAAATCTGAATGAATTTTTTGGCCAACCCGATGTGGGTTCACATATATGAAATGTCCAGAAAAGGCAAATATACAGACAGAAATAGTAATTATCTGGTGCTGGGGTAAGAAGGAAGAGTGACTGCAAGCGGGTTCAAAGTTTCTATTTTGGGGTGATAGAATGTTCTAAAATTAGATGGTGATAATTGTACAGCTTTGTAAATGTACAAAAGGTGATTGAACCATGTTACGTAACTTTTATTTCAACAAAGCTGTTAAAATGCACATATGATTGGCTTGCAGACATTAGCTCTTCAAAGTCAGGGAGCCACGGAGGACACATCACTCTAGAATCACCCACTGACTCGCCATCTGATGTTAAGAAAAGGACTTTCTTCCTCTGCGTGGTTTCTTCATTTGTAGTTTCAGGTGTTGGAGCTGATGCTCTCTTGGGAACTTTTAAGCTCTGATAGTCCCTAAAAAGAAACTTTTGGCTAAAATCAAGTGTAGTACGGGGCCTTCCCTGGAGGCTTAGTGATAAAGAACCCACCCGCCAATGCGGGAGACACAAGAGAGGCAGTTTCTACCCCTGGATCAGGAATATTCCCCAGAGTAGGAAATGGCAACCTGCTCTAGTATTCTTGCCTGAAAAATTCCGTGGACAGAGGAGCCTGGTAGCTACATCCAGTTCCTGGGGTCAAAAAGAGTCAGACACAACTGAGCAACTGAGTACCACATATGTGGGACTTTCCCTAAGAAGAAGGAAAAGTAGGACTTCGTTGGTGGTCCAGTGGTGAAGAATCCATCTTCCAATGCAGGGGATAAGAGTTGGATCCCTGACTGGGGAACTCAAATTCCACACACCTTGGGCAACTAATGGAGAAGGCAATGGCACCCCACTCCAGTACTCTTGCCTGGAAAATCCCATGGACGGAGGAGCCTGGTAGGCTGCAGACCATGGGATCGCTGAGAGCTGGACACGACTCAGTGACTTCACTTTCATGCACTGGAGAAGGAAATGGCAACCCACTCCAGTGTTCTTGCCTGGAGAATCCCAGGGACAGGGGAGCCTGGTGGGCTTCCGTCTATGGGGTCGCACAGAGTCGGACACAACTGCAGCGACTTAGCAGTGGGCAACTAAGTTTGAGTGCTGCAACTACTGAGTCCGTGAACTCTGGAGCCCATGTGCCACAGCTAGAGAGAAGCCCGTGTGCTACAACGAAGACCTGATGCTGTCAAATCAGTAAATTTTTAAAAGAAGGAGAAACAAGAATGGTGACTGCTATGGTTTGGCACAGTCACCTACCAGGCTGTGAAGTTTTGGGGACTTACTCTCTGCCAATGCCATACACTGAATGTTGAACAGTGCCTGACTTAGGTTTAAGGAGATCAGGATTATAAACACCTAAGTGACTCCAAGGGCTTCCCAGGTGGCACTAGTGGTAAAGAACCTGCCTGCCAGTGCAGGAGACATAAGAGATGTAGATTCAATCCTTGGATCAGGAAGATCCCCTGGAAGAGAGCATGGCAACCCACTCCAGTATTCCTGCCTGGGAAATCCCATGGACAGAGGAGCCTGGCAGGCTACAGTCCATAGGGTCACAAAGAGTTGGACACGACTAAAGCAACTTAGCATGCACACATGCAAGGGACTCCAGAAACAATAAGAAAATTAGTTTCATACGCAATGTGATGGATGACAATGTTTTTTGGTTTCTTGTTTTCTCAGAGGGTATAAAATGTTGGATATAAAATATTACCAACGATCACCTGTTCTGGTTGGGTAAGTAGTTACAGTGAGAAGAGGGGTGTGTGTGTGTGTGTGTGTGTGTGTGTGTGTGTGTGTGATGTTGGGTGTGTTGTGTTGGGTGGGGATGGGCTTTGGAGAAAGACAACCCAAAGTTTCCTTTCTGGTCTTGCCATTAAATACTGTAGAACATGTGTTTAACCTTTCTGAGTCATCTCTAAATGGGGGAAATCTAACCTACCTCATAAGATGCTTTGAAATTTTTAGGAAATCTTCTCCATTAAATATCTAGAATAGCTCCAGAAACATATTAGGTACCTCCTCAATGTTTGTTTCCTATGTTCCTGTTTCTGTAACCACCATACCAAATTCAGGGACTGCATGGAGATGGTTTGGTCTACATAGCAGAGACAAGGAAGTGCTGCAATTGTCTGTTAATTAGATACACAAATGCAGTCAATGGAGGCCCCGCTAGCTGTAGGAGAACTCAGCTCTTCCAAGAGACTGTTAGCTCAGCCCTCTGGCCTGAGACTCAGGAGATCACTCCTGCATTGTTAAGTAATTACCCTTTTTGCTTGTCTCTTTGACCTTCAGCTTCTTAAATTGAAGTTATAATTTTTGGTAAGGATTTTTGGAACAATGAATATTCTTTTACATCAGGGCCAGGCCAAAACCTCAGAGAATTCTAAGACAAATGGCCCAGGAGCCCACCCAAACCTTTGACTTCACATTTGGCCAAAGCATCCAAGTTTCTGTTTCTGCTTTGGGGCAAACCAGTGGCTGTGCTTTCAGCCCATGTATCCTTTTAAGACCAAGCCAGAAAACTCTGGAAGGCTGGGTGCTGTCGGATTTTTCAGGGCCACACACACTGAGGGACAAAACCAACTGAAGCAGAACTTTGCAAATTTTTGCATGTCTCATTCTGATCACAGCGATACAGGGCTGTGATAAATGTTCTTTAGGAGCAAGGGCAGAAAGAGATTGAACATTTGTGGGGCCTACTTTATTCATGGTGCTTAAAATGTTTGAAAGTATGAATGTGTTAGTCGCTCATTCATGTCCGACTCCTTGCAACTCCATGGACTGCAGCCTGCCAGGCTCCTCTGTTCAAGGAATTCTCCAGGCAAGAACATTGGAATGGGTAGTCATTCCCTTTTCCAGGAGATCTTCCTGACTCAGGGATTGAACGTATGTCTGCTGTGTTGCAGACAGACTTTTTACTGTCTGAGCCACTAGGGAAGCCCGCAGTCTTCTATTCACTTATCTAAGATGTAAGAATAAGTTTGATTGCACTTTTACATAAGCAAAGTGTCCCAGGTTCTTTGTCGAAACAAATTAAGCAATGTTAAATGCACAGGGTAAAAAGTGAAAATATCCCCACACCAAGAACAATATTTCCTTCTCTACTTGTCCTTCCTTGTTGAAATTTTGCTATTTATTTACCATTTGTGAAGTATAGTTGATTTCAAATGTTGTGTTAATTTCTGCTGCATAGGAAAGTGATTCAGTTATATGTATATACAAATATATATATGTATATGAATATATATATGTATATACATATATATGTGTAAAATGAAGAGTACTAACTACTGGACCACCAGGGAATTCCCTATAGATATATATTTAATGTTCTTTTCATTAAGGTTTATCTCAGGAGATGGAATATAGTTCCTGGGCTATACAGTAGGACTTTGTTTTTATCCATTCTATACATAATAGTTTGCATCTGCTGATAACAAACTCCCAATTCATCCTTCCCCCTTGGCAACTACAAATCTGTTCTTTATGTCTGCAAGTCTGTTCATGTTTCATTTATAAGTTCATTTGTGTTATATCTGTGTTGAAATTTTCATCTCAAATGGATTTCAAGAATGTGACTGTAAGGGCACGCTGCTGTACAATCTTCCTATTGATATACTCTGCTGACCTTTCTGTATGATTACGTTCAGAGTTGCCCCCTTCTCTTTAATGATTGTTTACCGGCCTATTTCATACAAGTCCTCAGATTTGTTTAGTCATACCCCATCATGGTCATACGCATTGTTTCTTGTTGGTTGTACATGTAACCCTTGACATGTTTATTTGTGCATCCTTGCATATTCATCCTTCAACAGAACTTTTTTGAGCAAATTATGTGTCAGGTGGAAGACTAGATGCTATAAATACAGCAGGGACAAGACATAATTGCTTCCTGCCTTCAGAGTTTGCAGTCTGGCTGACTGTTGCATTTCAGATGTACACCCCACCATGTCCCTACTCTTGCTCTGCTCACTAATGTAATAACTACCCCTGGTTTGTAGATACAAAGCCTACAGCTTAAAGAAGTGTATGAACATTCCCAAAGCCGTGTAGTCCTTCTGTGGCATGGCTGGGAAGTATCTCCATATATGACAACAGAACTCCCATTCTGTCTAGCACCTGGCCAATGACTAATATTTGGTCAGTTTCACACACCCAGTGAAGATCAATCAAATTTACACATCTGGCATTGGATCTAAAGCTCTTGAGGTCCAGGTGAAAGTAACAGAAGCAAAGCGGTTAGTTTCCGTAGATTGTAGAACCATGACCCTACAGTTCACTAGGAGGAGCAGGGAGATTCCTGCTCCCACTGCTCACTGAGGGTCTGCCCTGGAGTTTGGCATATTGGGTTTGCATGAGGGCTGCCATTATCGATTTTTTTATTTTCATATTTTTTTTAGTGTGGACCACTATTAAAGGCTTTATTGAATTTGTTGCAATATTACTTCAGCTTTAATTTTGTTTGTTTTTTTTTTTTTTTTGGCTGCGAGACATGTGGGATCTTAGCCCCTCAACCAGCGATTGAACCCAGACCCTCTTGTTCTGGAAGGTGAAGTCTTAACGACTGGACTGCCAGAGAAGTCCCTACCCTTTTCATTTGAATGGACTTGGGCAAGTCATTTCTCGATCAGATTCAGGCTTCCTTGTCAATAAAGTGGAAATTATCAAGATCAACTTCCCTGAGTGGTTGTAAGGTTTTGATGAGTCCCACGTGTAAAATGTTTGGCATAAAATATCAACCATTATTATTGCTCTTATATTATTATGTCTTCTGGCGCTAAATCTGATTGCCCTCCAGCTTGTTCTGCCAATTCTGGGCCCAGCACCTGCTTCCCCACCACCTTGGCTGTCCTCAGGAGCCCTTGAGTATTTCTCAGCAGGGCCTTAGTTTCCATCTTAAGAGAATGTGAACATGATCTGGCCTCAAGATAGTCCAGGCGTGCAAGGAGCTTGCTAATTAGAAATGGAAGGGCAGGCACAGCAAATGGTTTTTTGAGGAGCCATTTACACTCACCGTTTGGGAACCGGGTGTGATTTCTTCTTAGGATAACTCCGTAGAGATCTGTGGCCAGTTGTCGTGTAGTTTCCAGAGTCTTTTCTGTCCTTTGAAGACCTAGCTTGGAACTTGGCCCTTTGGCCGGGCTCTCACTGCCAGGCTAGACAAGCTGCAGATATTGTTTGTCAAGCTGGGGCTGGGTTACCCGGCCGGGACACTCACCGCTGGGCCAGCCCAGTGCTTTCCCAAGCTGGGCTCTCTGCCATGGCTGGAGCGATGCCAGCAGGGAGGAGGCGGGGCCTGTGCAGGGCCGGGATGGGAGCCCGAGGTGGCCCGCAGCTACACCGGCGGGATGGCTGACATCAGCTCCTCCCAGGCAGCAGGTTCAGACAGGAGCAGAGAGAGGCCGCCTGCGCTGGGGCAGAGGGGGCACGGGGCAGCCAGGAGAGGGCCCACCCGCAACCAGTCTGGGCTCCTCGGGGCCTTTTGGCATGGCTGTTGGGGAAACCTGTTGGGTAAGCTCCCGTGTGTTTCCCCATAAGGCTGGGTCTTGCAGTCCACGCTACAAAGTGGGGGTGAGGGGCGGGAGCTCTTTATTGATGCTGACATTTGCTTGAGAAGCTGCCAAAGGGTGGTTTATGTTTCTTAAACAGAGATATGTTATGATAGGGAGGCTGCTTCTGTGGAGGTGATGGCGAGCCATGCCCAAGGCTGTGCCTCCCTTGACGTGTGTCCCTCCACCGGGCGGGGCAATGGAGGGAGCAGAGGGCCAGGTTTGGTGGGGAGTGTGGGTAGCCACCCCCAACACAGAGCACGTGACCTTGGGGGAAGTCAGGTCACCTCCCTGGACTGCACTCTCTGCATCAGCTGGGTGAGAATGATGCCCCCTTACCCCCTAGGGCCCTTTAGCGAGTGTCCCTTCACTGCATCCTCCCCTTGCCAGTCCAGGTATCTCACAAATATGATCTCACTTAATCCTTTAAAGACTGCATGACGTAGGTACTATTATTAGCCTTGTTTCACAGATGAGGCACCAGAAAGACTAAATCCTTTGGCCAAGTTCTCTCAGAGCAAAACAGGCAGAGCTGAGATCTGACCCCATGCTGACTGGCTCCAATGTCTCCAAGCTTAACCAAGGCGCTCTGCTTCCCAGATCTTGCCTAGCACCCCTCTCTGTTCAAATACATCAGCCACTCACTTTGGAAAAGCTCAGTTGTGGATATGATGATCTGATGAATACAGGTCTCTTTTATTGGATTCTGAGCTATGTGCCTAGTGTTTTTTTTTAATTAATTTTTATTGGAGTATAGTTGCTTTACAATGTTGTATCAGTTTCTTCTGTAGAGCAAAGGGAATCAGTTTTATGTTTATATTTATCCCCTTTTTTGAATTTCCTTCCCATTCAGGTCACCATGGAGCACGGAGTAGACTTCCCTGTGCTACACAGCAGGGTCTCGTTAGTCACCAATTTTATGATTGTTGTTGAGTTGCTTGGTTGTGTTCAACTCTTTGGGACCCCATGGACTGCAGCCGTCAGGCGTCCCTGTCCTTCACCATCTCCCAGAGTTTGCTCAGAACTCATGTGCATTGAGTCAATGATGCCATCCAATCATCTCATCCTCTGTCGTCCCCTTTCTCCTCCTGCCCTCAGTCTTTCCCAGCATCAGGGTCTTTTCCAGTGAGTCAGCTCTTTGCATCAGGGGCCAAAGTACTGGAGTTTCTGCTTTGGCATCTTTCCTATCTATTTTACACGTAGTATCAATAGTGTATATATGTCAATTCCAATCTCCCAATTCATCCCAACCCTACTCCCCCTTGGGTATCCATGCATTTGTTCTCTACATCTGTGTCTTTATTTCTGCTTTGCAAAGAACATCATCTATGTCATTTTTCTGGGTTTCCCCAGAATGGGTAAAGATGCCTCAGTGGTAAAGAATCTGCCTACAATACAGGAGACATCGGAGATTCAGGTTCGATCCCTGGGTCAGGAAGATCGCCTGGAGGAGGAGGAAATGGCAACCTATTGCAGTATTCCTGCCTGAAAAATCCCATGGACAGAAGAGCCTGGCGAGCTACAGTCCGAAGAGTCGGACATGACTGAGCAACTGAACACACCATTTTTCTAGTTTTGTTAACCACCGTATCACCGGGACCTAGCTCTGGGTTTAAGATGAAACTTCTTCATAGCAGAACGTCTATGAGAGGCTGAAGGGAAGATCAACTGAGATAAAGGAAAAACAGGTGGTTCTCTTGGAAACCATCCTGCACTGCCCTGAGCTCACCAGAGGCACTTGGGAAATGTATATACCTGGGACAGACTCATTGTGGGGCTAAATTTACCCAGTGATGTCATTCGTTAGGGCAACATGCTCGGTCGTGCGTGGAGTCACCCCCACGTGGCAGCCACTGGAGGGATTTATTTGCCTCATTTGATCTTCCCTTCAGCCTCTCATAGACGTGCTGCTGGGAAGTTTCATCTCAGCCACAGACGAGGAAGAAGGGCAGTGAGTATGTTTTGCAGACAGGCCAGCACTGGGCATGAGCCTCATAGACCTTCCAAAGCTTTCAAGGGTGGCCTCCCCCGGCGTCTCTCCAAGGTATCTCTTGCAGAACCTTGGTAGGTGGCTTGGACCATCTTCCTGCCATGGGGAAGAGTATTTCCATCACTCAGCCATCTAGGTCTTACCTTCAGCTTCCTCATCAGCCCTAATGAGAAACATCTTTCAAGTGCCAAGTGGTTGAATATCAAGAAGGAGGCGGGAAAGAACTTGGCTTCTGGATTGCATGTTCTCCCTTCACTTCTCTGCAGTCTGGATTTCTGGAGCCTCCGGGCATGAGAGGAGTCGGGAGCCAGCCCTGAACTGTGGTCCTTAGATGGACACGCTCTGCAGCCCATTCGTGCCTTTCCCCAGCTCCCAGAGGCAGCATGGGGATGGTACATGTGTGCATCTGTGTAAGGAGACACTCTGCATCTCATTTCCAACTCTGAGAACTCCCAAGTTTGTGGGAAATCTGATGTCTTTTAAAAATTCTGCAAAATTTGGCAAGAGTAATTCCCTCTTCCATCACACTCCCCCTGAGTCTCCCAGTCAAGTTCTGGAGCACATTGAATGCTGCCTTCGGGCATGACAGGCTTTGTGGTGGGTTGGCTGGTATGGTGCAAATGTGCTACCAATCTGACTGACGGACTGACAGACAGGCTGCAATGAAAACCTTGATCTCATCACTGTCTAAATTAGAATGGAAAAATCTAGTTAGGTGACATCAGAAAGAAATCTGTCAGCCTATTATATTTAGATGTATTTAGGTCTTGTTAGCAAAGAGGACATTGGAGGAATTGGGTTTGGAATAACACTTCATAGAATAGCATCAGGTAATATATAAATGACTTTGGTTTGTTTGCGCAAAGGGAAGCTTGCTGCTGCTGCTAAGTCACATCAGTCGTGTCCGACTCTGTGCGACCCCATGGACTGCGGCCCACCAGGCTCCTCTGTCCATGGGATTTTCCAGGCAAGAGTGCTGGAGTGGGGTGCCATTGCCTTCTCTGAAAGTGAAGCTTAGTCAATCAGAAAGTCAACACAGATTTCTGGAGAGCCCTGCTCTAGAACTAGGGAAGCCCTTTACTGGGACTCTCTTGCCCTCAGAATCCTAAATTCTGCATCTGGGGTGGTAATAAAGCCGGAGAAAGAAGGTGTCAGTAAGAGAAGTTGATTGAATTTTTTTTCCTTAGCAAATGCCTTCATCAACTGTTTGGAGAGTTTGCCAAGGCTGGTCTGGGGTTATTTAAGTTAGAAAGTGATCTCACACTGGGGCAAGATTGTTCTCAGCTTTTGTGGCTGAGATCTTTACTTTTCAAGGAGGTGTCCATACTTGCTAAAGAGACTTTCTTGGTTCAGACAAACCAACTCAACAGTCGCCTGGATCCTTGGACAGGACTGTTGCCTCCTAATATTGCCACACCTGGGGTGTGTGCGGGCACCCCCGATTTGCAGCCTGAATGTCTTTATCCATTTAGGGTAGGGTGGCGGCACTTTCTGCTACACTCCCCACAGGTGGCTTGGCTCTTAATCAAACTGCTTTTGATTCACATGGGGAGTCATCTCCAGGAATCTGATATCTGCTCAAAAGTGTACACATCTGTCCTGTCGATGTGGGCAGTATTAAGTCTCAGGAAATCTGAGGCTCTGAGAGTTAGCAGACTCTCATCTGCTAACACGAGGCTGTCATCCTGTCAATAGAAGCAGCATGCAAATCCACACGATTGAATTTATGACTTAGACTTTTTATACAACCCTCTTCCAAAAAGGACAAACAATAGTTTTGGTTAGATTAGGTTGATTTAGGGCTTCCCTGGTAGCTCAGATGGTAAAGAATTTGCTTGCAATGCAGGATACTCAGGTTTGATCCCTGGGTCAGAAAGATCCCCTAGAGAAGGGAATGGCAACCCACTCCAGTATTCTGGCCTGGAGAATTCCATGGCCAGGGAAGCCTGGTGGGCTACAGTCCATGGGGTCACAAAGAGTCTCCGCTAAGCCCAGGACATTTTGCTAGTAAGGAGGCCCTTCACTTCGGGGTGACTTGGTAAGTGACTCACCGGCAGGGACTGCTTGCCCTCATTGGGCTTGAAGCAAGGCAAGGAGGTCCTCACCTGGAGGCCTGAATCTTCAGGCCAGACTACAACCAGGTTCCAGGAGGGAGAAGATGGCAAGCATCCACGGGGAGAATTAGAAAGAGTGGGATCAGATCCTGGAGTTTTGGGCCATATATGAGCCACCTTTCAGGATGTTTATATGCCTAATAAGCACATTAAGCAGGATCCTTGGGTCAGGTTGATTCTGAAAACTATTCCTAGCTCCAGTTGATGGAGAAACTCCTGGGATACCATCTGTAGTATTACGTAACACTGACAGTATATCTGTTATGTTGATTAACTCTAACTGTTTGCATGGCAAGTGTGCTATTTTCTGTATTAGATTGGCTTATTTAATCCTCGCATCAACAAAATGTGATAAATGAGTATTCTCATTTTATTAATACAGATGTAGAAATTAAGGTCCAGGTAAGTTAAATAATTTGCTCAGATTTCCAAAGCTCAGATTTATGTGATAAAACAGCATTTAAACCCAGGCAGCCTGACTCCAGAGCCTGTGCTTAACCATAATGCTAGATGTCCCAGGATGGTATAAACCAGAGATTTATACATCTGTTGTATAAAGGACCAGGTAATAAATGTTTTAGGCTTTGTGGGCATGTGGTCTTTGTGGCACAAGACCTGCTTTGTAGCATGAAAGCCTTCCATAGACAATGCAAATTAACATCGTGGCTCTATTCTAGTAAAGCTTTATTTATGAAAACCAGCCATGGGCCAGACTTGACCTATAGACCATAGATTGCTGACTCCTGGCATAAACCAAAGAGGGGATTGAAGTTTCATAGTCAACAAACATTCATTGGAACACTTATTAGGTGTCAGATACTTCAGTTAATTTATTTTTATTGAATCCTTCAAGAGCTGTGAAGTAGGGAAAGAATGCCCAGTTTACAAATGAGAAAACCGAGGCTCAGTGAAGTCAACTTTTCTAGAGATGTATAGCTAGTAAATGGCAAAAGAGAACTGAATATAACTCATCATAGCTCATGTTCCTTTGTCATTTCTCTCTGTAGGCTTTCCAAGTAGACTGAAGCCCCATAAATCATCCAGTCTCCAGAAGCTATATTGCTGCCTTTTCCAGGGCAGCCTGAATGTGTCATAACTTGGCCAGGACTGGCTGCCAGGCCTGCTGGGACCTCAGAAGCCTGAGGCGTCTGGAAGAGGAATTGGTGCTGGACTAGAATGGAGGGCAAGCTGACTGTTGATGGAGAGAGGGGTCCTAGCTGTCCGCATGGACATGGGAAATTCTTTCAGGTTCCCGGGGTGGTCTCATTTCTACAGTGGGGCACTGTGGGGTTGTGAGCAAAAAGCGGACACATGAGCAAAAAGATCAGAAATCTGTGGGCATGATTACGCTGGAGTGACATCCTTGTTTGGAGCAGTGTCCTGGTTAAGAGCTCCGGGGAGGAGAGACCTGGGAGACATCGGGCACCATTGGTGGGGTCTGCTTCTCAGGAAGGAATCCTAAGCACAGGAAGCGGTTAGAATCAGAAACAGAAATCCTAAAAGGAACAGTCATGTAACAGAAAGAAGCACTGCCTCGGTCTCCCATCTCAGCTTAAAGATTATCTCCCCACAGAGGCCTTTGTTGACCAGGTCAAATGAATGTCCCCGTGCTTTAAAAATTTTTTAAACAAATTCCAGTTATTTTATTTTTCAAAATTTATTTGGATGAACCTGGTCTTGGTTGCCTCATGTGGGCTCTAGTTCCCTGACCAGGGATCCAACCCGGGCCCCCTGCGTTGGGAACACAGAGTCTCAGCCACTAGACCACTGGAGATGTCCTCTGCACGTCTTTATTTCTGTGCTGTATTTTCTTTACTCAGATACACTCACGTCAAGCCTTTCCCACTTGCCGTTTCCCCTTCTAGGAATGCTCTTCTCTCAAACGTCCATAGGCCTTGTGACCTCACTGCTTCAAAGTTTTTTTTTTCTAAAATCACTTTCAGGGAGACATTTCCTGCTCATTTAACAATAAAACTCCATCTTCTCCAATGTTCCCAATATTCTATTGGCCCCTTTTTCTGTTTTACACTTTTACTCCTTACTGTGCCTATATGCTTAGTTACTTAGTCATGCTTGACTCCTTAAGACCCCATGGACTGTAGCCTGGCAGGTTCCTCTGTCCATGGGATTTTCCAGGCAAGAATACTGGAGTGGGTTGCCATTTCCTTCTCCAGGGAATCTCCCTGACCCCGAGGTTGAACCTGTGTCTCCTTCATTGGCAGGTGGATTCTTTAACACTGAGCTACCTGGGAAGCCCTTTTCCTTAGGACTAACCACTAAATTATGACACATGTTCCTTTTTATTTGTTTATTTTTAATTGGTCTTATAATTGCTTTAACAATGTTATGTTAGTTTCTGCTGTACAACAAAGTGAATCAACTGTATGAATACATATATCCCCTCCCTCTTGAGCCTCCCTCCCACTCACCCCATCCCACTCCTCTGTGTCTTCACAGAGAACTGAGCTGAGGACACGTGTTCCCTTTTTATCTTTTTTCTTAACTTCTCTCTAGACGGTTTAGGAAGTTTGGAAATGGATGTCATTTTATCCCCATGTCCACAGTGTTTAGAACAGTGCCAGAGACACTGCAGGCCCTCAATAAGTATATGTTGAAATTCATCACAAGTTGTAATTATGTGGGGCTTTCATGCATTGGAGAAGGAAATGGCAACCCACTCCAGTGTTCTTGCCTAGAGAATCCCAGGGACGGGGGAGCCTGGTGGGCTGCCGTCTATGGGGTCGCACAGAGTCGGACATGACTGAAGCGACTTAGCAGCAGCTGTAGCAGTCCCTGCTAACTCAGATGGCAAAGAATCCACCTGCAAAGCAGGAGACCCAGGTTCAGTCCCTAGGTTGGGAAGATCCTCTGGAGAAAAGAATGGTAACCCATTCCAGTGTTCTTGCCTGGGAAACGCTATGGATGGAGGAGCCTGGTGGGCTACAGTCAGTGAAACTGCAAAGAGTCAGACATGACTTAGCAACTAACACCTTTTTTAATCTCCATCTCTCACTAGACTATAAACTCTGTAAGAGTGAAAACTGTGATTCATTCCTGCAGCCCTCAGGTCCGTTCAGTCGCTCAGCTGTGCTCAGCTGCTGCCCATGGACTGCAGCACTCCAGGCCTCCCTGTCCTCCCAGAGCTTGCTCAAGCTCATATCCATTGCGTCACTGATGCCATCCAGCCATCTCATCCTCTGTCATCCCCTTCTCCTCCTGCCTTCAATCTTTCCCACGGTCTTTTCCACTGAGTCAGTTCTTCACATCAGGTGGAAGTATTGGAGTTTCAGCTTCAACATCAGTCCTTCCAATGAATATTCAGGACTAATTTCCTTTAGGACTGACTGGTGTGATCTCCTTGCAGTCCAAGGGACTCTCAGGAGTCTCCAACACCACAGTGCAAAAGCATCGATTCTTTGGTGCTCAGCTTTCCTTTTGGTCCAACTCTCACATCCATACATGAATACTGGAAAAACCATACCTTTGACTACATGGACCTTTGTCAGCAAAGTAGTGTCTCTGCTTTTTAATATGCTGTCTAGATTAGTCATACCTTTTCTTCCTCAAGGCCTAGGATATATTCAGTCCTTAAGAAACACTTGTCAAGTGAAAGAATGAGTGAGGATTAGGAGAAGATGTAGCTACTAACTGGCAAAAGAAGCCCAAGAACTTGCATGTCTCATTGTCTGAGCTGTATAAGTAATACAGCTAATCAAGTTGTATTGTGCTTATTATTTGCAAAATATTTGATCTTTTCCACTAATTTAATAGTTACTTTTGTGAAATTTAATTAATTATTTTTAGCTGTGCTGAATCTTGGTTGCTGTGCCAAGGGCTTTCTCTAGTTGCAGTGAGTAGGGGCTATTCTTCCTTGCAGTCACGGACTCAGTCAGTAATTGTGGGTTGAAGGCTTAGTTACTCTGTAGCATATGGAATCTTCCTGGACCAGGGATTGGATCCATGTCCTCTGCACTGACAAGAAGATTCTTATCCACTGGACCACTAAGGACATCTTCTAATAGTTCTTTAAAGGGCATATGTTGTGTCTTATTCATCTCTGAATTTAAGATCCTTGACACCAACTTAGTAGGTGATGGTTAATTATTTACCAAATGGATAACATGGAACCCAGTAGCAAAAGTTGGGTGTCAGAATGCAAAATTCATTGGAGAGCCCACTCCCCAGTGAGGCTGAGTCTGCCTTGTTTGGAACTGACCCAGGGGATACAAGACTGTATTTACAGGTGATGAGCATCAGATATACCACCTGGGAAAAGCTAGGAGGACCAGACACAGAGGACTCTGAGAGACCTTACCCCAGATGTTGAGGTCCTTCCAGGTGAGGCTGGTCCTGGCTGCGGAGGCAAGAGCAGCCAATGGAGGGAAGGCAGGCAGGTGAGGAGGAGTGAGACGGGATCATGGAAAGACCGGCCAAGAACCCATGGCCACCAGGTCTTCTCATGTTCATTCAGGGATTGATGACAGACAACATGGAAGACGTGGAACCATAGGGCTCCAGAGAGGAGGCCAGGAGTGAAGTTGTCCTTCACATCTCAAAATCAGAGATGTGACGCTAACCCCATTCTCCACTCCTTCATGAAGCATGTGTCCTAATTTGCTTTCCTTAACAATCTTAAATCTGTAGAACACCTTGCCCAATATGAGATGTTTACACCACTGAGTTGCTGAGTTGCACACCATCCATGCTTTGGATCCAGGATGATTTCTGGAGTAAGCATTAATTGCCAGGGATGCCTTTGGGTGGTTATTTATCTTCAATAGCTGAATATCTTAAATGAATGCATCAGGGAATGAATGACCACATGGGCAAATAGATTCATGAATGAAGGAAACAAACTTCCTGCAGTTTTTAAAGATGGGACATGAAGGAGGAAGTGCATTTAGGGAGCATGGCAGCCCTCCCAATGAGAGGCAAGGCCAACTGGGTTTCAGAAAAGCCATCATGTCCATGCTGCCTGCAGCCCTAGGAGAAGGCTTTTAGAAAGTCCTTGAGAAGAGGAAGAATGTGAGCTGGGGTCTGAAGAGTGCCCACAGTTTTCTGCTGTTGCTTGATTTTTGAGTTTGTTCCTTATGGAGAATTTCTGTGTTGGCTAATAGATGCTATTTGATGGCCCATGGATATTTTACAAAACCAGTATTTTCTAATTGGAGCCTTTGTATATTTCCTGCAAAGGCATATTGGGCTGAGGAAGATGAGGCTATGTTTCCCGATCCTCTGAAAGTATTTCCATCAATGTCTCCTTCTTATTTCTGTAGTTGTTTCATTGTACATTTTGGTTATATGCTACTTGGTGTCCAAAAATATAAAAATGTTTACTCTGAGTTTTCTTTTTCCCATTGTCATTACAGAGTGGATTGAAAGTGAAAGTTGTTTAGTTGTGTTCAACTCTTTGCGACCCTCCATGGACTCTACAGTCTATGGAATTCTCCAGGCCAGAATACTGGAGTGGGTAGCCTTTCCTTTCTCCAGAGGATTTTCCCAATCCAGCGATTGAACCCAGGTCTCCTGCATTGCAGGGGGATTCTTTACTAGCTGAGTCACCAGGGAAGCCCAGGAATACTGGAGTGGGTAGCCTATCCCTTCTCCAGTGGATCTTCCAGATCAGGAATCCAACCAGGGTCTCGTGCATTGCAGGCAGCTTCTTTACCAGCTGAGCTATGAGGGAAGCCCACAGAGTGGATTGGTTTAACATAAATAGCAGGAAAAAAAAGAAGAACTCGAGAAAAAGAGAGCTGGTGAAGCAAAGAGGTGTCACACAATGTGGAGAACGGTGAGGATAGGATCCCTTCTCTGAGGGACAAAAGGCAACACAAAAGCAGAAAGAAAGAAGGATGAGTATTTGCTGAGTGTTTTCCATTGGTCAGTGGGTAGTTTGACCCTCTGGCCTCCCAGTATTATCTAATATGGGAGCCATCATCTTCATTTTATACTGATGACCGGGATATTAGTGACTTTATAGACGTCACTCCTTAAAATTGAGATTCAAACCCTAGTATCCATGGATCAAATGATCGGATTCTTTATCTGGTGACATTTCAGTGCCTATTCTTTTCCTTTAATGATAATATCCTTTATTATTATTTTTTAATTTGGCTGCATTGGGTCTTTATTGGAGACACACAGGATCTTTCGCTGTAGTGCACGGGCGCTCTAGCTGCAGCATGAGGGCCCAGAAGTTGCGCTGCACAGGCTTAGTTTCTCTATGGTGTGTGGAATCTTCGTTCCCCAACAGGGATTGAATCCATGTCTCCCTCATTGCAAGGAGGCTTCTTAACCACTGAACCACCAGGGAAGTTTCAGTGTTTCAAGATGGAAGACTCTTTGGAATGCAAAGACAAGACTAGATAAAATGGGAAGTAAGGAGAGCAAGATGGGCCAAGATTATGGGAAATCTAGATACCAGGGTAAATTTCTTGAGGTCGGGGTCGGGTGGGGGTGTCTCTGACAGCATGCCTTAGGTGTGCTTGGCCCAGAGGCAAGCTGGGCACCATGCTTTGATAGATGCTAGCTCAGAGAACTGGGTGGGGAGAGCTGAACCCGCAAGGATAAAACTCAGACCTGCAGCTAAGAGTGACCTTGAAGGGTTGGGTGCTGATCCTAGAGCAGGAATAGAATGAATAATTTAGAGAAATTAATCTAATACAAAAAGCTGAAGATGAGAAGCTGAAAAAAAATCACTCAGAAGAGTATTTTAATAGTTCAGAACTAAGCACTATGACCTTGATTAAAAAAGGAGTAGTAGAAATGAGATCATTTGCAAGACATTTGGAAGGAAGAATTCATTCGATTTAATTGCTGACTGGATATTTGAGACAAAAAAGAAATAATATGCTTTGAGTTAAAAAAAAAAATCCAGAAGGTAAAAAAGCACTTCAACAGGCCTTTTTCATTCATGTTTTCATTTTATCTTTGTAATAACCCTGAGAAATATATACCATGAACCCTATTTACAGATGAAAAAACTGAGGCTTGGAGAGGCTAAATAACCAGGATGTTCAGTTAGAGGTGGAATTCAAGCCCAGTTACTTCTAATTTCAAAATCTACCTTCTTTACTCAGTGACTTGAGAACTGTAGGAGCAACTTGCTTAAGGGAAGCATGCAGAAATATCTAGTGAATATGACCTTGCAGGGACTATGTTAAACTTGAACACACACACAAAGAAAATAAGGCAGAGTGCTGAGTCATTCACCCCAAGAAGCCTGAGGGAGGCGATTATAAACAGCTGGAATTGGCATCATGGGCTTCACTAGAAAAACCAGAAGAGAAGCAGGAAGGGACTGGCTTCGGAAAGGAGAAGGAAAACTGAAGCAGGGAAGTTGTTTCAGAGGACAGAGCACAGCCAGACAGAACTGGATAGAGCCAAGCAGAGCAGGGGCCTTTGGTCCTGCAAGAAAAAAGAAATCAAATGCTAAAATCTCAAGAGTTCTTTGAGTTAGACGTTGTCTCTCTGTACTACCAGTGAAGTAATAGACACGGGAGGGCCTTCCCTAGTGGCCGAATGATAAAGAATCCACCGGCCAATGCAGGAGATATGGATTAGACTCCTGGTCTGGAAGATCCCCTGGAGAAGGAAATGGCAACTCATGCCAGTATTCTGGCCTGGAAAACCCCATGGACAGAGCAGCTTGGTGGGCTATAGTCCATGGGACCATGACTTAGTGACTGAACAGCAACAATAGACACAGGACCTGAAACTCTGATGCTCCATCACATGGAAATAGGTTTGAGTAGAGATAGTAAAAGGAGTTTAAAAAAAAAAAAAAAAACAGGTGAAAGTGGGAAGCTGAAGGGCTCCACTTGTCCCTAGTGCAGGAGTCCAGAGCCGCCAGGATCTAATTAATGCCTGGTACTCTAAGGTGGAGATGATGCAATGATAATAGAAATAAAGTACAGAATAAAGTAGTACACTTGAACAATTTACCCCTCCCCACTTCCCACACTTTGGTCCACAGAAAAATTGTCTTCTATGAAACCAGTCCCCGGTGCCAAAAACGCTGTAAACCTCTGCTTAGAGGTTTTGATTTTTAAGTCTCCTCTCCCGTCGCGGCTTGCTTTGTCTTCAAAGTCTCAGTAATTCATTTCTTCATTGATCACCAACCACTTGGCTCACTTGACTTTTGATACACAAGCACTGAGTTACTTTCCCCTTCCTGAAACTGCTGCTGCTGCTAAGTCGCTTCAGTCGTGTCCGACTCTGTGCGACCCCATAGACGGCAGTCCACCAGGCTCCCCCATCCCTGGGATTCTCCAGGCAAGAACACTGAAACTGCTACACCTCTGAACTGTCAAGCCTGCTAAGCTATCCCCACTGATGACCCTAGGACCTTCTAGGCAGCTCTGGAGCTCCAGGCCCTGGCTGAGAGGACTTCCATAAGCACTGAAGTGAAGTGAAGTGAAGTCGCTCAGTCGTGTCTGACTCTTTGCGACCCCATGAACCCCATGGAGCCTATCAGGCTCCTCCATCCATGGGATTTTCCAGGCAAGAGTGCTGGAGTGGATTGCCATTTCCTTCTCCAGGGGATCTTCCTGACCCAGCGATTGAACCCGGGTCTCCTGCGTTGTAGGCAGACACTTTACCATCTGAGCCACCAGGGAAGCTTTTCCATGAACACTAGTGGTGGAAAATCAACCTGTGGACCAAACATTTGGAAGTCGTGGTGGAAGTGGATTGGGAATGGGAGGTGAGACACGCTTATCTTTTGCACGCAGTCAACATCTCTCACACCTCCTCTACTCCATGGACTTAGCTCAAGGACAAGTTGGATTCGGGGCATTTAGATTCAAGTGAGATTGAAGAAGTGTCCTCTATAGTCCTTTAGACCTGGATGAGTGGAGATGGATGAACAACTGGGCATGAAGACATTGCTTTGAAAATAACTGGCCCTGTTGAGCAAGCAGGATCCATCTGCAAATAAAAGTAATGTAGAAGGAACGGCTCAGTGGTAAAGAATTTTCCTGCAATGCAGGAGACACAGGCACATGGGTTTGATCCCTGGGTTGGGAAGAGGCCCTGGAGAAGGAAATGGCAGCCCACTTCAGTTTTCTTGCCTGAGAAATCCCATGGACAGGAGCCTGGTGGCTACAGTCCATGGGGTCGCAGAGTCAGACATGACTGAGCACTCTTACACACACACACCATGAAGAATAAAAGTCACCTCTTGTTTCTGATGTGAGTGTAGAAATGTCTAAGTGTGATGCCAAGAGTCTGAGAGAGCTTGAGCATAGCATCAGACAAGCTTCACTTCAGAGCTGTCTGCAATCAGATAGCATTCAAAACTTCTCTGAAACTTATTTATACATAGAACTGAAGATACGCAGGATGAGGATGAAACTGGATTAGTGCTTGCAAAGTATCTGATATGGTACCTGGTACAGAGTAAATTCTCAGTGAGGATTAATTTTCCTTGCCCTCTTTCTGAGGCTCAGTATGAATAATGACGGTCCTATGGTAGCTGAAGTCTATATTCAGAGCTGGGTTGGAAAAGCCCATATATGTAACAATTTTATATCAACAAGAATTATTAACTGCTGGCCACATGAACCGTGAAACGAAAGCACAGCATGATAGCAGAGCTTGCTCGAGGTCATGAAACTCTTAAGGGCAGACTCAAATTCAGTTTTCCTAAAGCTGCCTTGAAGGTTGGTTGAGTTCCTCACTTTTAGTTCATCTTGTTAAGGTCAGGGTATCTGTGTTTTTAATTAAAAACAAAGTACCTCCATTCAGCTAACAGACCTCCTATCTCAGGGGCCATTAGGAGCACGGTGGGTCTTTCCCCAGTGTAATAAGATCACAAAGGAAACATCCCCAGTACCCACCGTCTGCTCCATCCTCCTTGGTTCCACAGCCTGAATCTCTTTCTCTCTGAGACCTCTGTGAATCAAGAGCCATACCTAGGGATGTCAGCCCAGGAAGTGGCCCTCACCTTGTCCATGTGTGCAGAGAACTGGGACCTCTTAGACTCCCACAGCGAGCGAGGCACTTGATCTTGGTTTGAGTGCTGACCTTGCTTCTTGGTTACAGTCTGCCTTTGGTCCTCCAAATGCCATTCTCCTAGCTCAGGTCACTCCCGCCCAGGGCACATTTGGGATGATGGGATGCCTGAATCCCATTCCTGGTCATTCAGTAAGTGCCTTTTGCATTTGCTCAATGAGGAAGGTTGAAGTAGGAAATGGCAACCCACTCCAGTATTCTTGCCTGGGAAATCCCATGGTAGGCTACAGTCCATGGGGTCGCAAAGAGTCAGGCACGACTGAGCAGGCACACACTGCTACTAATGAGGAAGGTAAGTACTTTCTGCTGAGACTGGAGCAGAATGAGAAAAGCTTTTCTCTCCCATCTTTTTCATCATTCAGAGACACAGAACAAAGAGATCTGACTTAAAAGTTCTTTTCTCTTTTCTACTACTTACCAACTGACAAGTTCAGTGGTCCACTTGCAAAAATGTCAGTTTAGTGAGCTTAACCTTGTTTATTGGAAGTTCTGATATTTGATGACATGTAGACTCAGACTCATGGTGACACAGAACCTCCTATGAATCCGATGGACTTAAGTTAAAACCCCCAACTCTTATACTCACTAGTTCTGAAAATGTCCCTTAAAGTTTTCATTTCATCAAAGCATATTGCATCATGGACATAAATATTTAATGTATAGTACTGGTATATAGTACATGCTCAATAAAGGGCAGTTTAAAAAATCTTCTATAAACCATCTTGATACACATCAGTGTAAAAAAATACATATATGCCTTGCTCTACATTGTTAATAAGAGCCCTTTAAAATCTTCCCGGGGTCATTTGCTGTTGTTCAGACCAAACACAACATATTATAAATTCCCTGGGTTCCCTCTGAGAGAGCCCCAAACAGAAGACAGAGCTGCAGGGGACAGAGGAACTGGGCAGACAGACAGCATTTCTGCTCCTGAGGTCTATTAGGCAATAGGAAAACACCCTTTGGGGCTGATTGCTGACAAAAAGCCCCTCCTGTTCCAAACTGGAGGCAGACTGGAGCAGAGGGAGGAAGCAAGCCAGCTTTTTGGTTTAGCTTGGGCCGAGATGGCTCATTGGATGGAGGCGGGGCCCAGAGCTGAGCGCTCCTTTCCCCACCACTAGCGATCTGTGCGATCTGTGCGGGAATCCATCAGAATGGGAGGTCACCCTATGGGCCAAAGACGTGTCCCTCGGGGCTTGGAGGGTGACAAAGGTGGCACAGAGTTCTTATTTTCAGGGTGGTCTCTGACGGGAACAGAGCATCCAAGGAAAGTGTTGACGATAGAACATTAAAACAGAAACATATTTTTGGGGCTGGGATTTCCAACTTGGGGTCCAAACCCCCACCCAGTATGGAAGCCTGAAACACAGAGAGAATGCATGCTGTTTGGGATTCAAATTGCAAAGGTCTCCTCCCTGCTTTCTTCCAGGAAACACAAAAGGGAGTTAAGCTCTGGGCTCCAGGATGGAGCTGGAGAAAGAATGATCCATTTCTTTCTGAGCAGAGAAGATGGTGTCCAGAGGATTTGTAGGAAAATGCCCTTTGCCTGAAGTCCCCTCTGCCGCCCCAGCAACCAGGCTAGGCTAAGCTGATTAAAGCTCTATTCAGAATTGAAATAAACCCAGAAGATACGCCGGGGCCACTGATGGGCCTCAAGATTAGCCACTAAACTGATCACTCTCTCTGGGATCGTGGCTGCTGTATTTTTGGAAACTGGGCACTTAGAGAAAAAAATTTCTGTTTTCTCATGGCTCTGCGTAAGGACCTCATTAATTTCCCAAAGTCTCCGCAGAAGAACAATTGCTCTAATTCCATCTGGCAAGGTTCTAAAGCTTGAAAATTTCTCCTAGAATATAAAATATATGGAAAATGAATAGACACGCTTGTATATGGCCTCGGTAATAGATGACCCAGTATGCATAATAGGCTACGCCCTGTATGCAAACACGCACATATGTGTACATAAATATTTTTTTTCCTTGCCTTCTTGCCCTTATCCTGGAATTCTTAGCAATTTGGCCTGTCCCTGCTTATTAATGATGTTTCCAGAGCAGAGCTCATTGGTGCATTTTTGGCAATGGGTTGATTAATAGGGGGGCACTGGGGAGCTCTTTGGGAGCCTGGGCATTGCTGGCTTGTTGACCTTGATGCTCAGGGGATAGTCTCACTTCCAACTATGGAATCTCAGTTAGCATCATAAATTGTGGAGCCACTGGTTTTATGACCCTTCTGCCTCCTGCTGGGAATGTTGTTTCTCTTTAATAACTGGCCAAGCAGCAGCAATGAACCACTTCCCCTCCTCCCTCCAGGTCTTGCCCCATCATCCCCTCCCTTCCCCCACCTCCACTCTCCACCTCAGCCCTGGTCACACGCACAGACAGGCACATGTGCTCACAGGATCACACACATTTATAGACATCTTGCATATCCATATCACTACCCCCCCTTTTTTCCCCACTTTCAGGTTTTAGTAAGGAGACAATTCACTCCCCCTCCCCACCCCTACTTACTTGGCACAGTTAAATTGGGCAGGAATTTTCAAAAGACATTTTTTTAAACATCAAAGAGAAACAGAAAGTAACCAATCGTAGAAAATATTGAGAGCATAAAAATAGTCTTATTTTCAAAATAGAGGTTGCTGGAATCTCAGTGGAAAGAGAGAAGAGATGGTCTGTCTTCTGGGTGCTGCTCTCTGAGCAGAGGTAACTCTCCTTTGCTTCCCCATTTACCCCTCCTTTTGGCCTCAGGGAGCCATCTCACTCCCTGGGTCTCAGGGACTAAACTGCTGGGAAAATTCACTTTCCTGCCTGGAATCAGTGCCTTCCCCTCCTCACTTTAGTTCAGTCCTGTCCCACTCCTTGTGACCCCATGGACTGCAGCACACGAGGCCTCCCTGTCCATCACCAAGTCCTGGAGCTTGCTCAAAACCCATGTCTGTTGGGTGGGTGATGCCATCCAGCCATCTCATCCTCTGCCATCCCCTTCTCTTTCTGCCTTCAATCTTTCCCAGCATCAGGGTCTTTCCCACTGAGTCAGTTCTTTGCATCAGCTGGCCAAAGTATTGGAGTTTCAGCTTCGGCATCAGTCCTTCCAATGAATATTCAGGACTGATTTCCCCTTCTAGATCCACCCCATCCCCACACCTAGAGAGCTCCAATGGGCCTTTTCAGGTGGTTCAGTGGTAAAGAATCCGCCTGTCAATGCAGGAGACACAGGAGACACGGGTTCAATCCCTGGGTCAGGAAGATCCCTTGGAGAAGGAAATGGCTACCCGCTCCAGTATTCTTGCCTGGAGAATCCCCATGGACAGAGGGGCCTGGCGGGCTACAGTCCATGGGGTCACAAAGAGTTGGACACAACTGAGCGCACACTCATGCAGAGAGCTCCTGGTTCTTCAGATCTCTGCTCAGCTGTCCCTTTTGGGGGAGATCCTCAGGGATCTTCCTGTCTATCAAACCCCTCTCTCTACATCCAAGTGGACAGTCAATCCTAGGTGTCCACAAGGGATTGGTTCCAGGACTCTGTGGGGATTCCAAAATTCAGGGATATTTAAGTCCTTGATACAAAATGGCATAAAATCTGCGTTTCACCCATATACAAACTTCTGCACACTTTAAATCATCTCTAGCTTAGACTTTACATACAATCTAAATGCTATGTAAATAGTGGCTGGCAATAGAGCATATCCAAGTTTTGCTTTTTGGAAACACCTTGAATTTATTTTTTCAACAATTGATCCCCACTTGGCTAAATCTGGGGATGTGGAACTCACAGATATGGAGGGTGGACTGTACTACTCTCTTATCCCCTTTCACAGCAACTATCATCACAGTTGTGAATATGTGTTTATTTATGCCCAGAATTAGGTTCGTGTCTGTCTCCAGGGCTGGAATGTAAACTCCTTCAGTGCAGGGATCCCACATCTGAGTGTATCATCCCTCAATCTTCAGCATCTATCCCGGTACCAGGAACGTAGTCCATAAGAAGTAAATGTTTATTGCTTAAATAAACAACCTTTCTGCATTGCATTACACACGTAGGAGAGGCTTCCCAAACTTATTCCAATTCAAATGTCTAGAACAATGCACTGTTTTCCTTATTGCGGTGGATATTGTTGGTGTCCTGTTCAGGTCCTTTTTTTACTGAGCTGGGCCATCTGTCTCTCAGCAATACAGGATGTCAGTGACTCACAGCTAGACACTTCTCCAGAGAGTTACTCCCAAGATCAGGAGCCATCTCACCCAGAAAAGTCTGGAAAGCTATACCCCACCCAGAAGGTGGTCAGTAGCCAATGGCCAGTTAATATGAGAGTGGAAAATTCTGGCCCCTTAGTCTTAGGATGGGAACTCTGAGATGACTTTCAGCCTGCAGAGCTGTCTATGGGATCAGTCTGAGACAAGCCTTCAGCTGAAACTACCGCTTAGTCTGGTTTCTTCCCTATGCCCATCTTCTCTCACCCCTTTACAGATTTTCCTGGGGAGCACACCCTTAAGAACTTATTTGTGTACGAATGTCTATCTCAGGAACTGTTTCTAGAGGACCTAAACTAAAACACCTTCAAAATTCAGAGCCCGTGGGATGATAGTAAACTAACTTTCTGGAAATAAAAACAAACCAACAACTCCGATTTGTGGAATCTGCCAACTTCTGTGGTGTAAATAGCTTCCTCATGGCCGATTTCAAGCTACCAATATGTCATGGAACATGAAATTAGAAAGAGATGTGCACAATTGGCTTATGGGAGTCAGTACAAGCCATATATGGCATACGAGAGCTCACACTATGCATGAAATAAAAGTTGTCCACAATACTGATATTATTAGTAACATCATTTGGAGTGTCAACTAAAGCATCATTCTGAATACATTTATCTCAGTTCTCACAGTATTTCTAGAAAGTTTGTTCTATCATCCCATTTTACAGATGTAGCGACTGTGGCTCATAGAATGACATGATTTATCTAAGGTCTTGCTGTTAATAAAAGCTATGGCTGAGGTTCAGACTCAGACCCGAGTCTAGAATCCTAACACATGACCATATTTGATGTCATCTACCATTGTCATTGCTGTTCAGTCACTCAGTCGTGTCTGACTCTTTGGGATCCCATGAACTTCAGTGTGCCAGGCTTCCTTGTCCATCGCTGTCTCCTGGAGTTTGCTCAGACTCATGTACTAAAAGGTAATACATGCTCTCTTCATGTGTATAGACTTTTATAGTTGGCATAGCGCCTTTTTTCCACATAGTGATTTGCAATCCTTAGCATATCTGATCATTTCAATAATGTAAGCTACTCAGGGTAAACACAGCAATTGTCCAACCAGAACATTGAGGCTTCTTGTGATTTGTCCAGGGTTCTGGGAAACAGACTTGGAGCTGTAGATCGGGGTCCTCATGGTCTACGTGTCTTTCCAGAAGACCCTGTTTCTTTCCTCTCCTGAATCTATACTCTCAGTGGCACCCTCCCAATTTTTCGCATGTGAAATCTATTCCAGTGTATCCAGAGAAGGCTGGAATTCAAGGGATAGTACAGAACATCATGCCTCCATTCTTCAGCAGAATGAACACCCATATTTATCCATCTATAATGGAAACTCGAGTAAAGAAGATATGATTTCTAAGGGTTTGGGGTTAAACCAATCCAGTTTAGCTTAGCATACAAAGACCAAGCCCCTGCCAGGGAACTCTAGGGAATTTCTGAGATGTTGCTCTGATGCAAAACACTTAACGTAGAACATGGCCCATGCCAGGTAATTGATTTATCTAACTAAGTCCCTGTCCTTCTTTGCTCCCAACATGTAAGCAGATACTGGTAAAGAGTGATGAGACATTTAAGCTACAGTAGCGCTCTGCACTTAGGCCACCCAGACCTAGGGGTGTTTGGTTCACCCCTCAATGCCATCTTGTGAGCAATGGAAACTTTGCCAGGGTTTGGGGAAACCAGCCCAGCCATTGTGTGATCGAAACTGAATAACCTACATGGCTCTGGGAGGAAATCCAGAGAACATCTCAAAATGCAGAAGCAGAGTTTAGAAATCAAGAGTAATGGAGTCAATGGACCTAGAGACCATCGTACAGAGTGAAGTAAGTCAGAAAGAGAAAAACAGATATAATGTAATATCACTTATATGTAGAATCTAGAAAAATGGTATAGGTGAAATTATTTGCAAAGCAGAAATAGAGAGAGAATAGAGAACAAATGTATGGATATCAAAGAGGAAAGGAGTGGTGGTGGGATGAATTGGGAGATTGGGATTAACATATATACATCATTTTGATACTCTGAATATAATAGATAGCTAATAAGAACCTACTGTATATGGTATAGGGAGCTCAACACGAAACTCTGTAGTGACCTGAATGGGAAGGAAACCCAAAAAGAGGGGATATAAGTATATGCATAGCTGATTCACTTTGCTGTACAACAGAAACTAATGCAACATTTTAAAACACATATACTCCAATAAAAATTAATTAAAAAACGGAGCATCGGGAGATGACTAAGGGGTGATCTCCTTCAAAGATCACCATTATCATCCCTATCATTTGATAATATGATGAACACCATCTGTTCATTTTCTATTCTGGGGGCCAGAGGGAACTATACAGGCTTTTCCATACACTGTTTTACTTATAATTTCAGGCTAAACTCAGCCACAGACTTGGTCATTAAGAACTTGAGATTCCTCTGGCATTAGCTGAGTACTTGCTGGGTGCCTGGCATTGTGCTAGGTCAGTGGTAGAGTCAGATAAAGTTCATGCTCTCAAAACACTTACACGGTTTAAAGGCAGGAAACCATGAACTTGATAGACTGCAGCCCACAACCTGAATTAAGCAGGGCCACACACAAGGGGCCCTTTAGTTCAAGGGCTGTGGACCATCCGTAGGGGGAGAAAACATTCTTGCCTGGAGGTGGAGAGATTTATTCATCACCTGAGATTTGTAAGGATACCCAGTTCATAGGCCATCTGGGTGAACTTAGCATATGGTGGCAAAGCCTCAACTTTATACTTTTTGTGTGTCTAAACTATTCAAGTCAGCTTGAGCCCAAGCTTCCTCTTCATCTCGGCTTGCCTTGGATGCAACAGAGACAGGCAGAGCTGTAGCTGGATTTTGCAGAAATCCTTCAAAGAATCAACCAAACTGGCAGACATACATACATATATGTGTGTATGCCTGTCTATATTTTGCAGTGGTCATTTTCATATCTGGGTTTCCCTGGTGTCTCAGATGGGAAAGAATCTGCCTGCAATGTGGGAGACTTGGGTTAGATCCCTAGTTCGGGAAGATCCCCTGGAGAAGGGAATGGCTACCCACTCCAATATTCTTGCCTGGAGAATTCTATGGACAGAGGAGCCTGGCGGGCTACAGCCCATGGGGTTGTAAAGAATAGGACATGATTGAGTTACTAACACTAACCA
This sequence comes from Redunca redunca, assembly GCA_006410935.1. Classification (NCBI taxonomy): domain Eukaryota; kingdom Metazoa; phylum Chordata; class Mammalia; order Artiodactyla; family Bovidae; genus Redunca; species Redunca redunca. Next base: position 1,100,184 of record SJYQ01000875.1, on the reverse strand, counting down.
TATCCACTCTGCTGATAAAACTAAGGCTAAGAGAGTTTGAAAAAGTCAGAGTCACATGGTGGGGAGGGTGGTGGTTTGACTTCAAATTCCCAGTTTTTTCCACCACACAGGCCTGGGAAGGTAGGAAAAACATCTCAGTGTGGATGCAAGTTGATCATTGTCCCTGCCCTCAAATAACTCGGAGTCAAACAAAGAGGTTCTTAACCTTTAAGGGGGAAGGCCCTGATGTGGAAATAATTATGTAACTTTGAGAATCGCCCCAGAAAAATACTGGAAATCTTGCATACAGTTTTAGAGGAACACTTGGACTCCACCCACCATTCCCGATCCTCTAGCCCAGCTAAGGCTCTGGGCTCAAAAATACCCTAAAAGCAGATTCCTTAGTAATTCCAAGGTGCCCACGTCCTGTAAGAGGAAATGGCTCCCAGGACTCTGTTGGAACCCGCATGAAAAGAATTAAGTGCCAGCTGCAGAATTTGCTCCGTGTTGGCTGCTGCCTCAATGCTGAGAAGGATGCGGTTATGACAATTCATCAGAAGGACTCAGGCCATTCAGCCAGGTTCAGGGCCAGCTTCCCAGTGACCGCAAAGCAGAACAGTTACTGGGAAGGGCTGTGGGTCCATTTCATGTCAAAGCAAACCTTTAGGAGCTTTGCTGGGCAAGTTTGTAGATGGGCACAATGCCCTTCGTAGGATAAATCTGTTTGGGAAGCATGGGTGAAATCCCACATCGTGCAGAGAATTTCCTTATTTGTTTTCAATCTCAATCAGAAAGGTATTTCTTGGAATTGACAGAGTGGATTATATATATAAATATGTGTGTGCGTGCCTGTGTATTTAGAGTTGTGTTATAGGGATTTTCAGGGTGTTGGTATGTTCTGTTTCTGAATCTGAGTACTAGTTATATGAACGTATTTGGCTTGTGAAAATGCAGCGAGCTATATACTTAGGTATGTATTAGTACACTATTGTTTCTATTCATTTATTATACTTCAGTATATCTATGCTGTGTGCATATTTATATACATATGTATTTAAGTGCTTTTAAAAAGAATGGAGCAAGTGAGCTAAAACTTGAAACTTTCTGGGGGAAATAACGCAGTTATCTAGCATAATGTAAACGTTTAAAGTCACAGTCAGCCAAATGTCAGCCATAGTAATTTGAAGATTCTGCGAGCAAGGACCAGGACAGCGTGACACATGTGAGCACGGAGATGCAGCGGGGTCTGGTGACTGCTTTCCAGTGCATCCAACAGCAGAATGCTGGGATCTCGCCGGGGCCCTGAGTGACGCCCTCCCCTGCCCCTCTCTGGGGCCCTGCCTCCTTGCTCCTCACCAACCTGCTGAGTCCTGGCTGCTATGAGCTACAAGGTCAGATCCATTCATCCTCATCTGAGCCATCTTGCAGGCCCACTGGGTTGCGGAATGTGGAAGGAAGCTGCTGCCGGGTTCTTGGCGTTATTCGCATGGAGTCTGCCGGTCTCACCATCCCTTGGCTTTCTAATGAGCTCCATTCATTCACAGGAGCACCAATGTCTGGTTAGAGCCTGCCCCACCCACCTCTTGACCTTCCCTGTCTGGTAAGGGGCTGGACCCGGCCCCTTCCACCCACCCTGGTCTGGTTGCCCCAAGTTTCACTTCCTTTGCATACGAGCTGGACTTGAAACACGAAGGGTCAGCTGGACACCCAACCCAGCAGCTTTTGTGCCCGACACCCTCAGTTTCCTCCTCCCCAAGGCTCCAGCTCGTATACATGCCTTGTTCAGCTCACCCACCAGCATCATTCCATTCCTTCTCCCCTCCCTGGCAGCTCCTGCTGTTTTGGCATCGGAGTTATGACATCCTGTGTCTCTATGCTTTAGGGACATACCAGCTGACTTGGGAAATAACAAGGTCTGCCTGAACTCCAGGAGAAAGAGAACTCGAGCTGACTAAGAACCAGTCCTGAGCTCCTAAGTCAGCAGCAGTAATATGCGAGCCTAAGAGAGGCAGCAGGAGCCCTGCACCACTGGACAGCGGAAACATGAGCCCCAGGCAAGGGAGCAGGTGCAGGGGGCTGCCCGGGGCCATCCCCCTGGAGACTCAGCCTGGTTGCTTTGTCTGTTGGGGGTTGCTGGGGAGGGTGGGACACAATGACACATAGTGATGTGTGTCTCTGCCTTTCACCCTCCGTCACTGCAAGCACCCGAGTCCCTTTTACATTTCTTCATTTCTTTATCCACTTTCTGAAGGATTTAACCAAGTCAGTTCTCCATATGTCTTGGATCACGCCACCCCAGAATGCCCCGCAAAGACCCCGCCGAGCATAATTTCTGCAAATAGATCTCAGAAGACACAATTCTCCAAGGCCAGGGTCAGGTGAAGGCCAAGGCCAGGGTGAGAGAACGCCAAGTATGTTGCAGGATGTCAATAAATCCTCAAGACCTGTGGTACGATTTAGCCTCTCTGAACTGGTTTCATCCTCATCTGTAAAGGGTGATAATGATCTGCCTGATTCTCAGGGGAGAGGCCCAGGCAGGGCCCAGGGAGAGAGCCCTTAGAGAACTGTTAATTTGTTCTGAGCAGAACATGAGCAACTCTGAGGAAATGAGAGGCCGCTGGATGGAAGGAGTCTTGTGATACGGGAAGTGTCTCCAAGTGGAGCTTTTAAAAGTGCTCTCAACATGCATGCAGCCAAACCTGTGTGACTGTCTCAGCTGCTGATAGGTGTCTGCTGTTCCCTTGTGAAGGCATTTTCTCCCATCCTTCTCCAGTTTCTGTCTATTCCTTGCAGAATCCTGGATCTCTCACTTTTCTGATGTTTTTCTCAGTCTCCATTATTTAATTTTTTTTTCTCTCTTTGAATCTGAAAAAGTGTAGAGTTATCAGGAGTCCCATTCTTCACCTTCCATTGCTTCTCCTTCCGTTTGCTCAGTGAGTGATCTCACTTCCCCCAAATCAACCTCTGAGAACCTCCAGATCCATAATACACCCCCTTTCTGCTCCCACTTCCAAACCTAAGTACCTAAGGAACCTCTTCTGTTACCTTCCAGGGCTTCTGACTGACTATGTGAACTTCCCCTACCAACCTGTCCTTCCCTTTAATCTTCTGTATCTGAGTGGGCACCCCCACTGGATTGGCTGGCTGAAAAAATAAGCACCCCCAAGAACATCAACCACATTTGTCTCTTTTCACTGCAGAATCTCAGTGCCTGGCACATGAGTAAGGCTCAGCAAATCATTTTTTCCCCTTTTAATATATAAAGAATTCATTATCTCTCTCTGCCTCATTCTCCATTAAATAATAATCAAATAACAAAATTATACAAATTAGGCAGATATACATTGGCTTAGCGCATAACTCAAAGCTGCACGAGTACTCACTCTCTGGGTGTTGGGCTCTGTTCAGCATTTTATATATTTATGTTATGCACATGTCAGTATATAATAGAAATATGCACGTACATATTTAGATATGTATATGCACACATATATACACACCTGTGTACCTAGATATGTCTGTGTGTATATGTATGGCACATATATATATGATACAGATACATACATATGAATATATACATGATTTAAATGGGGCTTTAGTGGCTCAGATGGTAAAGAATCTGCCTGCAATGCAGGAGACCTGGGTTCACTCTATGGGTCAGAAAGATCACTTGGAGAAGGGAATGGCAACCCACTCCATTATTTTTTTGCCTGGGAAATCTCATGGACAGAGGAGCCTGGTGGGCTACAGTCCAAGGGGTTGCAAAGAGTCAGAGAAGACTGAGTGACAAACACGCACACACCTGATTTAAATAATATACATAATTATATGTGTGTAATCCTTAGATGTGTAATTCACCCATTTTGCAGATGAATAAGCTGATAACAAATAAATGGCAGAACTGCATTCATGTTCCATTTCCAAGTGATTTACAGATACTAGTTCGTTTAATTCTTATAACAATCTTATAAAAAGTGTGCGAGGCTACCCTTTCCCACTTTATAGTTGGAGAAGCTGAAGTTGGTTGAGGTTAAAAGCTTGGCTCAAGGTAACACCTGGCAATGGTAAAGAAGGAAACGAGATGCTGCTGGGTGGAAGGGGCCTTGTGATACGGGGAGTGTTTCCAAGTCGAGAGTAGCACATGAGTCCTGCCTGTACAGCCCCGATCTGGTCTTCGCTCTGCTGCCTTTCGAAGGTTGACATCTATATCCTAACTGCTTGACACCTCCAGGTCCACCCAAGGGCCAGTCCTCTGCATATTACTTCAGAGTGTTCCTAGTTCCTAGTCGGTCTTTTTCTCCCCAGTGTCATGGAGAGTTCATTCGGCGCAAATCAGTGCTTTCTGTTGAACAGGGAATAAGTGGGTAAAAAAAGGAAATGAAGAGATTCAAGTTCACTTTAGCGTCAACTCCCCCACCGGGACCGCTTCCTCCACTTTAACTTTTTATAAAAGGCGTTCTTTCTCCAGCTTAACGTTTTCTGTAGTTCAGCATCTCTTTCCGAAGATAAGCCTCCTCATTCCTTCAGGTCCTCGCATCCATTACCATTTTTCCTTCAAACAGCTGATTGGAAAGGATTTGTTTGCTTCATACAGGTCATTTCTGTCTGGTGGTAAGGCCAAGTGTTTTATCCCATGGGAATACATCTTCATTTTTATAATGGAAGTCCACAGGAGTTAATAAAGGGAATGGAAAAAGCCCACCGCTGCCAACTGCTTAAGTACGTATCCATTCCATCCTGAGAGCCCACCTGTCCTCACCACGTGCCTCTGGGGGAATCCGAGGAGCAGTTGGATGGACACTACAGGAGACAGTGGTTAGGCGACTGCTTGGTTGGAGGCTATCACGATCCTGGGAAAACTGGAGTGCTTACGGAATCTATCACAGACCCCTGGGATACATCACTGCGAAGGGGGTCACTGTTGGTCTGGGAATGTAGACCCTCAGTCTTCCTCTTAAACTCACCTCAAAACACTTCTGAGGTTGGAATTCACTTTCCAGTTTTTTTTCTGTCCAAACCAATTCACAGCCACTGCCGTGCCCTGGAGCCAAATTCTTTAACACATGTTTCTGAACGGCCACCGAAGATAAGTGTGAGATGAGAGGCAGAGTGGCAGTGGAGATATGACCCTGTGTAGAGCCAGATGCCCTGGGGATTTAGCTCTAGTAGTGAGGAGTTAGAAGTCACTTAGTTTATCCATGGCTTCATATCCTCATCTGAATCATCTGAAAAGAGTGAGGGATAACGAAACCTTTCTCATGGGACTTTAGGGAGAATGAAATCAGATCTTTTTATTTTGTTCAATATTTATTTTTATTTATTTATTTGGCTGAACTGGCTTTAGTTGCATCACATGGGATCTTCCATCTTCATTGCAGTGACTTTTTTTTTTTTTTTAGTTGTGGCCTGTGGGATCTTTAGTTGTGGCATGGAAATCTTAGTTGAGGCATGTAGGATCTTGTGCCCTGATCAGGCTTTCAAAGCAGTGAGCTCCCTGCTTGGCAGAAGGTAATTGCTTATTGGGTGTTACTTGGGATGATGATGGTAGCCATGGTGATAACAATGATGATGATGATGTTGATGGTGATAGTGTTGGGGAAGATAAAAGGCTAACTCAGATATGGCCCCCCCCCCTTTTTTTCTGAGACATTCACAGACCAGTTGGAGCTATAGACATGCTATCATAGAGTCATACATGAGACAGGTATAAATAACAGGTTTGGCTAGCAGAAAGCATTCCTGCCTAAGATTCTTCATACAAGCGCTAATATCTAAGTCGGGACCTTGAAACATGTAGGCTTTGAGGGTGTGGGGACAGACTGGTAGAACCAATGCTGTTGAAACTGAATCAAATCTGGCAATAACCCCTGAAAAGCTGAGATATTTTCACGTTGTCTTTGCTGCATATTCTGCCATGAAAAATTGTGATTAGAATTTTACATTCATATAGCACATTTATTTTTAGAGGCTCCAGTGATATTATTAAAAACTAAACCCTTCAATTTTAATGTTGGTCTGTCTTACAAAAAAATGTGCACCTTTTCTTCCAGTGAGCTCTCTCACTTGTATGAGAGTTAGTGGGATATTTGGACTAACTGTAAAATCTAAAATGATTCAGATATTAAAAATAATTTTAAGAAGTCTTTCAAAAGTAAAGTATGTTGACAGAGCCCTGGTAATAAAGCAACACCAATTATGCTCAGAATTGCCAGGGAGTTGGAGAGAAAAACATTTCAGGAAAAATGTTGAAACGAAGGGTATGTTAAATATGCCACCGGAAAATCCTTAGACCATCGTCTGCTTCAGAGGCACACAGCTGAGGCTCCTGGAATACAGCCCAAGCGGTGGCAGAGAAAATCTGTTGAGAAAGGTGCCAAAGGCACTTCTCAGAGTCCAGGGCTGCACTATGGACCCTGGATTATCAGAGATCTATACTAGTAGGGCACTGTGGGGCTTCCCTTGTGGGTCAGCTGGTAAAGAATCCACCTGCAATGCAGGAGACCTGGGTTTGATCCCTGGGTTGAGAAGATCCCCTGGTGAAGGGAAATGCTACCCACTCCAGTATTCTGGCCTAGAGAATTCCATGGACTGTATAGTCCATGTGGGCTATGACGTGGTGACCACACCCCATTATTATACTTGATGTCCTCTTTTGGGGAGTATTGTCAAAATCCTATCTTCCTTTTGGTGAAAAGCAGACTGCTGGTTTGGGATACACTAGCATCTTGGGTTTTAACATCACTAATTGTGCAGGAGAACTTAATCCTAAGAGCCCAAGACAGGGAAACATGATGATTATATTGTTGAACGTAGCCCCTCTAAAAAGTCCCTCACTAATGTCCACTTATGACGCATCTTGCCACCCTGTTTCGTTTTGATTAAGTGTTTTTCCTCAATGAAAGTGCTTAGTTTGAGGGGTTGATTGTTTAGTATCCCTCTCCTCCATGGACTATAGCTTTCGGTGTCTTTCACACTTACAGAGTGTTGATGCATCTCTTATCTTGTGTGTGCTCAGTTTGTCTGATTCTTTGTGACTCCTTGAACTATAGCCTGCCAGGCTCCTCTGTCTGTGAAACTTCCTGGGCAAGAATACTGGAGCAGGTTGCCATTTCCTAATCCAGGGGGTCTTCCCAACCCAGGGATCGAATCCCCTTCTCTTGCATCTCCTGCATTAGCAGGCAGATTCTTTACCATTGTGCCACTTGGGAAGCCCAACAAAAACTGAATGAATGGATGGATCCATAGTGTGCAAGCATGTTGAGCCACTTCAGTCGTGTCTGACTCTTTGAGACCCTATGGACTGTAGCCTACCAGGCTCTTCTGTCTATAGGATTCTCCAGGCAAGAATACTGGAGTGGGTTGCCATGCCCTCCTCCAGGGGATCTTCCTGACCCAGGGATCGAACCTGGGTTTCCTGCTTTGCAGGCAGATTCTATACTGCTGAGCTACCTGGGATGCTCATACACAATGTGTTACTCATTTAAGTCGCTTCCTATTTAGGGCCATGATGAATAATGCTGCTATACAGTCTTATACATGATTTTGGGTGCACCCATATATACACATAGATGTTGGGTATATATCTGGGAATGGAATTGCTGGGTCACAGGACCTGAAGATGTTAAGTTTAGTGGATATAGCCAAAAAGTTTTGCAAAGTGGTTTTATCAGTTGTTACTTTCAGTAATTGTAGTGTATGAGAGTTTTGGTTACTCTCCTCACTTATTATTATTTCTATCTTTTCCACTTCACTGCAGTAGCTCTTTAGCTCCTCCGTCCACATTCAGTCTCATGCCCTGTTACAGGCAATACCTTCTTCTCCTGGTCTCAGGAGAAGTCCATATCTGGTAGAGATTGTTTTAGCAACTTACTAAGACTGAAGCAAGGTTGCACATTCAGTATTGGAGTGGGTTGCCATGCCCTCCTCCAGGGGATCTTCCTGACCCGGGGATCAAACCTGCGTCTCTTGCATCTCCTGCACTAGCAGGCAAACTCTTTACCTCTAGCATCACCTGGGAAATGTTATGCTGGGGAATGCCACTTATTGTGTCAGATGGTATCAAACGTACTAAAAATATAAAATACAAGATGACCCTTGGTAAAACTGGAAAGAAGAGGATTGGGATGGGATTAAGAAGATAATATAGGAAAGAAGGTTTGAATAGCAGGACTTTCTAAACAGGGAGAAGTAGTCCTAACAAGACTAATACCAGGCCTTGTTATAGTGCTTGCATGTTTTATAGAATTTAATTTTCATAATAATTCTATTAGAAACAACTTTCCGTTTACAGATGGTGAAACTGAGCACAGAGAGGTTGCATAAACTTCCTCAAGGACTGAATCCTAAATGTCTGTTTTTTCTCAACGTCTAAATCATCTTGCATACTGCCTCTAAACTCCTTGTATTTTGGGACTTCCCTGGTGGTCCAGTGGTTAAGACTCTGCACTTTCATTGCAGCAGGCAAGCATTTGATCCCTGGGTGAGGAACTAAGATACCACATGCTGCAAAACATGGCCAAATAAATAAATAATAAATCCCTCTTTAAGAAGAAAAATAAAAAGAATACTTTAAATAAATAACTTCTATTTCACCCAATAATCCAGGAACATAGACAGAGCAAGCATCAACCCGGTTTACTAGGCGAGAAGCTTAGCACTCACCGACTTGTGTAACTTACCCATGATCATAGCAATTGAGTGAAGGAGCCGGTGTTCTCTGAATCCAGTCTTCTTTCCATTACTCACACTGTCGCTGAGCTTTGAAGGGGGAGTGTAGTTCCATAAATGAATCTCATAACTCCTTCATTGGCTATTGAAGAAGCAGCAGGACTGGTCTTGATCAACACTGAGGCCAGAGCAGAAACAAATTAGGATTCTAATCATGGGCCTGGAGCCGGGCCCCCTCCTCGAGTCTCCTCTCCCCTGCTGGGATCCTCAGCGATTCCCAGGGTCTGACCACTGCAGGCATTGTGCCAAGCAAAGCCAAAGGTTGAGTCTCTAAGATGCCTTTTGGGAGTCCTTCTCTGGGGAAGGCCATTTCAAAACAAATCCAAATCATTTTGTTGGAGACAACCCCAGGAGAGATGAAGGTTGTGTTATGGTTCCCATCAGGCTGGGTGCCTGTTTTGAACTTGGCAACGGCATTGTCACACAACAGACACACATTTGAAAAATCATGATTTACAGCCATTGTCATTCGAAGAAAAACAAGTTTTGGATTTGAAGAATTTGTCATTGTCTGAAACTGATTTGAGTAATAACTCAGATGATTCTAGCAAGAAAATTTAGCATGACTACAAATGTATGCCCAACTTGGCTGTATTTGTCATTATAGGAATAGTTTTCTTTGATTATTCATGAAATGAAGTGAAAGTCATTCAGTTGTGTCTAACTCTTTGTGACCCAATGGACTATACAGTCCTTGGAATCCAGGCCAGAATACTGGTGTGGGTAGCCTTTCCCTTCTTCAGGTATCTTCCCAACCCAGGGATCAAACCCAGATCTCCTGCAGCGCAGGTGGATTCTTTACCAACTGAACTATCAGGGAAGCCCCGATTATTCACAAGGTTTAACGTTTCCTCATTTTTGTTTACTGGTCGTAGTTCATATTCAGCAATTAGTCTTTTTTTTTTTTTTTTTGCTGTCTTTGTCCTTTTATCTATTAGTGTGTTGTGTTTTTCTCATTGATTTAGAAGGCTACTTAGTAAATTAAGTATTCCATTGTGGAATATTATGTACCCAATAAAATAATGTTAAAGGGATTTTGAATGATGTTAAGCATTACTTACGGTGTTAAGTGAAAAAAGTAATATGCTTAAGTTATATATAAAATACAATCTTGGTGACATAAAAAGGAAATATGAAAACACACTTTCCCTTCCAAATAAATGAAAGCTTTAGAGGAACATTTATTGAAATATCAAGAGAAGATTTATTTTGGTTGTTGGGGTTATTGGTGATCTTAATTTATTTTCTTCTATTTCATGTATTTTGGTATATGTACTAGTTATCAACTTTTGACCTTCATTGCCCTGCTTGTGACATAGGAATCCCATTCCTTTGTCAGCCAACTCACTGGTGAGAGGTTTCAGTAGAGGGTGCTGGAGAGACACTGGACTGGAAAGGGGCTGTTCCATCTTGGTTCTGTTACTGAGTCTTTGCTTCTCTAGAGGAAGGAGGCCAGGGGACACCCAGTGGCACTCACCACCAGGGGCATGGCATTGTACCATGGGCTGCTTACCCCAGCACCCAAGATGTGCACACTTTGGTGAACTTCTCCACCACCTGGTGGGCGAAAGCAGCACCATTGTGAACCCAATCTGGATCTCTGCTCTGAGCTGTTTTCTAGATTCCTTCCTTTCTTGGGTTTTCTGCCTCAGCCCTAGAGCTCATGCTGCTTCCTACTCTGTTATTTCTATTGCTCTTGGAATCCTCTTTACTCCACACTGCAGTTAATAACATGGAGATATTATTTGGGGAGATATAATTAATAACAAAGAGATATTACTTTGCCAACAAAGGTCCGTCTAGTCAAAGCTGTGGTTTTTCCAGTAGTCATGTTTGGACATGAGAGTTGAACCATAAATAAAGCTGAGCAGTGAAGACTTGATGCTTTTAAACTGTAGTATTGGAGAAGACTCTTGAGAGTCCCTTGGACTACAGAGGAGATCAAACCAGTCCATCCTAAAGGAAATCAACCCCGAATATTCATTGGAGGGACTGATGCTAAGGCTGAAGCTTCAATACTTTGGCCATCTGATGCGAAAAGCTGACTCATTGGAAAAGACCCTGAATCTGGGAAAGATTGAAGGCCGGGGGAGAAGGGGATGACAGAGGATGAGATGGTTGGATGGCATCACCAACTCAATGGACATGAGTTTGAGCAGGCTCCTGGAGATGGTGAAGGATGGGAAAGCTTGGCGTGCTACAGTCCGTGGGATCTCAGAGAGTCAGACACGACTGAGCAGTGGAACAGCAATTGTTAATGATTCATTGTGTTAAACTTTTCCTGGTCACCTCATTACATGGTTTTTGTCTCCTGTTTGGACTCTTAACTCCTGGAATCTACTCCTGGTAAAGATGCTATGAAGATGGCTGAAATGACAACCAAGTATTTGGAGTATTACATAAACTTAGTTGATAAAGCAGCAGCAGGGTTTGAGAGGAGTGACTCCCAATTTTACAAGAACCTCTACTGTGGGTCGGAGAAGGCAATGGCACCCCACTCCAGTACTCTTGCCTGGAAAATCCCATGGACGGAGGAGCCTGGTGGGCTGCAGTCCATGGGGTAGCTAAGAGTTGGACACGACTGAGCGACTTCACTTTCACTTTTCACTTTCACGCGTTGGAGAAGGAAATGGCAACCCACTCCTGGAGTGTTCTTGCCTGGAGAATCCCAGGGACGGGGGAGCCTGGTGGGCTGCCATTTATGGGGTCGCACAGAGTCGAACACGACTGAGGCAACTTAGCAGCAGCAGTAGCTTCCTTTTGGTCAGGTTTTGGAATGAAGGCTTCATTTGCCTTATTGAATTTGTAGTTTTTTAATCAGATTTTGTGTCCTGGGAAAATGAATATGCTGTAGATTGCCATATGGAAATTTTAAAGCGATCACCAGTAAAACTATCTGGGTTCTGGGATTTGGGGGAAGTAATTTTTCTTCTTTGGTTGTCGGCCTGACCCTTCATCAAGCCACTGATGGAATTGTACAGTGACCCAGAGCCATGATGCACTGTCAAGAAACTCAACTCAGATTATGATGGATATCCAAAGAAAATAGCGGAAATACAACTTTTGTCTGTTGTTCATGGACTCGCCCTTCTCTCTACTGACCATTCTTGAGACAGCTCAAAACAGCAACAATTTTGGGTACCACTGTGACAAAGCCATGAGAGATAGTAAGTCATATGGTCTGAACTTAGCCTCAAGGAGTTAGCTGTCCAATTGATGAAAAAGGAACTACTTCGTACTCACCAGGAGCCAAACAGAGTGGTAGAGACTTTCTATCTAGCTTCTCATTTAACTGTCCACCAGTCATGAGAAGTATGGGTCATTGTTCCCTTTTTGTGGAAGAGAAAGCACAGTTTCAAAGGTAAAGGAACCGGTTCAAAATCATTCAGTTAGCAAATGGCAGAGATGAGCTGTGGGCTTCCCGAGTAGCTCAGCTGGTAAAGAATCCATCTGCAATGCAGGAGACCTGGGTTGGGAAGATCCCCTGGAGGAGGGCATTGCAACCCACTCCAGTATTCTTGCCTGGAGAATCCGCATGGACAGAGGAGCCTGGTGGGCTACAGTCCATGGGGTCGCAAAGAGTCGGACACTAAGCACAGCACAGAGAAGAGCTGTAAACAGGTCTATTGTCTCCAGATCTCCTATGGTTTTCCTGAAATATCGTGTTTCCTGAACAAATCATTACCAAGCAACACATCTGTTTAAGTAACTGATGAAGAGCTTAGAAAGCCAGAAGGACATCAGGTGAGCTGGGAGGGGTTCATGGAAGAGACAAAGGGTTTCTCTCCTCTGTCTCCCTGAAGCATTACTTTCTTGTTCTGCTGATTTGACAGTTCATCAGGTGCTCTTTGGGACACTGCTCATGCTGGTGTCTGGGGCAGTCATTTCCACCTGATAGCATGGACTAGCTATTCATGTCTCACCCCTCCACAGTGAGGTCCTCAGCACACAAAGGCTTGAACCCAAGTCTTTGGGCTTCAAGTCCTGCACTCCCTCCATCCAAGGAAACTCAGTCTGAGGGTCAGAATCAGAAGAGGAAGGGACTGGGTCCCTTGGAAATATTAGGGGCTTCTTTTCTGGCCCTCAGATACTGAGATAATATTACTTTACATCTGAAAAGAAGAAAAAAGAAAAAAAAATTACCTTTACATTTTTAAAGATAAAGAGAAGATTAACTTTTATTCTGCTCTAATTTAATATGTGATCTTAGGCAAGTCATTTCTCTTTTAGGGGCTTTAATTTCTAGATTTGAAATTGATGGATTTGATTTCATGGTCTGTAAGTCTTTGAATATTTCTTGCAGATTCCTTGATCTAGGAGCACTAGAATTCCCTTACAGAATTAGAATTGGGAGGGCCTCCCACCTTACCATCCCCCTCTCTCTAAAGGTGGTAAGGGTTACATTGTCTATCCCTGGCAGCTAAGATGGTAAAGAATCTGCCTGCAATGCAGGAAACTTGGGTTCAGTCCCTGGGTTGGAAAGATCCCCTGGAGAAGGAAGTGGCTACCCACTCCAGTATTCTTGCCTGGAGAATTCCATGGACAGAGGAGCCTGGTGGGCTACAGTCCATGGGGTGGCAAAGAGTCAGACACAACTGCAACAACTTAAAAGAAACCATAAAACTAATCAAAAACCACCTTCCTTTTCAAGTCTAAACAATGTTAGTAATAAAAACTTATCTCCACCGGGGCAGATGGCTTCCTCCCTTGCCTTTTGATCGATCGCTGCCTTATGCACAAAGCACATGGCGAGTGCAGCTAGACACTGTTACCCCCGTCTTAGAAATGAATGGGTTGAAGACACAAAGAAGGCAAGGGTCAGAATCCATGTCAGGCCAACAATGCCTTTGGAATCCTAGTCCTGGCTCTTTCCTCCAAGTCATATCTTTTGTGAACTGATCCTGAAAATGACCTTGCCAGGATGGGCAGAAGAAAATCTCCTAGCCTAGAGGACAGCATTTCCTGGCTCTTCCAATAGAGAGAAGTCTCGCGGGTGGGTCTGGTTTTCTAATTTTAAAAAGGCACTCGAGCATCAGTGCAGACACTCTGAGGTTCATCAGTTAGAAAGAGTAAGTTCCCTAGGCTTCAGACCTAAGAGAGCTAGGCTCAAATTCCAAACCTGGCCCATAGAAATCATGCAGACCCAGGCAAGATTTGTAACCCAGGCAACTTTGGTAAAAGGGGGATAATATTACTCTGAACAAAATGTTGTCAGAAAGAGTGGATAGATAATTTTCATTAACTCTCTAGTTGAGTGCCTGGCCCATGCATATTTGTTTTCTGTCTCTGATGCTCTTGTTAAAATGAACAGCCAGCTCGTTCCAAGTATTCAAGCATATGGAGGGTGAAGGGCCCTCTTGCCCCAGGGTTCAGAGGGTGGGACAGGGACAGCAGACCTCAGCCCCAGCAGTTCCATAGCTTCCATAATTCACCCCACATGGGTAACGTGGTGTGGTGCAGATACGAGCTGTGCCGAGGCTGCAGCGCGTGTGAGCTGAGAGCACGGCTGGGGAGCCAGCTACAATTTTAGCTCCAGTGGAATTTCCTGGTTTTGGGGGGTCTGGAGTCCGAACCTTCTCTGGTGCTGGTGCTGCTTTGGCTGCCAGAACCGGGCGGTAGACATGCTTTCTTTCCATCCGACCGCCCAGGGTGAGACAGGAGCCCTCCTCCCGGGGCCCTCTAGCATGTGGGGCTGGCCAGGGCCTCCTGAGCAAGTTCCAGCAACTTCTTCCTGTGCGAACGCCTGTGGGCTCAGACCATTGCATTGCTCAGTCGGGCCTGGGTGGAGAACTGTTTGTCTCTGCCTGGAGAGGAGGAGGCAGTGTTCATAGCTTCCCTAATAAAAGGTTAGTTATCCTGCCCCTGGGTCCTGAAATCCAGTTAAAGAAGTTGTGGCTTTCATGTACCTTGATTTGTACCCCAGTGGAAAAGCCCACATGGTTCCTGACTGACTTATGGTCCCCAGGTTGCAAGAAAGAGAATTCACATCAGGCTAATGAAAGCAAAGTTTTTAAACAGTGTTTTTTTTTTTTTGAAAGTGTATAGTATAGTTAAGAGAAGTAAAGGAAAAGCTGCATTTCCCAACCTTGAGAAGGACAGAAAGCAGGAGAACTTTAAGGAATCTCAGCAGTAGGAATGCATGGAAAATCTCAAAAAGTGCCTCTGGAAATACGGTTCCGATGATTTGTGATTTTTTTTATATTTGACTCAGGGCTTCCCAGGTGCGGCTAGTGGCAAGGAAACTCCTTGCCAATGCAGGCGATGTTAAGAGATGCAGATTTGATCCCTGGGTCAGGAAGATCCCTTGGGGGAGGACATGGGAACCTACTCCAGTATTCTTGCCTGGAGAATCCCATGGGCAGAAGAGCCTGGTGGGCTACAGTCCATAGAATGGCAAGGAGTCAGACATGACTGAAGCAACTTAACACACACACACACACTTGACTCAACATTCAAATTCTCTCAAAGAGGGAGTCCAGTGGGCCAGGGCAAAGCAGTGGCAATCTCCAGTCTCTCAATTTTGCATGTCCTGAAATATAACTGGATTGATTGCTGTTCATTGGATGCCCAAACTCTTGGAACCAACTCACAGTAATCAAACTCATAAACAATTGATGTCTAAACCGGATAACATTGAACCAATATACTTTTACTTTCCAGTCACCTTTACTTTCCAGGTGAACTTATTGCTTCTATTTATTATCAAGGATCTCTTCTACTTTTTCCCTGGTGTCAACATTCAAAAAAATGTTAGAAAGTTGTTCATTGAACTTAAGGGGTAACTTTATCCAGTCTGGAGAATAATTCTGGCCATTGTTTTTTTTTTCTTGTTCCATTTTCTTTTTTTCCTAGGCTTCATTCATATTACTCCTCATTGCCACTCTACCCACTTGGTAGACATAATACCAGTTGGGTGTCTGAATTTCTGGTCTGGAAGGCTCACCAAGGCTACACCAATGGAGTTCACACATTATTACTTTCACCCTAAAAAAGTCAGTAATTCTACCTCTCCCTATAACTGGAAAATGTCTACTTTAACCTAGTTATTCTTTCTGCAGTGAATGTTGTATATAATGAACACATCTGTGTGACTGTTGGAAGCCTTCAAACAGGGTTATAGAAACTATTTTACTGACAGAAAGAAGAGACCTATATGGCAGAGAAAGAAAAGAAAACGTGTCATTGTTATCAATAACGTCACTGAGCTGTTCAGTAAACCACATCCTGCGCCACCCCATCCCATGTCAAAACAGAAATAAAAAGGAAAAGAAAAGATCCTACCAGACTATGAGTCTTAAACACATGTTCAATACAATAAGAGTAGGTGTTCTTCAAAAGGGGCTTCCCAGGTGGTGCTAGTGGTAAAGAACCCACCTGTCAATGAAGGAGACATAAGAGACTCAGGTTCGATCCCTGGGTCAGGAAGATCCCCTGGAGGAGGGCATGGCAAAGCCATTCCAGTATTCTTGCTTAGAGAATCCCATGGACAGAGGAGCCTGACAGGCTACAATCCATAGACTTGCAAAGAGTTGGACATGATTGAAGCAACTTAGCACACACACATTGCATGCATGCACGTTCTTCAAAAGGCATGAAAAATACTCTTCTGGGCTAGTGCGTGTGTTCTGAAACTGTACTTGCTTGTGCAAGCCAGTTGGGTCCCCATTACCACAGCCTGCGGGGTTTCTCTGATTCAAATCAGACTCAGATTGTTTCAAGAATCACAAGACTATTAAAGACATATTGATAATATGTAAAAGAGACATTTGTGTAAGTTGTTAAGTTAAACAGGAAACATAAGGCCTTAGGCTGTGTCTGGTTCTGTATGGTGCCAGGAGAGCAGATCTTTCCAAATATAGATAGATTGGGTGGCACTTCAAATCATGTTGAATGAAATAACCCCTCACCCACTCCATTCTGAAAATGAGAGTTCAGACTTCTAGCAATTCCAAACATCTGGACAAATACACAGGTAAGTAATGTGGGAAACTGGGAGATAGATGGATATGGATGCAAGATCAGAAGGTGAGGAAATGTCCACAAATCAACAGAGGGGGGATATTAGCTCAGGGGCGTATTTGTATATTATGAAGAAATGAAAGGAAGATGCGAAGCCAATTAGGAGAATACCATAGATGATAAATGAGTTCTGGGAACAAAATTCCCCTCTCCAGGGAGTTCTCAGGAGGTTAACTCGAGGAAAACAGTGGTGGCGGCTGCAGGCTCTGGACACCCACTGCCCTTTACTCTGCGCTTTGGGTCTTTCTGTTGCTCTTTTCCGTCATCTGATGCCCAAGGCAATGGATCACAGTCATAAAGTCTGCAGCTCAAGGAAATCTTTGTTGTGCTGGGATCTAGGAGGATTGGGAACAAGCTAAATCTTACTCATGTCTCAGATGATTTCAATGTGTTCTGGACGCCTTACACTGAACGGACACAAGCCATCCCACATTAGTCATCTGGGGATGGGGTTGTGACACATTTCAACCTTAATCCCCTGGGAAAAGACACCATCCTGATGTTGCATGTATGATGCTCAGGGCATATCTCACTGTTCCACAGGAATAATTCAAAGATGAGAAAGCCAAGCCTCCACAAACACAAAGAAAAATAGTAAATGATGCAGGTACCCACGAAGGCAGCACTTTGGGGGAAAGGATCATAAAATGATTCTTTGATGAGTGCTCCAGCATTTTTCCAGAGAGAATCTGCTGTCATTAATTTATTAGAATGCTATTATTGATGAAAACGTGACAATGAGAATAACGCCGGAGTAACATCCTTGGAAGTATGTAAATGGTTGGCAAAGAAGCAGTTGACTGGCCCCCATTCATCAGTCAGAGAAAGCTCAGTGGTATCAATGTAACTTTGATGGAAAGACCGTACTTAAAGGAAATAATCAAAATAGCTGTGGAGGTTGTCAAGAGTATAATGGAGGGTCTTCCCTGGTGGTTCTGTGGTTAAGAATCTGCCTGCCAATGCAGGGGACACAGGTTCGGATTCCTGGTTTGGGAAGACCCCCTGTGCTGTGAGCCAGCTGGGCCCCTGGGCCACGACTACTGAGCTGGTGCTCTAGAGGCCACAGGCTGCAGCTACTGAAGCTCCCTTGCCCCAGAGCCTGGGCTCTGCAACGGGGGAAGCCACTGCACTGAGGAGCCTGCGCGCCGCAGCTAGAGCAGCCCTGCAAGTAGAGAAAGCCAGCTCACCGTAGCAAAGACCCAGCACAGCCAAAGACACTACATAAATTAATACAATTTTTAGAAAGCGTATAATGGAGAAGAAAACATGGAAGCTAAACTTGAGAAAAGACAGAAAAGCAAAATTGGGAGAAAATACAAAATTATCATTGGCATATCTTGGGGAGAGTAGAGTTGAAGGACATAAATGGTTAGAGGACAGTGAAGCAGAAGTATAGCCGTGCACAGTGATAAAGATCTGTTTTTATGGCAAGCTTGG
Source organism: Redunca redunca (assembly GCA_006410935.1). Classification (NCBI taxonomy): domain Eukaryota; kingdom Metazoa; phylum Chordata; class Mammalia; order Artiodactyla; family Bovidae; genus Redunca; species Redunca redunca. Next base: position 1,082,022 of record SJYQ01000875.1, on the reverse strand, counting down.
TGTCTGGGACTTAGCCCCTGTGTGGTTTTAACCCCAATTCTGTCACTTAGAGGTAGGGAGCCAAGAACTAGGCATAGAGGGACGGGACTCTCAGTAAATGGGTCACAGCCACGAAAGGACCAGAGATTGGGTGTATTTTCATGCAGTAGAATGCTTGATTTCGTATGTTATGTTAAGTTATTATGGATGGGAAAAGATTCTGAATCTTCTATGTATGGGTGATAGAGGCTACCATCTTAGCTTCCTTCTTTAACTCCAAGTGTTCCGCAAACCATTGAATGGTGACTTCAAGTTACGTTCTTGCTAAGTATAGAACCTAGGTTGACATAGAAGAAGCTACTTCCATTGTAAACTAAATTTGATTTTGCAATTAGCAAAATGATAGGTTGCACACACCCATTCTAATTGCTATACTTACCTACTGATTATTATTTCTGGGTGTCTGGAGACAGGCTTTTCTGTAGTGTCTTATGCATTTTTGTACAATGAAAAAGAAAATGCTCTTTTCATAGGCACAGGCTTCGTAGGGCAGAGATTTTTCCAGTATTCTTGGGCCCAGTCTCTGGAACTGGCATATGATGTTCCTTCTTATCCCATTACCTCATGATGTCCATATGAGGCAAGGGAGTGGGGAACCATGGACCAGAAAGGGAGATATCTGGCAGCTTGAAATACACTGAATACAAGAGGCATTCCTGCAAAGTAAAGATCTTACAAGGGGTAGGGGAGTAGTTTTTCTGGCTTAAACAATGCATGTTTGTTAAGAGAGGGTCATGTGATCATGACTTCACCTTTATGAGGAAGATAAAGATGATTGGAAAGTCTTTCCAAGAGAAAGGCTTTTTAAGGAAGCCAAGAGTCAAGGCAGAGAGGTCAAACAGGTTTTACTCCCCAGAGAAAATTTAATGGATCCACAGGAGGGTCATAAAGAGGCAGGTTATGCTGTGATGGATTAGTGGTGTTGGCATGAATGTGAAAATAAGAAGGAGGTGCACTACGTCTTGCCACAGGGCCATGGCATCCTTGGGCCAGTGTGGGTGTCTGGTCCCACTGAATCTGAGAGCTGCTCTGTAGAGCTTTAGCTCTTATGATTTCTTTTTCTAAGAAAATAAAAATGTGGAAAGTCAAGACAAGACATTAACATGTACTGAAGACCTACCAAGTTCGGGTCATGGGAGAAAGTGTGTTGAATGGTCCTTTTTATAAGACAAGGGTAGATTTCTTCATTAAAAAAAAAAAAAATCTGTGGGACTTCTTTGGTGGTCCAGTGGTTAAGAATCCACCCTGCAATGCAGGGGGTGTGGGTTCCATCCTTGGTGGGGAAATGAAGACCAAACACACTGCAGGGCAACTGATCCCACGTCCTGCAACTACTGAGCCTGTGTGCCTCAACTAAAGAGAAGCCTGCCAGCCTCCATGAAGAACCCACATGCCGCAACAAGTCACCCTACATGCCACAACCAAGACCCAACACAGCCCAAGGTAAATAAATAAATTCTAGATACACGTGAAAGTGAAAGTTGCTCAGTCGTGTCCGACTCTTTGCAACCCCATGGACTATACAGTCCTTGGAATTCTCCAGGCCAGAATACTGGAATGGGTAGCCTTTCCCTTCTCCATGGGATCTTCCCAACCCAGGGATCAAACCCAGGACTCCCGCATTGCAGGCGGATTCTTTACCAGCTGAGCCACAAGGGAAGCCCAAGAATACTGGAGTGGGTAGTCTATCTCTTCTCTAGCAGATCTTCCAGACCCAGGAATCGAACTGGGGTCTCCTGCCTTGCAGGCATAGTGAAGTGAAGTGAAAGTCGCTCAGTCGTGTCTGACTCTTTGCCGCCCTATGGACTGTATAGTCCATGGAATTCTCCAGGCCAGAGTACTGGAGTGGGTAGCCTTTCCCTTCTCCAGGGGAGCTTCCCAACCCAGGAATCGAACTGGGGTCTCCTGCATTGCAGGAGGATTTTTTACCAACTGAACTATGAGGCAATAATTTAAAAAATCATTTGGGTAAAATCGGGTATGGGGAGTTGGTGCTGAAGAGAAAAAGGAGATGGAATAATAAACCTATAGATAATAATGGCTTGGTGATAAAGGAAATGAAGACAACTTGTTTTGGCTATAAACCTTTATCCTGTCGTTTAAGAGTAAGGGCCTATGTGAATGCACAGTTGCTCAGTTGTGTTAGACTCTTTGAGACCCCATGGGATTTTCCCAGGGAAGAACCTGGACTGGGTTGCCACTTCCTTCTCCAACCCACGGATTGAACCCACATCTCCTGCCTTGGCAGGTGGGTTCTTTTACCACACTGTGTCACCCGGGAAGCCCATGGTAGGAGCAGAATTAGGGAAGAGGGCTGGGGAACTGTGTGAGCGGCAGCTGCGAAAGTACGGGTGATGTATATCTCTCAGTGCAGTGGAGTGTCCGGGTCTGGCGCCTTCAAGAGCTAGGTCACCATGGACGGGGCAAGGTTCTTGCATCATGCACCAGGAGGAAGGACCCCAGAAGTCAGTAAGGCATGAAACTTGAACTCTAAGAGAAATGTCTCGAGAAAAATTTCAAATAAATATCTTTGGCTATTTGTGTACATGTCAACATATATAAGCTCTTTGAGTCCTCAGTTCTATGTAGTGAGAAATCCCTGGTTAACCTTTTCTGCCAATTTATTTCACTAATGAACTCTTCCCCACCCCCGCCCCATACAACCACGGAATGGCTGTTCCGCAGAGAATGTCTTCTAGAATTCTGGGACATAAGCAAATGGCACCCTGATAAGCAGAACACAATTGTTTTGTCATAACTATGTTGTCGAAGTCCAAGCGGACTGCTAGAATGAAACACTGCAGACTGGGTAACATCTGTGTTTGTAACAACAGAATCTTATTTCTCACCACTCTGGAAGCTGGAAGTTGGACATCAGGGTGCCTGCAGGTTTTAGTGACAGCCATCTTCTGGGTTTCCCTGGTGGCTCAGATGGTAAAGAATCTGCCTACAGTGTAGGAGATCCAGGTTTGACCCCTGGGTCAGGAAGATCCTTTGTAGAACGGAATGGCAACCCCTCCAGCATTCCTGCCTAGAGAATTCCATGGACAGAGGAGCCTGGTGGGCCACAGTCCATAGAGTCACAGAGAGTTGGATATGATTCAGTGACTAACAGTTTCTTCCGGGCTGCAGACTTCTGATTTCTCATGTATTCTCATCCAGTGGAGGACCTAGGGATCTCTGTGGGGTCCCTTCTATGAGAGAGCTTATCTCATTTATGAGGTTATTTTTGTTTATTTGCTTATTTGTTTATTTGCTAAGGTGTGTCTGACTCTGTTACCCCATGGACTGTAGCCTACCAGGCTCCACTGTCCCTGGGATTTCCTAGGCAAGAACACTGCAGTGGGTTGCTATTTCCTCCTCCAGGGGATCTTCCCGGCCCAGGGATCGAACCTACGTCTCCTGCACTGGCAGGAAGATTCTTTACTGCTGAGCTGCCTGGGGAGCCCATCATTTTTAAGGACTCTATCCTAACATCCCAAAGGCCCCACCTCCTCTTACTGTCACCCTGGGGATTAGGATTCTAAGGTGTGAGTTTTGAGGGAGACACAGACATTCAGGGGCTTCCCTGGTAGATCAGAATCCACCTGCAATGCAGGAGACCCTGTTTCAATTTCTGGGCTGGGTAGATCCCCTGGAGAAGGGATAGGCTACCCACGCCAGTGTTCTTTGGCTTCACTGGTGGCCCGGATGGTAAAGAATCCACCTGCGAGGCAGGAGACTTGGGTTCGATCCCTGGGTTGGGAAGATACCCTGGAGTAGAGCGTGGCAACCCACTCCAGTATTCTTGCCATGGAGAATCTCCATGGACAGAGGAGCCTGGCGGGCTGCAGTCCATGGGGTCGCAAAGAGTAGGACACGACTGAGTGACTAAGCACATGGACATTCAGACCACAGCATGTGCCTACAGATTCTGCATCCCTGGGACAGACTCTGGCTACCGCAAATGCTTGATGACAGGTGGGTGGTAAGGAGAGGTGTCTTGCTGGGGGAACACCTCCATATTGGGAAGAGTTTTTCACTTTTCATCCCAATGCACTCAGCATCACCTTACGATGTCCATCTGCTCCTTTCCTCTCGAGTGCCCACCTTGCTCAGCATCAGGAAGGGGCAAAGTGCAGCACTTGGAGTCAGAAATAGGTGGACGTGACATCACAGGATCTGACTGATCCCTGACGCCGAGGAGCACCCACCCAGCATTTCATCTCAGAGCCGTTTCTGTGGGTTAATGAAGACGTCAGCTCCCAGCCTCAGCCACACTATGTAAAAGAACCACTTATTGCCTGTTCCATCTCACTGACTTTTATGGTGATACTTAAACCAAAATGGTGAACTATTACACTTCATAGCCTGCAAATAAAAGCAGGATGTTAAAAAGTAGGGGCCGTAACCCCTGATTGGGCTGAAATGGCTTGTAATCTTGAGATGACTTAGTTCGGTTCCCCAGGGCCAGAGCCTGGGGCACTGGGTCAGAGCCAGACAATGAATCGCAGGGTGTCTGGGCCCAGGCCACGTACTTGTGGGAAGCAAGCATCCTTAGTAATGGCATGGTGATGAGCAAAAGGCGGGTGAAACTGAAGATGGTTGTGAGAGGGGGTTGGGGTGGGGGAAGCAGAGAAACAAGTCATGCCGCTGCTTTGCAAGGCAGTGCACTCAGAATCCTGCCCTCCAAGCCTCGCTGGAGAGACCCCGCCCAGATTCTGGCTTTCCTTAGACACAAATGTGGCCTCTGATTGTGTTCGTGTTCATTAGGAGAAGCCAGAAGGCTACTCAGAGCCTCAGCCCGGAGCCCAGGTGTGCTGAGGGACAATGCAGCCCACGCTGGTGCCTGAAGAGAGTGTGCTCTTGGATGATGTTATTCATTTAAATGTAGAGGTTCTTTGCTTGCCTAAGTGAAAGTTACATGAACACAAAGCCAAAAGTCCTAGTTGAAGGTCTCTCTAAAGCAGATGTTGAGAGAAGGATCCAGGTGCAGGCAGTCTCTTTGAGAGGTGATCCCAGGAAGTGTGGTAAGTTGGAGAGTGAGGCAGGGAAGGGGTGTGCCAGTAAAGAGGGTGTGAGAGAGGGACGGGGGGCTGCTGTGGAGAACTGGGGTGCACATGTCTGTGGGGACACACGAGAGGCTGTGAAGAACACACTGCAGAGAGGTGAGAGTGTTTACTGTTGTGCATCATGAGTTGAGATCTGCTCCCAGGGGCTTCTGACCTGACCCAAGCCAGGAGAGCAAGAAACATCCTGGGGGCAAGGGAAAGAGAAAGAGAAAGGGGGTGGGGAGAGAGAGAAAG
>SJYQ01000875.1:1033097-1073766 GCA_006410935.1 Redunca redunca | reverse complement strand
GATGGTCTAGTCTATGAATTTCATATCCAGAGATTTCTTTGTAACCTTGGAATTAAAAAGAAAAAATAAATCCAAGTCAACTAGTCACTCTATCAGTAGCTCCACTTACAGTTATTCATAAAATATCAGTTTTATGAGAAAGTCAAGTATTGCTGAAACATTTTTTCTCCCTTATATATATTTAGTGTTAAAAAAAGCTTACCCTATATTTCATGTTGCAAATTCCACAAGGAAATAAATGTTAGAAACATCTGTACTTTCACCCAACTGTATAGCAAACCTCACACACCAAGTAATTTCTTTTAACACTTGACTCTTCAGATCTTCAGCAAGGTTTTTCTCTGCGTCTTCTAATGGAATCTGCTGACAAAGGAATACATTTTTATTTGCCGCCGTGTTGTTTTCTGTGTAATCTTTCAGCTGTTTTTCTTGTGTTGGGAAGACTGAGTATTATCCTCAGTGGCTTTTATTTATTTATTTATTTTTGGCTTTACTAATAAACAGTAAAGCTCAAAATAGGTTTCTAAACATTAAACAATAAGTTTAGTGAATTTTTGTCAAACACTTCATTGGCTATTGTGTGACTTTAAACATGGCGGGGAATATATAGTCTTCTTTCCATGTTCTGGATACTTAGTTTCCATATGTCTTGAAAATTATGTTTGATCACGTGCATTTTTTGGCTAATCTTGTAGGTGACAGAGTAAAAGGGAACAACCCAAGGTTTAGGGAGGCTGGGAAAGAGACAGTCACAATAATTCAAGCAGAGCTGATGAAATGAAAGTTGAACAGAAGTTTGGAGGATAAAGAATACATCTGAGAGAAGTTCCCAGATAGTTCTGGCTTTGTTATGTAAATCATATTTGATAATAATAGTTACTGTCATCCTAAAAAGGCATTTTGAGATTATAAGAAATAAATAAGTAAAAGTAATTCAAACCTCTCCTCACTTTGGAATTATAAAGAAGAAAAACAATAGGCACGAGATATTCATCCTTTACAGGTCTCTGTAGAGCGTGCTAAAGTGGAACAAGCGGCAAAGTATTGGAAAACGTTTCAAAATTTTTTTTTATCTAGAATTTTCAGTGTTTCCCATATCCGCGGCAGTTTATCTTTTGCAAATGTCTCCTCTTTCTGAACCCAAAGGAGACAATATTGAATATTGATGGCCTTTTACTTTTTGAGAAACACTGAAACAGTGAGGGGTTTCAGTATTCATTGCTGTAGTTCCTTTATATTTTTATTTTATTTTATTTATTTTTTAATATAAATTTATTTACTTTAATTGGAGGTTAATTACTTTACCATATTGTATTGGTTTTGCCACGTGCAGTTCCTTTATATTATCATTATCATTTAAGCTAATTGTTACTGGAGTCTAGTTGCTTTCCCATGTCGGGTTAGTTTCCCCTGTGCAGCAAAGTGAGTCAGCCACACATATACATATATGCCCTCCGCTTTGGACTTCCTTCTCATTTAGGTCACCACAGAGCCTTGAGCAGAGTTCCCTGTGCTCTTCAGCATGTTCTCCCTAGTTATCTATTTTATATGTAGTATCAATAGTGTCTATGCATCAATCTCACTGTGACCTTTCACCTGGTAATGTCGTCTTCATCTCTCCCATTGGCTTGCAGTCATCTCTTCTCTTGATTTCCCTTCTCACGTCAATGTCTCTCCTGCTGTCCTTCAGAGAACATTCCCCTCTGATCTTCATACTAGAACCCAGGCAAGAGAGGGCAGGGGGCTTGAGGGAGCCGTGAAAGAAAGGGACATCACTAGAATTCTTCTTAACAGGGGAAGGCAAAGAGGCTGGAGACCCTCTTGGGTTGTTTTATTTTCTTCTGCCTTATAAGAGGCAACACACAGACACGGAGGTCCTAACTTTGACCCTCCTCAGAGACGGAGCCTGAGATTGAAGTAACTGGGAGGTGGAGGGGGAGGTGTGGTTGACCAGGAGTCCTGGAGGGCAGCGGCCTCAGATGAAGGAGCTGAGCCTGGGATCTCATCTGAGACTTCCTTCAGATAGGTCTCTGCAGGTTGAATCTAATGCTTGATGAACGTAACACAAATTCTTCTCTCTCTCTCTCTTTCTCACGGCAGGAAAGCATCACATTGGCTAGGGGAACGGGGATGGTACAGAGAACTTCCGAAGCAGTGGGACGGTCAGTCACTGTGCGCTGTTCCTGGGTCTGACTCTCATCCTGGGCTATCAGCACTCCGTGGACAGAGACGCACCGACATCATTCTTACACTCCTGGTGCCTAGCAGTGGAGGTGCTTAAAAAAGAAGATATCTTCTTCACACATTTCTTCACTTTCCAAATATTCTTTTTTTTTTTTAAAAAAAAATAACGTTATTTATTTGTTATTTTGGGCTGTGCTTGGTCTTGGATGCTGCGTGGGCTGCTCTCTAGGTGTGGTGTGCAGGCGTCTCGTGGCGGCGGTTTTTCTCGTCGTGCGCAGGCTCAGTAGTTGTGACTCCCGGGCTCTAGAGCGGAGGCTCAATAGTTGGGCTCACGGGCTTAGTGGCTCTGCGACATGTGGCATCTTCCCAGATCAGGGCTCGAAGCCGTGTCTCCTGCATTGGCTGGCAAGTTCTTTACCACCGAGCCACCAGGGAAGCCCTCTTTATTTTTATAAATGTAAAAATGTATGAAATTTTCTGTATTTTTCATTGCTATAAACTGACGAATAATTGAATGAATGCAAATAACAAAAAGAAGAGACGTCTGAATGTTCGCATCAAAAGTAAAGGCGGTTCCACCGTAGCCTGCCTGCATCCAGCTTTGTCAAGCTTCCTGTTCCTTCCTCATATCTCTTGGTTGCTTTAGGCAAAATCCAGGTTGCACAGGTACCTGGCTGCTCCAACCAATTGACTGACAGCCAGAAGGAATAATTTATTTCTTAAAAATCCTAGTTCTTTTTCTGCACAACATCTCAGCACTGTCCCTCCACCCCCATCAACATAAATTTATTCAGTCCCATCCTCCCATTCAGCCTCACTTCTTTCTTACCTAATGAGCACTTTCTGCTACTAGGTAGATTTAGAGTTTTGCCAAGCTTGCGTCTTATTTCTAATCCACATCCACCACCCCCTTCCTTCCTGTCTCTCCATTTCTTTTCAGGTTAATTTATCTGATTATATGCAACGCACTGCAGCCATGTTAAGACACCAACCGAGTTTCCACTTGGAGGCTTGGAGAAAAGATTACCATTAAAACGTGACTTCCATCCACTCAGCTGAAATTACTATTGATTGCCAAAGAAAAATATTTGTGCTGTGAAGCTGGGAGCTATGATGTTGAACCATATTAACATAATGTTAGCATAGCTACGGGTGTTTAGTAGCACGCAATCAGATTTGAAATGAACGTTGATTATAGATGGAGATTAATGTTCACATATTCATAGGAACACAATGAGAAGAGCAATTTCCTTTCTACTACAGATCAATGGTTTCCCCATTCAATTATACAGCTGTAATAATTGCATTATGCTGAAATATTTCTTAATGGCTAATTTCTTTCCTTTTGTGTGTGTGTGTATGAGATCTTTTGTCACTGATAGCTTCTGCAGCCCGGGGACAGCATAAGATGTTTTAATCACTGGTGTCGTTTTGCAAGCTTTGACCAAGCCAGTAATTTCCCCCTTCTCCTCTTCTTTGCTATCCTCTCTTATTATCATCTAGAATCACTTCCTGGATGATTGAAAGAGAGGGACTTGCCTCGAGTCTTTTCTTGTTCTGAGAGTGAAAACAAAACTAGAAACCCACAATGGAATGCTCCATCCTTTCCACACATTTGCTGGGGGAGAAAGTGATGAAGAGTCAGAAACACAATGTGTAGGATGCCCGTCCCCGAAAGATTCCTGTTGTGTCTTTATAAAGACACATAGAGAAAAGAATTTAGGAGCCATTCCCTGATTGAAAAGCAAATGAAAATGCTAGTGTCTTCTTCAATACTCAAAGCGAGTCTCTGAGGACATGAAACAGCAATGTTTATATCGTAAAGATGTAACATCAGCAAGACAGAGCTCACCTTGGTTTCTAGAGATAGTGATGTCCTGCTTCCGAGGACAGATCTTAGAGGAAGTCTGCCTGGTGTGTTCTTCTTTAGATGAGCACTGTCGTGATATTCCCATCTCACTCCCTTCTCGTCTGTTCTGAGGGTGAAGGCTGGGCTTTCCCTGACCTGGTTTCTTGCATCCTTGTGCGTGAAACCTCATTCAGACTCAGTTGAACACAGTGTGGCACAGGAGAAAGGAAGCCCAAAGTACAGATGTATAAATGGAGGCTGGAGGGTCACCACCTGCTTGGGTGTTCTTTGTCGAGTCGCTGATAATTGATGACCTCAGTCCTTCCCCACTGGGAGGTAGAAAAACGTAACACCCAACTCACAAGGTGGTGGTGGGCAAGAAACTTGAGTCACAGCAAGTGGAGCAGAGCTTCCTTGGCCGGGACCGTATCTCTCAGCTCACCTGTGATTTCAGGTGTTATTGTGGAGTCCAGTTCATGAGACTTAAGCTAACAGCACCTTGCCTTAAAGTGCTTTATGAACTTCTTTCTGCTTTTCTGACTCAAGGTCTTTTTCAAAGTCTCTGGAGCATACTCAGCCCTCGTGGGACACAAACTGGAAGGACAGGAGAATTAACACCCTCAGAAACTATCCTTAATCACTGGGGAACTGCTGCACGTAAATAAATGCCCCCACCTTCCAGAGGTCTCGCAGTTAAGAACTGAAGGCATAGCACACACCCTTATGTTGTTATTGCCTCTCTTCCTGACATCTTCCATCTTCCCAACTCCTTCAGTCCCGCCTCCAAGATCACTCTCCAAATAAACATCCTGCACCCAAACTCCTTCTAATTCTCTGCTAATTAAGGGGAACCCAGACTAAAGCAGTAAGTCTAGAGACTTACTTAAGGGTTTGGAGACAGAATGACCTGGCTTAAATCCTGTGTCTGTCACTCATCCACTGTGTGATCTTAGGCAAATGACTTCTTATCCCAAGTTTCTGTTTTCTCATATATAAAATGGGTACACTAATAGAATCTGTCTCAAAGACTGAATGAGATCTTGCAGATAAACACTTAAATAGTCTTATTTTCTATCATTAATATTTTTATTAAAAGTGTCTAGCACAATATGGACTCTCAATGAAATGCAACTTCCTTTCTGTCTTTCTTATTTGAGATAAAATAGACCTGAGGGTAATAATGACAATAATAACAGAAGAATATATACTTCTGCCCCCATGGTCTGATGTATACAAAGATGCAGCTTTCATCATCAGGGGTTTTGCAAAGTCTTGGCTGTCAATTTTATTCTCTAGAGTTTTTCTAAACATAGCTCCAAGAAGAGAGAGGATTTTGTGTTCCCTGTGCTCTCTACATGGGGTACAAACTGTGTAGAAAAAAAAATTCTTTTGCTACTCAGTGATGGACAGGATATAAGAATACTATCTGGGGACTTCCCTGACAGTACAGTGGATAGGGCTGTGGGCTTTCACTGTCAAGGGCCCAGGTTCGATCCCTGGTCAGGAAACTAAGATCCCACAAGTTGTGCCAAAAAATAAAAACAAAATTAAAGAAAAAATACTGTCCGGTCTGTATATTTTTACATTACTAATGTTCATTTTTTAGAAATCATGGAGACCTAGGGAGCTGGTCCAGGGCAGGAACATGAGACTGGAGATAGCTAGGATTTGATGAACTGTATTAGGTAGAGGCATGGGATTCCCAGGAAAGATGTTTCTTGTCTGTGGCCCCACCAGCAGCCAATATCTCGTGTTATTTAGTTTCTTATTCCATTACTCAAAAAACATTGATGAAGTGGCCACTATGTGGTGAGCAACGTGCTCATTCCTGGAGGTGGACATGGACTCACTTCCTGGTTTTGTTTTTTGGTCCTTAAAATGATAAAGAGGAGGATAACTACACACTCAAATATATACAGGATTGCAACTCTGGTGATGAGAAGTTCACATAAAAGAGAGAGCTTCAGAAGCTAGGAAGACCCCAAAGGGTTGTGATGTATACACTAACACCTGAAAGAAGACCCTGAGTTAATCGGTCTGGGCGAGTAGTGTGGAGGGTGGGCTGCGGTGGAGAAACCTTTTTCTTTTTTTAGTTTTTTAGAGAGGTCTTTCTAGTTAGGGAGAAGGCAATGGCACCCCACTCTAGTACTCTCGCCTGGAAAATCCCATGGGCGGGGGAGCCTGGTAGGCTTCAGTCCATGGGGTCGGGAAGAGTCGGACACGACTGGGCAACTTCACTTTCACTTTTCCAGTTAGGAAGATGTACATTCTTTGTTACAGTCGATCTCCTTATTGCCCTTTATTTTTCTTTATATCCCTCTTTCAGTTCAGTTCAGTCACTCAGTCGTGTGCGACTCTTTGCAACCCCATGGACTGCAGCACGCAAGGCCTCCCTGTCCATCACTCACTCCTGGAGCTTACTCAAACTCATGTCCATCAAGTCGGTGATGCCATCCCACCATCTCATCCTCTGTCGTCCCCTTCTCCTCCCGCCTTCAATCTTTCCCAGCATCAGGGTCTTTTCCAGTGAGTCAGTTCTTCACATGCAACCATATAAATTGTAGGTCTATTCTTTACTTTTTGTCTCTTCCACGAGAATTTAAAGTCCGTGAAGGCAGGGACTTTGTCTTTGTGTTTCTCTCTCTAATTCTGGCTTGTGGATCCATGTGTAACCCCTAGGGATTGAGGGAACATGGCACACAGCAGGCTGTGTTGTGCTCTGCCGAGGCTTAGGTCCTCTCCCATGGGGCCTCTGCCTTTGGGTGGTGAGACATTGGGCCCCTTGACTTAACATTCAATAAGTCTGTGAGTTCATATATTTAGCAGAAGCACCATCTTTGACGTGGGACTCAATGTGTCAGGAGTTTTGGAGGAGCCATTGCTGTTTTACCCCCAGAACCCGTTTCATCTCAAAGGGTCAGTTTAAGTCATGGAGGTCCACTTCTCTTCCCAGGAACTGGTGCGGAAATAGGTTTGTGGTTAGTTTTAACTGACACAGAGAGGAAGCTGATGGTGGGTTCTAGAAAGGCTTCCTTACCCTCCAGAGGTATACTTCAGAAAAGATGGTCTTCTTCTTTCTCTGCATGTTTTCATGTCCAGATGTAAATTCAACTGCCTGGCTTGAGGGGAACCATCTTGAGGACAAGGTGTATAAGCTGAAGATAATGGAGCCAAAATATGGAAAGAACTTGGGTCTTTGGTGGAGTGGTTTAGCCTCTGAATTAACCAAACTTCAGGTCTTCTTACCTCTGGTCTATTTATTTAGTCCCCTTGGGTTTTCTCTCGCAGCTGAAAGTGTCCTTAAAATTCACCTTACCTGCTACCAACATCTCTTCACTTTTCTTTCTTTCCTTCCTTCCCTAGGTAGGCATGAACAAGAGATTGATATATTTCCATGCAAACTTGTGGACTGAGCCACGAGATTCCTCTCTCTCTTTCTCTCTTTCATTCTCTCTATCCATGTATACAGAGAGGTTTCCCTCGTGGCTCAGACAGTAAAGAATCTGTCTGCAGTGCAGGTAACCTGGGTTCGATCCCTGGGTCTGGAAGATTCCCTGGAGAAGGGAATGGCTACTCACTCCAGTATTCTTGCCTAGAGAATTCCATGGACAGAGAAGCCTGGCGGGGCTACGGTCTATGGGGTCGTAAAGAGTCAGACACGACAGAGCAGCTAACATGCATACGGACATAGTGTGAGTGTGTTCTTAGATTTCCCTGTTTGGAAGAATTGGGTCAATTTTCTTCTCCATGAAACACCTATCGGACAATACCTGGTATCTGCCCTGCCAGAAACGTCACAGGAAAAGGAGTGAGAAGGTAAGAGGAGAAGCAGCAAATGAAGAGGGTAAATGCTCTTTAGCAAAACGCACATCATGATCAATGCCCCATTAACAATCTAAAAAAACTTCCACGATTTCCTAGACTTGCTTGTTCATTACATGTGGGTGATTTTTTTTCCCAAGAGAATGATATAAACTGAATACAAACCTGCTCTGGTCCTTGCCTCTACCATCGACATTTATATCTCAGGTGAGCTCCAGGAATGAGGCTCCACAGGACCCAAAGAATTAAAAGAACCACTTTTGATGCAAATACTTCCCCCCCTCTCACACCAGGGGGTACAGCAGAATTTTTGAAAGCTTCAGCTGGGACTTGGCCAGATTTGAGTTTGTTTCTAAATCCGGCTGCTTCCTCACTCTTTGATCTTTGACAAGCTACTTAAACTTTCTGAGCCTCTGTTTCCACATTTGTCAAACAGGGGTGCTAATCGTTCCTACTTTGTTCCTAGTCACTGTGAGAAGCACGTGAGTTGAACTACCTTGCTCACAGTCTAACATTTGGCAAATGCTAAATTACGACAAGACCTCTGATGGTCACTGGATGTGGTGCTCACTACCACTATTTCTTTTTCCAGAAGAGGAAACTGAAGCACAGAGAAGTCAAGCAAATTTATCCGAGATTTTATACCTGGTGACAGATGGAGACTGAATTTGGAACCAGTCAGTCTGGCTCCACAGTTTGTCTTCTTAACCATGAAACAATCCCTCCTCTGCTTTAAGTGGAGAGGTGATTTTTTAAAAAAATTATTTTTGGCTGTGCTGGGTCAGTATTGCTGAGTGTGGGCTTTCCCTCGTTGCAGTGAGCAGGGGCTACTCTCTGTTGCGGTGCAGGGGTTGCTCATTTTGGTGGCTTCTGTTGTTGCATAGCACGGGTTCTAGGTCCTCATCCAACAGCTGTGGATAAAGCATTTACTAGGGTTTCCCTGGTGGCTCAGCAGTAAAGAATCCTCCTGTAATGCAGGAGACGTGGGTTCAATCCCTGGGTTGGAAAGATCCTGTGGGGAAAGAAATGGCAACCCACTCCAGTCTTCTTGCTGGAAAATCCCATGGACAAAGAGCCTGGTGGGTTACAGTCTGTGGGGTCATAAACAGGCAGACATGACTGAGTTAAAGTGTTTAATGTCCAGAACTTAGTGGCGTGAAGGATGCATATACTCAAGCAGTAAATATGAGATGTCATTTCTTCTACAAAAGCCTTTGAAAAGTTAAGGGTCCATAAAGCATCATTAGTGATATGGGGAGATTTGGGGACAGAACCCTCATATTTTTATGGACTCCTAGATAAAAGATTGATCCTAAATTTATATTTGATAAAATAATGATTGCAGGAAATAAATCTCACATTTAGCTAATCATTCAGGCAAAACAATGAGTTTCAGTGTTGCAGTTTTAAGGTGGCTGTGGTTTAGTTGCTAAGTGGTGTCCAATTCTTGTGACTCCATGAACTGTAAAGTAGAGGTTGACAAACTTTTCCTGTAAGGGGTTAGATCATAAATATTTTAGGCTCACTGAACCATCTTATATCTGTTGTCACTGCTTAAGCTTGCTGTTGTAATGCAAAAGCAGTCACAGATGCTATGTAAATTGAATGAGTGTGTTTGCATTCCTATAAAACTCTATTTAGGAAAACAAGTTGTTGGCTGGCTTTGGACCAGTTTGCCAGCCCCTTTCCTAAAGCCTAGCAGTCTTTTAAAACAATCATCACTTTAAACATAATAGAATTTTAATAATACAGTATACTATAACTTGTGTATTTTAACATATTGCAGGGTACATATGACATGGTATACTTTAGTAATAGGACACAATAGAGTAGAATGAGATAGATCAAGCCTTCTGACCACAAAAGTTTTCAAGTAATTATTGAAAAGCTCATTTTTGTTCCATATCTAATAGGACGTATTGGTTGTTTAAGAGTTAAAACTTTAATCCCAGGTTGTTTAGAAAGGTAATTTTCTATGGATTTACAGAGGTATGGAATTTGACCTAAGGCTTGGTTTTCTGAATGTGGAAGCACATGGCATGACCATCAACCCCAAGGAAGTCAGGAGCAGTCAGCTTGACAACTCGAGGTCAGGGGTTGTATCTGGAAAAGCACAGGTAAAATTTAAGACTTTATTACAAACGAAGGGTAGATTACCTTTCTAATGGTGTATCTTCCTCTTACAGGCAGAGAAGAATTCATGGAGATTTCTCACAAGCTACAGGAATCCCTTTAAAAAGAAAGTTCTTTAGGGCTGTGTGCCTGCAGGCTAAGTCGTTTCGGCTGTGCCTGACTCTGTGCGACCCCATGGACTGTAGCCCACCAGGCTCCTCTGTCCAGGCAATTCTCCAGGCAAGAATCCTGGAGTGGGTGGCCATGCCCTTCTCCACGGGATCTTCCCCACCCAGGGGTTGAATCCACATCTCTTTCGTCTCCTGCATCAGCAGGCAGCTTCTTTACCACTAGTGCCACATGGGAAGCCCTCTTTAGGGATAATTTTAGTTAAATAATGTTAGGATATAGGTGTATTAAAAAAAACAACAAACTGCCATTTCTTCTTGTTTTTCTCCACATCCACCTATCTCTACTTTGACCTAGTTCCATGTCTTATTCACTAAACCAACATCCTGATGACAATACTGGGCCATAAGTGTTTCTTTTCTTTTTTTTTTTTTAAATTTATTTATTTATTTATTTATTTACATGTTTCAATGCCATTCTCCCATCTCATCCCACCCTCTCCCTCTCTCTCTCCCCCCGAGTCCAACAGTTCACTCTATAGATCTGAGTCTCTTTTGTTGTCTCGCATACAGGGTCATCATCCCCATCTTTCTAAATTCCATATATATGCGTTAGTATACTGTATTGGTGTTTTTCTTTCTGGCTTGCTTCACTCTGTATAATCGGCTCCAGTTCCATCCATCTCCTTAGAACTGATTCAAATGTATTCTTCATAAGTGTTTCATAGCTGATTAGCTTGTAGAAGAACTCAGCCAAATACATATATGGCAGCAAGTGCCTTACATCAATGAGTGCTAGGAATACTGGAGAATGCTCTTTATTTTTCTTTCTAATCATTTAGCAATAGCAAAAGAAATCTGTTTCTCCTCTGCAGACATGGGCACCCAAAGATAGATAGACTTCACATCAAATTTTCCTGACAGTGGGCAGGGAAGACTTAGGTTTAGGTAAAGATGCTGTCTTGGATTTTGGAGTATATATGCTAGGTTCTGTGTCCCAGCTCTATAACCTGCTGATTAGGGGACTCTGGATCTGAAAATAGAATCGCTAGTGTTAAATGTGAAACAATCTAGTTTCTAAAACCTTATGAGCACTGAATAAATGATTGTTAAAGATAACTATAAAAAATAATGTTCATTGCTATTTTTGTTTAAATGTTTTACACCTCTGTTTCCTGATCTTCAGGCCTCAGTTTAAGAAAAGTCCTTTAGACTCATGAGCCACAGTCCTGCTTTGAGATAAATTCTTACAGAATGATTCTCTTCTATCTTCCATCTTCGATGCTGTGAATCCCATCTGCTTCCTTGCTTTTTAGAGTCCGCATCCCACAGACATAGCAGATCTCATAGAAATACTTCCCTTTCCTCATAATCCAGGAGCCATTTCCTTCTGGATGTGAGAAATTTAGTCTTGACTGATTTTCCCAGAGTCTTCCTGTGAAGTGCAAGGATTCCCTAGAATATGAATGCTGAAGTTATGACTCTGTGCTACAGGGGGAAAAAAAAGAAAACACTTCTTAGGATCACATTGGTTCTGCAACACTCTAGTTTGGATTTTAGAGAAAATTATCAGACAGAAATCATGATTCCAGGTTGAAAGAATACACAGCATCCTCTTATACCCTGGGTCATTTAATCCAGATAGCATCTTGTCTGATGTATACTGTGAATTCTCACTTATACAACAGATGTGGGAGAAATAAGCATTCACTCACCAGTCTCCCTAGTTCTTTGATTTAGTGGCTTGTGCCTCGAAGTAGCAGCTTTCCTAGCACAGCTTATTGTGGGAGACCCTTCCCATACACTAAGCATCCCCCATCCAGCCGTGCTCAGTCCTCTCTCACTGTGTGACCCCATGGACTGCAGCCCACCAGGCTCCTCTGTCCATGGGATGATCCCGGCAAGAATACTGGAGTAGGCAGTCATTTCCTTCTCCAGGGGATCTTCCTGACCCAGGGATCAAACCTTGTATCTCTTGTGGCTCCTGCATTAGCAGGTGGATTCTTTACCACTGGGTCAGCTGACATGTTAAATGTCAAAGTTTGAAACACACAAATAAAACTCTACACAAGCCAAGCCCTTTTGTCTATACACCAAGCCATGTACATGGCATGGGCAAAGTACTAGGTGTGATCTGAAATCTTTCCAAGGGCACCTCTGTCTATGTGATTTAAACCACAGGTTAAAACCAAATTCAATTCAAGGCAACTCCACTGTCTAAAATGACTGCTCTGCATCAAGTTCCAAAGCTGTGAATTATGGAGGATACCCACTGATCTTTCCCCAAAGTGCCCTCAAGTACTAACAACATGGCAGGGGTGAAAAAAGCCTTGCATTTCCTGGACTCTTTAGGTTTCCAGAGGCAGAGAGTTGTCATAGTTGCTTCAAAGAATGTGAAGTTGACTCTAAGTCAGGGTTTCTCAGCGTCAGCACTGCTGACATTTTGGACTGGGTGGTTCTTTGTTCTGGGGGCCTTCCTGTGCATTGTAGGGTGTTTAGTGACCTCTCCACCCTAGTTCTAGTGACCAAAACTGTCTCCAGACACTGCCTGTCATCTCCTGGGAGCAAAGTCACCCTTGATGGAGAACCACCGCTCTCAGGTTACAAATGGGCCTGACCTGAACCAGGCATCTGGGCATGAGGCTGGGCCTCTGGGGTCTCAGGGCTCAGGGAATGGCCAGGCCTCAGGAAGGACAGGGACCATGTGGTGGAAGTCAGTGTTAATGACCTCCGTGGAAGAGAGGCCTTTTCTTGCTCCAGCACTTTCTCTGGAATCCGCTCACCCTGGGATTTTCCTGGTTGTGTCCCACAGCCTGGGCGGCTGCTTCACAGGCTGTCCTAGCACTTCTCTAATCATGGTCTTCCACACTCATAGTCTTTTACCTTGTTTCAGCTCCTGACTTGCTATTGCTCATTCATTTTTCCAATTCAGCTTCGTAATAGGGAGAATCCTGTGGGCCTACTTCTTCCCATTTGAGATTTCTTGCACTCAGCTTCTCAAAGGTCCTGAGCCAGACTTGGCCATACCCACGACTGATCCCATCAGGCAGGACAGAGCAGTCTTGCATGACGTGGGCTCCTTGAGGCATGCTCCGTGTCACGGGATCACTGGCCTGGCGGGGTGAGCACATGGTGAACGTCCAGTGAAATTGATCATGGGGATATGGAACGAGGAAAAAGTCACAGAAGGAGGGGTATTATGGGGTGTTGTATGGATACCAGATAACACGTGTTTTAATTCTCCTAGCAATCAGGTTGGAGTGATGAGGCCATACTCCACTGTACCGGTGAAGAATGAGGTGGGAGAGTTGAGTGAGTTGCCTAAATCCACTTGCCTGGAAGAGGAGGTTGGCAATTTACACTGCGCTCTTTGCTTTAGGACTCTGTCCTATGGAGTTAGAATTCATGTTAGAGATTAGAATTCACTCCAGTAACCTCATCCCCGGATGAAATCTAAGTGCAGAAGTTAACCTGTAACAGTTTCAGGAAGGAAGGGGTCAGGCTAAGGAAAATGATTAAGGGATGGTCCAAGTGAACAAGTATCAGATTATAAGCAAACTTCTTTCCACTGTAATTTTAGTGTCCATTCAGACGTCAGTCACTCTCTCTCCCCAACAGAATTTCTCGAGGACTCATGTTACACAGAAGCCACTATTTATGTGTCCTTAGGACAGAACTTGTATTTCTCTATTATGTTTAGTGGAAATGTTCCCCACTGCATATCAGTCAAATATAAACCAGCGTTTATTCTATGACCGTACAGCTAAATACCTGGCACGTTGTAGATGATCATTAAGTGATATCTCTATCTCTCTGACTTAGCTGTGCAGATCTTAAGACTATGTTTATATGTTTCTTAATCTCTAGAACTTGGCACAGAGTAAGGGATAATGATAGCTAGCATTAAATGAACACTTAACCCAAGTCGTGTATTGGTCTAAGAGTCTGATGTCTATTGACTTCCTGAGTCCTTTTAACATGGGCTTCCCATGTGGCTCAGTGGATAAAGAATCCACATGCCATGCAAGAAACGCAGAAAACCTGGGTTCATTCCCTGGGTCGGGAATATCCCCTGGAGGAGGGCATGACAACCCTCTCCAGTATTCTTGCCTGGAGAATCCTATAGACAGAGGAGACTGGTGGGCTATAGTCCATAGGGTCACAACAGGTCAGACGTGACTGAGCATGTATGTGCAACAGCTTACAGGCAAGAAAACTGAGGTGCAGAGAGCTCCAATATCATAAAGTTAGGAGGTGGGAGTGCCAGGATTTGAATTCATCTCAAATGGCTCTAAATCTGATCTTATTAACCTGTCTACTGTTATTTCATCAATAAAAGAAAACCTCATGGGTTGGCAAAGAGCATGTGCCCCTTCTATCTTTGAAAACATTGAATCTCAAGAATCCTAGCTCTTCCTCCTCTGCCTCCTCTTGAGATTGAGCCTGTTGCTGTTTGCCAGTGTGGCTGAACCATCCCCCCACCCCCACCCCACCATCGTGCCTTTCTGGTTTGGGAGGGCTGATGGGGCATGGCCCATTGAGCTGTGCAAACAGCTCTCCAGCAGCTTTGGGAGCAGCATCATCAATCATAGCTCCTCCTCCTCCATCTGGACATTTGACATGAAACCACCACAACTTAGCCTCAGGGAAGTGACATCATAGGTTCCTAGGAATGGGGAGTGGCTTCTACCCACAGACCAGGGAGACAGAGGGCCTAGGGGGAAGGACTGGAAGGTAGGTAGAAGCTGTACTTCAGGGAAGAGTACCTTGATTGCTAAGCAGCTATACAGCCAGAGGAACACTTTGATGCTATCCTGCTGTGTGCTTCAGTTCCACCAGATAGAATCAGAATCTCCCTCAGTCCTTCTTTACAGATCACTGCCGTTCTGCATAAACCCACCTCCTGGCTCACCACACCCACGAACTGTGGGCCAGCCTCCCTGTCTAGTCTCTCTTTGGCTGCTGCTATTTCTTCCCTCTTGAGATTTCTTCTCTTCCCCCCCTCTCCTCTCTATTCACATAGGTGACACTTTTTCTAGAAAGCCTCATCTGGCTATGTCTTCAAACCCTTTGAACCTCCCCAGTGGAGGGAATCATTGCACTATAATGAATTATCCATTTGTTGACCTGTATATCTCACAATCAACCCTGATTACTCGTTGGAAGTTCTGATACTGAAGCTGAAGCTTCAATACTTTGGCCACCTGATGCAAACAGCTGACTCACTGGAAAAGACCCTGATGCTGGGAAACATTGAAGACAGAAGGAGAAGAGGGCAACAGAGGATGAGATGGTTGGATGGCATCACTAAAAAGCAATGCACTTGATCTTGGGGGAAAACTCTGGGAGATGGTGAGGGGCAGGGAGGCCCTGCCTGCTGTAGTCCATGGGGTCCCGAAGAGTCAGACACAACATGTGACTGAACAGTAACAGCAACAAAACCCCCCAAAACTCTAGACCAGGGCAAGGCTGTGTATATTTTATTCATCACTGCAACTTCAGGGTCTGGCCAAGTTCATAGATGAAGCACAATTATTTCTTTTGGGGTAAATGAATAATGGATGGTCCTTAGAATGACAGATAGTAACTTTAATTTGATCATCTGGGATAGCAGCTGCAGGGCATCCAGGGGAGTCTCTCTGGAAAGTAAATGGAGACACATCACAGCCCTAATGGTTTTTATAAACTCCTTAGAGTGGCCTGTGACCTGTCCCCTGCTGACCCTTCTCTCCTCATTCCTACCACTGTTCCCATATTCACTTGAGCCACAGTGGTCCTCTTTCTGATTCTCAAACACCAACCCTTTTCTGCCTCTTGGCCTCTCTGATGAATCAACAATGACTGGTCTTCCACCTGATCTTGGCTCTGCTGCATCCTTTAGCAGGAATATAATCTCTACCATGAAGCCTCTTCTGATTATCCCTTCTCAGCTGGTTCTTTTCCACCCTCTGCTATCCCTAAGACCATTCAATCACATGACCTTGTTTAATTTTCTTTCCAGAAATTATAATCTGAAATAAATTAATTTATGAATTCTCTCTCTCTCTTTTTGTTCTGATTGTCATATTTTCTTTTGTTTGGATGTCAGCTTTCTTAAGGCAGGGCCTTCTTATGCCTTATATTCTGCATAAATATGAAGCCTAGAGTAGTGTCTGCACATAGTATATGCTCAATAAATACTTACCAGGTTAATGGACTGCCAGGATCAATGTATTTGTTTGTTGTTCTAATTATGAGACTTGAATGCACTTGTTCTTAGTGTCTTTCCATATCTTTAGAATTCAAGGGATTGGAAGTAGGTTGCTTAGGGGAGAGCATTTAGCAAAATGTTTCCTACACGGTTGGTTCTCAGTCTCTCTTCCAGATCCCTTAAAGTTCTAAGGAAAGAACCACTAATTGAGTAGGGATTGAAACTTGTTCCTGGAGCCCTGACTGCAAAGGGTTATTCCAAGCTCTAACCACCTATCTCAGTACCTGGCACATGGAGGGGTCTCAATAAATGCTACGATTATGATTTTGCTCTTATCATTGTCCTTACCACACTGTGCTGCAGAGTGATGTCTGGTTCTCCAGCCTATACCTCCAAGGTAGGGGTGGTGGCTTGTCCCAGTAAATGACATGGTGGCATGAAGAAAATGAAAAGAAGCTTAGAAGGTAGAAAGCAAAAGGCAAAGTGTGATATATTTGGCATATCCTACAGTTTGCAGACTTAAATGAAACAACATCCAGATGTCAGATAATCTGTTCATAGAAGGTTGGAAAGTCAGGCGCAAGCTTTTCTCTTGATTTGAAACTGAGATGTTTTTAAAAATTATTTAATATTTCTACACAGTTCCTAAAGATCTACCCCTTAGTTATGGGTTGTTTACTTTGTGTCCAGTAAAGAAGGCTCAATTATGTGCAGCTTGCAGATCTCATTGCAGCAGAAATTTCTGACCTGTCATGTATAAGGGTCAGACGTCACACAGGTGAAGCATGGGCCTCCACAGTGGACACCATGCTGCATTCCAGAGCTTCTCAGAGCAGAGCCAGTTCCAGCAAGTCTTGGTTGGATCCCTGTGCAAATACATTGCTTCTGCCTTCAAGGAAACCTTTCTCTATACTAATGCCTCACTAGCAAACACAGCGGAGAAGGCCATGGCAACCCACTCCAGTACTCTTGCCTGGAAAATCCCATGGACAGAGGAGCCTGGTAGGCTGCAGTCCATGGGGTCAGACATGACTGAGCGACTTCACTTTCACTTTTCACTTTCATGCATTGGAGAAGGAAATGGCAACTCACTCCAGTGTTCTTGCCTGGAGAATCCCAGGAATGGGGGAGCCTGGTGGGCTGCCGTCTATGGGGTTGCACAGAGTCAGACACGACTGAAGTGACTTAGTAGCAGCAGCAGCAGCAAACACAGTCCCTACTGTTCACCAAAGACCATGCTAGACACAGTCTCTGATGTTAGTCTATTTGCACCTTGGCACCTACTCTATGGTATGAACTGTTGCTCATCTTATTATACTGAGGATAAATTAAATTTAAATATATGATGTATTGGAGCTTCTATTATGTCCCAGGCATCAGTGTGAAACACCCACCTGGGTTGGGACTAAAGAATTCAGTAGGAACTTAGGAAGATCTGGGCTCATGTGTGTTTAAACAAGAATCCACCCAAATCAGTTTTTACAAATGCTAACCCTAGTTTCGGCTTCTGAAATCCCTCTAGAGGGACTCATGTTCCAGGACACTTTGAATCATTCCTGGGCCATGATAGTCCATATTTAATAAACGCTGGTTTTTCCCCTCTCTTCTAGATGAAGGTCACAATGCTAACCTACACATGCCCTGTGGAATTCAGGCCTCCATGGGCCCCCTGGGCCATATCATAGCTTTGGGTGACCTATGGGAAGTAAAGGGAAGAATGAGAGTGGGACAGGACCAGATTCTACCCAGAAGCCTCTGAAATCAAAGGATCATGTGGTTTTACTTTGGTAGCTCTACACTCTGCTGAATTTAGAAGAGATCAAATTTGATCCTTTCCAAAAACAGCAAACCTGCCCCATTTTTAAAGAAGTGCTAGTATAATCTCTTCCCTCACTAATGACTTTCTCAGATGGGTGAAGCCATAGTCTGTGGGCGCAAAAGGTAAAGAAAACGAAACAACGAATGGGATCTATACCTTGTTCCTGTAACTTTTGAATGTTTTGATTTCCACCTTGGCAGCCATTGGGGAAATCCTACCCTTGGATTAGAAACCGTGCTCGTGGTGAATTTAGAAAAGAAAAATATTTAAAGTGAAGTTAAGGTAAGTGAAATCTTAGCAAATTAGTTTCCTTTCTTTTGAGGGAAGGCAGGGAAGGGGTTTGTGGAGACAAGTTTCATCATGAGTGATGGGGACAGAGTTTGCCCAGATTCTGACTTTCACGCCTTCTTTAAAAGACTGAATCAAAAGAACTAGACCCAGTGAACTTTAAAACAATGACGATCCAGCAGAACACTGCCTTTTATACTCGGAGAAAAAGTAAAATGTGAAAAACGAAATTAATTAAGAACTACAATACTTTTGAACTGTGGTGTAGAAAAGACTCTTGAGAGTCCCTTGGACCACAGAGAGATCAAACCAGTCAATCCTAAAGGAAATCAGTCCTGAGTATTCATTGGAAGGACTGATGCTGAAGCTCAAGCTCCAATACTTTGGCCACCTGATGCAAACAGCTGACTCACTGGAAACTGGAAAAGACTCTGATGCTGGGAAAGACTGAAGGCAGGAGGATGAGATGATTGGATGGCATCACAAACTCGATGGACATGAGTTTTAGTAATCTCTGGGAGTTGGTGATGGACAGGGAGGCCTGGCATGCTGCAATCTATGGGGTCACAACTGAGTGACTGAACTGAACTGAACAAAGTTTACTAGCAATTCTCCAAAGTTTCTCCAAAATTCTCCAAAGAACGAAGTTTACTAGCAATTAAGTTGAAATTTTTTTCATCTCAATGCCAGTGATTTAAATTGTAGCTCTATTTCTGCACACAATAAAAGGCCATTTTAGACTCCTGCCACAGCCTCACAGGTTTGGTTAGACTGGGATTTCTCAACCTTTGTATAAGTGACATTTTGGCTCAGACAATTCTCTTTGTACTCCTTTGCATTTTAGGATGTCCAACAGCATCCCTAATTCCATCTACTAGATGCCAATGGACACTGCTTTCATCCTAGCTATAACAACCAAAAATGTCTCCAAACATTGACATATGTCCATGAGGGAGAAGGTAAAATTAACCCAGATTCAGGACCACTAACATTTAGTTTATCATCATTCAAAATGATCAAGCCAAATATTTCCGCCATTTTCTTGGGAGACATAGAATAATAAAAACCATTACTTCATTTACTACAAAACGTGACTCAAGTGCCCACCATTAAAATCCAATTTATTGTAGTCTTTACCAAGAAGTTCTAAGTAAATTTGTTATTCACTGTTAGGAGGAGCACATTTTAAACATACAGCTGTTATTGAAGGAACAATTAGGCATCTACAATGAACAATTGTTTCAGACTGATAATTGTTTTGTGTTATGTACCCACTGGTTATTAGAAGCTGGTTTATGGAGACTTGAAAAGTAGAGCCTTGAAAAGGCTTGAACAGTAGTGCCTGCTAAGTCGCTTCAGTCATGTCCCACTCTTTGCAATCCTGTGGACCATTGCGAGTCAGGCCTCTCTGTCCATCCAATCCTTTAGGCAAGAATATTGGAGTGTTTCCTTCTCCAGAGGATCTTCCCGGCCCAGGGACAGAACCTGTGTCTCTTATGTCTCCTGCATTGGCAGGCTGGTTCTTTGCCACTAGTGCCACCTGGGAAGCCCCCAAATCATGCCGACGGTGATGTGGGAATTAGATCCTGATTCAGCCTTTTCCCTGCTCCTCATGTCCATGGATCACCTACTGACAGCTACTAATTTTAGGGGACGACTCATTCTGTGCCAGGCATTGTGCTGAGAGCTTTAATAGCATCATCTCAGGAGCTCCTCCACTCAACGATATGAGGTGACTATTGCTGCTGCTGCTGCTAAGTCACTTCAGTCGTGTCCGACTCTGTGCGACCCCATAGACGGCAGCCCACCAGGCTGCCCCGTCCCTGGGATTCTCCAGGCAAGAACACTGGAGCGGGTTGCCATTTCCTTCTCCAATGCATGAAAGTGAAAAGTGAAAGGGAAGTCGGTCAGTCGTGTCTGATTCCTAGTGACTCCATGGACTGCAGCCCACCAGGCTCCTCCATCCACGGGATTTTCCAGGCAAGAGTACTGGAGTGGGGTGCCACTGCCTTCTCCGGAGGTGGCTATTATTAACCCCATTTCACAGGGATGGCTCTGTATCCCAAAAGGTGACATGACTTGCCTAAGGCCATCAGGTAGTAAGGGGGTGGACAGAAATTCAAATCCAGATCCAGAGCTTAGCCACTCTTCATTAGTGTACACGGCAGCCACTGATGTAAAATACATGTTAGCTGCCTTCCCACGCTAGTAGATTCAATTTTTCTGTATATGTATAACACAGATGCTGAAAATTCCATCAGCACGCTCTTAAAAAATAGCAATGTATTGAGTTTTGAGAAAAAAAAAAAGATCATCTGAGTATCAGGAGTATTTTCTTTCTTTGCTCTGTCCAGGACCTAAACGGTTAGCTTGTTCCACAGTGAAGCTTGTACTGTCAGACCAAACAATGACACCTATTAATCACATGAAGAGCAGGACCAAAAAAATAAAAAATTCCTTTTCCTGTGAATTGAGTCTTAGGGCTTCATGGTTTGTATCTCCGGGCTGCAGGGTTTTATTCCTCAGCTTAACAGGGTTGAGCCTCTCCTCTGGGGCTTTCACAGTTTACGGAAGTGCTGAGAAATGGCTGGGGATCTTGCATCTTTAATCACTGGAACCAAAGCAGAGAGGGAGGAGCCAAAGGAAGAAAGAAGCAGTGGGCGGAAGAGTGAAACTGACTTAGATGGATGGAGTCATGGGAGGCACTGCAGACTCTACCCCCAGACTGTCTCTGTGGTCATGCGGGCTTGGGATTTATCAATTGACTGAGCTGTGGTGCAGGGTCTGGCCTGGTCTTTATCAGAAGGAGCCCTGCACATTAACCTCTCGGCTTCCTAATCAGGGTCGCGTTAGTACATCATTTATTGCCTCCAAGGATGGGCCAGGGTGGGGCTGTCAGAGAGCTGGGAAAGAGAACAGGGTGCAGGGGGTGGAGAGCTACTTCTATATTGGCCTGAGAAGCATCACGATTCTTTCATTCCAGTAAACAAGAATTGTAATGAAAAAAATAAACCTCTGGATCCTTCTAATTTCTGCAGTTGTTGTCCCACTGGGGCCCCGTGAGTCGAGAGATATTCCTCCCACTGAAATGTGCTGGGGTCATTAAGGAGGCTCACAAAGTTCAGAAGGTTCCCTTATGGGCTTTAAGACAGGACCAGAAGCCCTCCCCCACCCCCCGCCCCCATGTTCTTTTTGTATTAAATGGAGTCGTGATGGTAACGCATCCTTCTGAGCGCCTTTCTCTTTCTTTCCCTCTGACAACCTGAATTTGGCACACTTCCCTTCCCCTTTAACCCCTACAAGCTAAAAATAATATCTTCTAGGAACCAGCCAAAAAGTGTCTGTTTGAGGGGTTTAATTAGCAGGAGTGGGTAGGAGACAGTTCTCTTCTTCCCAATTTGCTACATTCTCTCCAGGGAGCTGGAACCAGCACAATTGGACATAGGGGTTTCTTTCTTGCAGGGAGAGTCTGCCTGGCAACCAAGCTATGTTTCATCTCTGTAATACGAAGCAGGGTACTGAGGAGGGATGGACTGGGGCTTCTACACTTAGGAAACAGGATTTTAAAGCATGGATTCCTGGTCTAGATTTGGATATTTGCATCTTGCATCCCAGTTTACTGGCTTTGTGACTTAGAGTAACTGGCCATCCTATGCCTTGGCTCCATCATCTGTGAAATGGGGATAATTATAGTACTCACCCATTAGTCGGTCTTGAGAATAAATGAGGCCAGTGGAGTGCTCAGAACAATGCCTAAGACAGAGTGAGCGCCACATAGAGCATTTGCTATTGTGTTGCTGTTTAATTGCTCAGTCTGTCAGACTCTGCCACCCACGGACTGTAGCCCACCACTTTCCTTTGCCCATGGGATTTCTCAGGCAAGAATACTGGAGTGGGTTGCCATTTCCTTCTCCATGGGATCTTCCTGACCCAGGGATCAAACCTGCATCTCCTGAATTGGCAGGTGGGTTCTATATCACTGAGCCACCAG
This sequence comes from Redunca redunca, assembly GCA_006410935.1. Lineage (NCBI taxonomy): Eukaryota > Metazoa > Chordata > Mammalia > Artiodactyla > Bovidae > Redunca > Redunca redunca. Next base: position 1,051,383 of record SJYQ01000875.1, on the reverse strand, counting down.
GGAAGCCCAGAGCATTTGTAGCTAATATTATTATTTGCCCACCCTTTTTAACTTTGGTGAAAAAACTCTAGACCCATCCAGCTGACAAAATTTTGGTTGCTTCATCTTTTTATTGCTACCAATAAGAAGAGAAGATTTTACATCAAATAATATTGGGATTAACGCCAACGAAAGAGTTGTATCTGATTTGCATGGGTCCTGCTTTATTTTTTTCATGGAATTCAGTGTTCAGTTCAGTTCAGTCACTTAGTCGTGTCTGACTCTTTGTGACCCCATAGACTGTAGCTCGCCAAGCCTCCCTGCCCATTACCAACTCCTGGAGTTTACTCAAACTCATGTCCATTGAGTTGGTGATGCCATCCAACGATCTCATCCTCTGTCATCTCCTTCTCCTCCCACCTTCAATCTTTCCCAGCATCAGGGTCTTTTCTAATGAGTCAGCTCCTCCCATCAGGTGGCCAAAGAGTTGGAGTTTCAGCTTCAGCATCAGTCCTTCCAGTGAATATTCAGGACTGATTTCCTTTAGGATGGACTGGTTGGATCTCCTTGCAGTCTAAGGGACTCCCAAGAGTCTTCTCCAACACCACAGTTCAAAAGCATCATTTCTTTGGCGCTCAGCTTCCTTTAGAGTCCAACTCTCACATCCATACTTGACTACTGGAAAAACCATAGCTTTGACTAGATGGACCTTTGCTGGCAAAGTAATGCCTCTGCTTTTTAATATGCTGTCTGCTGCTACTGCTAAGTCGCTTCAGTCATGTCTGACTCTGCGCAACCCTACAGATGCCAGCCCACCAGGCTCCCCCGTCCCTGGGATTCTCCAGGTGAGAAGACTGGAGTGAGTTGCCATTTCCTTCTCCAATGCATGAAAGTGAAAAGTGAAAGTGAAGTTGCTCAGTTGTGTTCGACTCTTAGCGACCCCTTGGACTGCAGCCCACCAGGCTCCTCTGTCCATGGGATTTTCCAGGCAAGAGTACTGGAGTGGGGTGCTATTGCTGTCAAGGTTGGGCATAACTTTCCTTCCAAGGAGCAAGTGTCTTTTAATTTCATGGCTGCAATCACCATCTGCAGTGCTTTTGGAGCCCCCCAAATAAAGTCAGCCACTGTTTCCACTGTTTCCCCATCTATTTGCCATGAAGTGATTGGACTAGATGCCATGATCTTAGTTTTCTAAATGTTGAGTTTTAAGCCAACTTTTTCAATCTTCTCTTTCACTTTCATCAAGAGGCTCTTTAGTTCTTCACTTTCTGCCATAAGGGTGGTGTCATCTGCATATCTGAGGTTATTGATATTTCTCCCGGCAATCTTAATTCTATCTTGTGCTTCATCCAGCCTAATGTTTCTCATGATGTTCTCTGCATGTAAGTTAAATAAGCATGGTGACAATCTACAGCCTTGATGTACTCCTTTCCCTGTTTGGAACCAGTCTGTTGTTCCATGTCCAGTTCTAACTGTGAATTCAGTAGAAATCCAGTCTCCCTTTCAAGAAGTTTCCGAGCACAGCAGCATCTCTGGCAGGAAGGACTGGATGATAATGAAATAATCGTGATGATAACATGGAGACCTTGTAGAGTACTTTGGAAATTATAATTAAAAAAACAAACAAACAACTCAAGCAACATCCCAGTCTTGACTTTTGAGTACCTTTTCATGAGATGTGTTAGGACCTCACTGGCTGTGGGAAGAGACTCAGTGGTCTATAGTATTTGGCAGAGGTGGGGTTACAGAAAGAGATTGGATGTAGGTCTGGACTCCGGGGTGTCACAGGGGACAATTCCAATCACTATGGCCATTTCAGGGAAATGAACACCAAATGGGTCAAGCTTTAGTGTTCAAAGAGCCCCACCAAATTATGAGAGCTAATGTCTGAACAGAATCTAGGTTCACAGCTGAATGGTGCTGGTGTCCAGTTCCAGGGAAGGCTATCTAGATTAAAGAGAGAAGAAAGACCACAACTGTTATCTGAACAGTCCTGATTCTGTGGGCCAGGCTCAGCTGACATCGGCTGGGTCTTGTTTTGGGTCTGAAGCCAGCCATCAGGTTGGTCTTGGATGGTCCTGACTGGGATGCACAGGATGTTGAGACTTCCTCTGTGGTCTCTCATCCTCCACTAGGCTAACCTTGGCTTGTTCCCATGGCAGTCACAAAAGTCCAAGGGAGAAAGCAGAAGTTCACAGCGTCTTTTGAAGCAGAGGTATAGAAATGGTACATCATTTCCTCATCTGCATTCTATTGAGCAAAGAAAATCACACAGCCAGCCTGGGTTCAAGGGTTTTGGAAATGGACTCTGCATCTTAAAGGAAACAGTAGAAAATCATATTGCAAGGAATGTGGATATAGGGAGGAGAATAATTGCAGCCATTAAAAAATAATGTACCATCCTTTCCTTCTTCTCTGTTAATAATTCATTAATTAGTCCAATAAAGTAAAAACACTGAGTTATACACCAAGGAATCAATGTTAGAAAAGAAAATACATAGTCTTTGCCCTCTTGCACTTTACATTTTTGTGGGGAAGAGAAAGACAAATAAAATTATCTCACTAGTACGTATGAATTTACAGATAAACCTAGTGTTCCCCAGGGGAGATATAGAATGTTATGAGAGATTAAACAAGGGAAGCCAGTCTAGTCTGGAGAGATGGGTCTCATAGGGGAAGATTTTTCTCCAGAAGAGATGGTTGACATGAGATCTGAGCAGCAGAATGAATACCTGCAGTCAGGTTCTAGACAGGAAGGTAGTCCAGTGTGGCTGAAGTCAGGCAGGAAGGCAGAGAGAATATGATCCTTGATAATGTTGGAGAGATCAGCTGTGAACAGACCTTGGAGGCCATGCTGAGAGATTTACTCATTAAGCTAAAAACAATGGAAGATCACTGAATGGTTTTTGAGCAGGATAGATGGGTAGAAAGGGGGTGACATGATCAGTGAATATTATGTCTATAAAACCAGTGCAGAATGAGATGGAAAGGGAACACATCTGACACTGAACAGTTGCTGGAGAGGAAAGATATGTTTGCCAGTTTATAAGCTGCTTTGGAGACTGGGAAGATGGACTGGAGTTTGCATACTACAGGAATGTGAATCAGCCACTGAGAAGGGCTCTGGATCTCTTCCCCAACTCCACATCATCGTTTTGTCCTAAAATTACATTGCTGCATTTATTTTGCTAATATTTTATTTAAAAATCTGGAGCCTGTGGTTAAGAGCAGAGGATCTGAAACTTGACTGTCTGGAGTGACTTTTGGGACTGCAGCATGACCTATCTGGGTGACCTTGGGTGAGTTGGTCACCGTTTCTCTGCCAAAGTTTCCTCATCTGCAGCATGGGGATGATCATATTCCTTATCTCATAGATTCATTATAAGAAAAGTTTATACATGTCAGTTCAGTTCAGTTCAGTTGCTCAGCCATATCCGACTCTTTGGGAACCCAAGGACTGTAGCAGGCCAGGCTTCCTTGTCCATCATCAACTTTTCGGAGCCTACTCAAATTCATGTCTATCATGTCAGTGATGCCACACATGTAAATCACTTTTAAAAGGCTCATAATAACTTGAAGCTATTCTTGTTATCAATATCTTTATTTTTATTATTGTTTATGTTTCTCATATCCATTTTTGGTTTTGAAGTTATATGTCTTATAAAAGGACTTTAAAGAGTGTTTCCTTTTTTTGAAAAAAATGTTCTTCTGTAATTTGGATAGTTTATAATATATGGATTAGCAGCTATTCTTTAAAGGATAGTCATCTCTAAAATCAACCGAAATTTGTATTTAATTATATTTAAAAAGAAATTGTCCACTTCATATAACTTTACAAAATTATTGGAGTCTACTATGTTCTCTTAAAAATTTTGCTATGTGTGTATATGTCTCTCTTTTTTTAATGTGCTCATTTATACCTTAACATTTTATGTGTTTCATTTGTTCTGAAGGATCTTTGTCTATTTTATTGATCATTCAGAAAATTAGCTTTTGGACCCATTGATGTTAGTTTTTCTATTTAATTGACTTCTCCTCTGATCATTGTTCGGAGAAGGCAATGGCACCCAACTCTAGTACTCTTGTCTGGAAAATCCCATGGCTGGAGGAGCCTGGTAGGCTGCAGTCCAAGGGGTCGCTAAGAGTCGGACATGACTGAGCAACTTCACTTTCACTTTTCACTTTCATGCATTGGAGCAGGAAATGGCAACCCGCTCCAGTGTTCTTGCCTGGAGAATCCCAGGGACGGGGGAGCCTGGTGGGCTGCCATCTACGGGGCCGCACAGCGGCGGACACGACTGAAGCGACTCAGCAGCAGCAGCTGATCATTGTTATTTCTAGCTTCATATTTTCTTTAGTTTTAATGTACTTTTATTTCTTCTAATTTGTTGCATTGAACTTTTAGCCCATTAAGTTTTCATCTTCCTTTCTTTCTAATGTTTGTGTTCAAAGCTCTCCATTTCCCTCTAACACTTACTCCAGCTACTTTTCACAGATTTTATTTGTGCTGCCTTTATGGTCATTCAAGTCTTAAAGTTTTGCAATCTCCATTTTTTATTTCTTTTTTGACTCTTTTTTCATACCTTTAAAACATTTTTACAGAAGTGTGTGGATTGTTTTAGTTGTTATTTTTATATTTCTCTTTTAATTATACTATGATCAGAGAAAGTTAATTCATAGTATTGGTTATTTGTTGTTGTTGTTATGCATATGTTTTTGTAAATGACCTATGTCTTTTTGAAATGACTTCTATTCCCCACCTTCCATTTTATCACTTCTCTCTTCAGCTGCATATGATCTCCTCTTTAATCCACTTATTAACTTTTTAAAAGCCTCTCATGAACAAATTACTTTTTATATCCATAAATTCTAGCTGGTTACCTTTAAAATTCACTTGTTCTTTTTCATAGGGTTCTGTTATTTAAAAAATTGTATCTACTGCTTATTGATTTGGGTATTTAAATATATTTACATATTATTTTATTAATTCTTGAATGGTTAAAGCTTTTTTTTTTTTTTTTTTGGCTGGGTCATCAGGACCTTTTTGGATCTTATCTTTATTAGTTCATTCTTCTTGACATTAAGCTCATCTTCAAAAAGGAGGAACTATTCTGTGGAAGTTAGGCATATCTTGCCTTGTGAAGCCTTTGCTATCATATGACTTCAAAATTGCTTATGATGAGGGTCCTCTGTAGGAAGCTCAGGGGTTTTACTGGCTGTGAAGCAGTTTTTAGGTTAATTTCTGGACCTGCTGCTGCTGCTAAGTCGCTTCAGTCGTGTCCAACTCTGTGCGACCCCATAGATGGCAGCCCACCAGGCTCCCCTGTCCCTGGGATTTTCCAGGCAAGAACACTGGAGTGGGTTGCCATTTTTATTAAAAAGCAGAGAAATCATCTTGCTAACAAAGGTCCATATAGTCAAAGCTATGGTTTTTCCAGTAGTCATGTACCGATGTGGGAGTTGGGCCATAAAGAAGGCTGAATTCTGAAGAATTGATGCCTTTGAATTATGGTGCTGTAGAAGACTCTTGACAGAGGAGCCTGGTAGGCTGCAGTCCATGGGGTCGCTAAGAGTTGGACATGACTGAGCGACTTCACTTTCACTTTTCACTTTCATGCATTGGAGAAGGAAATGGCAACCCACTCCAGTGTTCTTGCCTGGAGAATCCCAGGGACAGGGGATCCTGGTGGGCTGCCGTCTATGGGGCCGCACAGCGGCAGACATGACTGAAGCAACTTAGCAGCAGCAGCAGCAGAAGACTCTTGAAGAGTCCCTTGGACTGGAAGGAGATCAAATTGGTCAAACCTAAAGAAAATCACCTAATATTCATTAACAGGATTGTTGCAGAAGCTGAAGCTCCATTACTTTGGCTACTTGATGCAAAAGGATGACTCACTGGAAAAGACCCTAATGTTGGAAAAGATTGAAGGCAAAAGGAGAAGGGGGCCACAGAGGATAAGATGGTTAGATAGCATCACCAACTCAATAGAAATGAATTTGGGCAAACTCCAGGAGACAGTGGGGGGCAGAGGAATCTGACTTGCTGCAGTCCATGGGGTTGAAAAGAGTCAGATATGACTTAAGGTACCGAACAACAACGTGGACCTACTGCTAATGGACTGTTCATCTAGTTTAGAGTTGGACCACATATTTATTCCTGGTGTGGGTTTGGACTTTTTCCTTTTTTGCCAGTGACTTTTCTTTTTTTGGATCCAAAGCCCTAGACATCAGACTAATTGTCCTGGGCTGATGGATGGAGCTTTTATAATCCATGAGGACCAGGTGAGGTTTGAATTATAGCCGCTCCACATGGAAGGGCATTAGATCCTCAGGACCAAACTCTTAGGATCTATGCCTCTTCTAATACTTGAATCTTGTCCCTGAAACACGTCCAGATTATCACTCTGGCATTGATTTTATTTTTCCCCTCTCACACATGGAGATCTCTCTTAGCTCATTGAATATGATTTGTTTAATTTTTACTTTATATAGAATTTCTATGGGCTTAAAAGTATGAAGTGGGACAAACTGTTAGTTTAATGTCGTGTTAAAGAAAATCAACTTCAGATGTTTCCACAGTAATATTTAATGCAAGAAAAAAATAACAACACAAAACATTTGTCACTAGAGTTCTAAAGTAAATAAAGCATGACCAATGTGTTGGGACTTCCCTGGTGGCCCAGACAGTAAAGAATCTGCCTGCAGTTCAGGAGACCTGGGTTCAATCCCTAAGTTCAATCCCTGGAGAAGGGAATGGCTACCCACTCTAGTATTCTTGCCTAGAGAATTACAAGGACAGAGGAGCCTGGCAGGCTACAGCCCATGGGGTTGCAAAGAGTCTGACAGTACCTTTGAAACACTTTCAATGTGTTGAACCCAACTTGTACTGACTTTCCGAGAGCCTACTGTCAAAATTTTAGGAATGTCACTAGTCACTTTCAGTCATGTCTGACTCTTTGCAACCCCATGGAATTCTCTAAACCAGAATACTGGTGTGGGTGTCCATTCCCTTCTCCAGGTAATCTTACCAACCCAGGTATCCCACATCGTGAGGAGATTCTTTACCATCTGGCCACCAGAGAAACCCAAGAATACTGGAGTGGGTAGCCTATCCCTTCTCCAGTGAATCTTCCTGACCCAGGAATCGAACCGGGATTCTCCTGCATTGGAGGCAGATTCTTTACCAGCTGATCTACCAGGGAAGCCCAGTTGTTAAATAAATAGATATTATTAAGATTAAATTATGTAAATTTATACTTAAGTGAATTATTAAAAAAAATCAAACAAAAGTAATGCTACTCAAGACTCACTTCAGTTCAGTTCAGTCACTCACTCATGTCCGACTCTTTGTGACCCCATGGACTACAACTTGCCAGGCTTCCCTGTCCATTAACAACAACAACTGGAGTTTACTCAAACTCTTGTCCATCAAGTTGGTGATGCCATCCAACAATCTCATCCTCTGTCGTCCCCTTCTCCTCTTACCTTCAATCTTTTCCAGAATCAGTGTCTTTTCCAGTGAGTCAGTTTTTTGCATCAGGTGGCCAAAGCACTGGAGTTTCAGCTTCAGCATCAGTCCTGCCAATGAATATTCAGGACTGATTTCCTTTAGGATGGACTGGTTGGATCTCCTTGCAGTCTAAGGGATTCTCAAGAGTCTTCTCCAACACCACAGTTCAAAAGCATCAATTTTTTTGGCATTCAGCTTTTTTTATAGTCCTACTCTCACATTCAGACATGACTACTGGAAAAGCCATAGCTTTGACTAGATGGACCTTTGTTGGCAAAGTAATGCCTCTGCTTTTTAATATGCTGTCTAGGTTGGTCATAACTTTTCTTCCAAGGAGTAAGCATCTTTTAATTTCATGGCTGCAGTCACCATCTGCAGTGATTTTGGAGCCCCCCAAAATAAAGTCAGCCACTCTTTCCATTGTTTCCCCATCTATTTGCCATGAAGTGATGGGACCGGATGCCATGATCTGAGTTTTCTGAATGTTGAGTTTTATGCCAACTTTTTCACTCTCCTCTTTCACTTTCATCAAGAGGCTCTCCTTAGTTCTTCCTCACTTTGTGCCGTAAGGGTGGTGTCATCTGCACATCTGAGGCTATTGATATTTCTCCTGGCAATCTTGGTTCCATCTTGTGCTTCATCAGCCCAGCGTTTCTCATGATGTACTCTGCATATAAGTTAAATAAGCAGGGTGACAATATACAGCCTTGACGTACTCCTTTCCCTATTTGCAACCAGTCTGTTGTTCCATGGCCAGTTCTAACTATTGCTTCTTGACCTGCATACAGATTTCTCAGGAGGCAGGTCAGGTGGTCTGGTATTCCCATCTCTTTCAGAATCTTCCACAGTTTATTGTGATCCACACAGTCAGAGGTCCTAGCGTAGTCAATGAAGCAGAAGTAGATGCTTTTCTGAAATTCTCTCTCTTTTTCTATGATGTAGCAGATGTTGGCAATTTGATCTCTGGTTCCTCTGCCTTTCCTAAGTCCAGCTTGACCATCTGGAAGTTTATGGTTCATGTACTGTTGAAGCCTGGCTTAGAGAATTTTGAGCATTACTTTGCTAGCATGTGAGATGAGTGCAGTTATGTGGTAGTTTGAACATTTTTTTGGCATTGCCTTTCTTTAGGATTAGAATGAAAACTGATCTTTTCCAGTCTACTTTCTAATTAATTTACTAGTTTTTATCATTATCTGTGATCTTGAGGTTATTTATGTCTATTGTTTCTTTACAGTGTAGACATTAAATAACATACTATAATATTATGTTTCTGAGCATTTCTTCTCAAGTCTGTATTCGGAGACATCATTTTCATAGCTTGAAAAGTCAGTCATGGTGGGATTATGCATCCCCAGAAAATTGGCAAATGCTAAAGAAGTCAGATTATTTATATGTATATAAAACTCAGAGATTAGAGCACCTTTCAGAATCTTTTAGAAAAAAAAGATCAAAGATAAAACCATAGAATAAATAACAAATATTGAATATAGGCAAAGAATATTCAACAAATGTATAATAGCAGTCCCTGTGGAAGAAAAGCTTTGCTAAAAATTAAAATGCATAGTATATCTCACAGTAAAATATGCAATATAAAATTAAAATTACACATTGAAAAAGCACAGAACTTATATTTAAAAACTGTCTTAGAAGAGCCAGCATTAGCATCTCAGTAAAATTTCTGGACTTAAAAGAAAAATAAACAATCCTTTTGGAACCTAGGGAAAAACACAGAAAACTTACAACAAAAATAATATTATACTGGCATCACACATATCAGCTGCAACTCTTTATGCCAGAAACAGAGACAGGGACTAACATGTTTAAGGTGCTCAGGAAAAGAATAAGCCAAAGAGTTCTTTCTTATCCATCGTAACTAAATTCCACATGTAAAAATATTTCATTTTATGTATCGTATTCTTACTATCTCTTAACTCATTTAGGAATACTCTGTCTTTTGTTGCGAGCAGGTCTTTTGTGTGTCTTTGTTGTCTGTTGGGAACTAGTTCTTATGGTTTTTTAATTCTTGTTCACTTTACGTGAAATTATTAGTTTTTTTGAATTTTTAGAGGAAGTCATACTTATAGTGTTTTTTTTTTACATTGTTATAATGTTTCTAACTTTACAAAGTCCCATTTCTGTTGTTAAACATATGCCAGTTTGATTTCTAACATCTATCCCTGGGCCTTGTTCATCTCCTTTACTTTGATATGAAACTTGAATTTTCCTCATCTCGATTGTCTCTGCTCTGATCAATGAGGATTCTGTCCCAGAAACTCTTCGTCATTGTGCTCATTTGTCTTCAAGGGGAGCTTGGCTAGTTTTGAGAGGTTACAATGCCCAGAATTCTTCATCCTTACCTGCAGACATTACCTCGTGCTTTACGCTCACCCACTGTGGGGCTGGCAGAAACCACAGCTCTCTGTGCTTTACACTGAGCCTCTGATGGCCATTTTGGTTTTTCTCTTCTCTAGTTTGTCAGATGTTCTATTTCTTTCTTCTGCTTCTTCCCACAGAAGCAGCAGATGTTGGTTGCTTCCCACAGAAGCAGCTAATGCTGGTTCTACTCGTGTTGTATACCTGCCTGTATACCTTTGACCAATCCATTTTAATGCTGTGCTTCATGGGGCTAGCTGGTCATCTGGGTTGGTTATACATGATTGTTAGGGCCTTAGATTTTTGTTATGTAGCTTTGCTGTCAGTTTGTGTGTGGGATTCACAGAGATTGAAAAATTGTCATCACCACTGTCATCACCAACTTCCAGACTCCACTGGGACATCCCCTTAATTAATTATAAATAATTCCAGTGAGAGCAATAATTTAATAATATGTAAGTAATATTTAATAACATCAATACAATTTGAAAAGACATTTTAAAGTGTTAACACTTCATTATATTTCTTAGAAAACTTAGAAGATCACATTCAGCATGATTTTCAAATCTACTTTAAAGTGTAATTCACCATCACAATGAATATTGAAATATTAAAACACTTTCATACACAATTAGCATTGTACTTATTTCTGTTGTTCGTGAAACTAGTAGTAATACTAGAAGATATACTCAGCTTTATTGAACTTAGGAATACAGTTATATGTTTAATTACAAGTTTAACCACCAAATTCACCTAAGAGTGGGACATGTAGTACATCTGTTCCTCATCCTCCTCTGGTTTCTTTCAGGCTAAAAAATCAGAGAAGATAGGTGGAGGTGTGCAGAGTCGGACACGATTGAAGCGGCTTAGCACACACATGAGACCAGCCTAAGGCTCTTTTGTTTCCAGACTCTCTACTGTTCATGTTATTTGCATGCTTCAAGTCTTCTGAGGCTTCCCCAGTGGCTCAATGGGTAAAGAATCCGCCTGCAGTGGAGGAGACACAGGAGACATGGGTTCGATCCCTGGGTCGGGGAGATCCCCTGGAGAAGGAAATGGCAATCCACTACAGTATTCTTGCCTTAAAAAATCCCATGGACAGAGGAGCCTGGTGGGCTACAGTCCAAAGGGTCGCAGAGTAGGACACACCTGAGCATGAGCATGATAGCAATTCAATTTAAATAATGTTAATTTGTGCCTGGTTTGGAGCCCTGCTTTGATGTCTGGCTTTGCTTTGGTTCCACAGTTTCAGAAAACAGAGACCTTTGTTAAGAGTATTTGTTCCTTTTTATTTCAGGAAATAAAAAATAAATAAAAAGGTCATGAGGCTCTAAAGCACATTTACAGGGCTATGTTTTAAGTACTAAAATAATTCTAAATGCATCTTAAGGAAAGATACATTAAGAGCTTAAAATATAAAAGTTTTGATAATGCTAAAGAGTGGGCTGAAAAGCAAAAGGTTGGTTCCACATGAAAATCAATGAAGACAAAACATTTCTTAATTAATGTGGGCACAAATATTTTGGCCAGTTTTTCTTGCTTCCCCTCACAGGCAGAAGCCTGGAATGCTGCCTGTGACATGCCACTCCAAGTGTGTGCTCTGATCTGGTGTCAGAATGTTGGCTTACAGGTCAGGGAAAGATCCGCCGTTTACTGAAGCGTACACGGAGTACTTATTCACACATTTTTTTTTCCACCCTCGTTTCCTCCTGCCAAAATGCCATATCAGAAATAGTTGAAAGAATGGAAAATGTTCAACCTGAGGGACAGAAGACACAGGAAAAGGATAAGAGGGCATGATCTCTGAATGCAATTAATTGAAAGCTTATTATGGGGAAAAAATCTTGCTTGGCATTATTTCAAAGGGAACAACAACCACAAATGGGCAAAAGTTATAAACGAGTAAATTTCAGCTCAGAGATGGAGGAAGAGAGCCTTTCCACTTTACAAGCTTTGCCTGCCTCACCTTCCTTCCCACCCAGGTTTACTCCCAGAATCCTGTGCTTCTTCTAGGGAAGAACTCTCCCAAACATTTACATTCTTCCCCCATTGAAATTTCCCTTTTAGCAATGGAGGTCTTGCTTGCATTAAAGGGATAAATCCATGTTTCATTTTAAAGTACAGAGGGGTTTACTTCAAAGATAGCATCAAATGCAATGAAGTCACTTTCACATGGGATTTATTACACCAAGATATAATTATATTGCATTTGGCTTCATTGTGAGCCAATGAAAGAGAAAATGACCGAAAGACAGAACGTCTTCAAAACAAATGGAAACACCTTGGCCCTAAGAGTCAACCAGACTAATTACATACAACCACAAATAACTTGCCTTCAAGTGTACCCTCAGAGGCAGACTAGACACAGCTTCGAAGGAGGCTTAGAAGGATGGGAGGCAAGCCAGGGGCAGGTACTGTTTCAATGGGTTGCATCCAGGCATTTGAAGACATGCAACCCTCACTTAGTCATCTGATCAGTTTGGCTCTAACTCATGTTCAGAATTTGAAAAAAAAAAAAAGTACATACATTTTTAAAGACTTGGATGGATCTCTTTCTTGGGTCAAATGTTCTGGCTCTCTCCGGCCAGGCATGCTGAAGGGCAGATTCCTCTAATTGGCAGGGCTTCTGCTCAGCTGTCATGTCTCTATGCAGTCTGGGTTGTGGCCAAGGGAAGTGGAGAGCTGGAAGGTTCTGGTGGAATGGGGTCTTAGAAACTAGGTCAGTTTAGCCCAAAGTAACATTATTGCTCAAAGATAATGAGGAGTCATGGAGCAATTGCCAAAGCTCCTCTTTTGCACTGATGGTGTAGACACAGCTCTAGGAAATCTGAGAACTCTAGACTAGCCTCAGAAGCAACAGAAGGCTTCATCTATGACTTAGACCCTTTGCCTTCTTTATGGGTCTTCTATGGATCTGGACCTTTGTTCCAGGGTGATAAGAGTGGAAACACAGCTTAAGCTTGTGTCCATGTGTCTCCATGGTCCAGACGAATAGAAATTACACCATTTAGTCCACCTCAGTGCTTAGCAATGCCAGTAGAAGCCAGTACTTGTTGAGACAATATTTTTTCAAGGAAAGAAAGAAAGAAAGGGAGGGGTAGGGAGGGAGAAAGGAAAGAAGGAAAGAAAGGACAGGAAGAAAGGGAGAGGAAGAGAGACAGAAAGAGAGAGATACTGTCCTTCCACTCTCTTAGTGATCTGTAAGCCTGCCTTCTTATCATCCTTTGAATTCCTCATATTCATTTCCATGGTGGCAGAGAACAATCCAGAGGAGAGAACAATCCAGAGAATGAGAACTGAGATTAGTTGGCATGGATTGACCACTATTAGTGGGATAAGGCAGTTCTCTGTGGTCAAAGGAGAGTAGAGAGAGATTAGAAGATCAAGTTCAAGAGCCGATGTTTTTAGTTGGATCAGAGAGCTCAGATTGGTACCTAGGGTTCAGGAATTAGAAGACTTTGGGGGGTCGAGGGTATGAAGTCAGACTGGCTTGTTGAGCAGGGAGCTAAACATAGGCTAGAGTCAAAAAGTCCCGAATTCAAAACTGACTCCAATATCTATGGCACGCATACATTTTGAGCAAGTTATTTACTTGAAAACTTCTATCTATTTATTTACTTTTGGCTGTGCCAGGTCTTTGTTGCTGCTCATGGGCTTTCTCTAGCTGTGGGGAGTGGGGGCTACTCTCTAGTTTCGGTGCCTGGGCTTCTCACTGCGGTGGCTTCTCCTGTTCCAGACCACAGGCTCTAGGGCACAGGGCCTTCAGTAGCTGTGGCCCGTGGGCTCTAGAACTCAGGCTGAGTAGCTGTGGTACATGGGCTTTAGTGGCTTCCTGGCATGTGGGATCTTCCTGGATCAGAGCTCAAACCTGTGTCCTTTGCACTTGCAGGCAGATTCCTGACCACTGGACCACCAGGGAAGCCCCTGAGCACATTACTTTTAAAGCCAGTCCTTGTTATAAACTGGAGATAAATAAGAATACCTAGACTATGAGGTCTTTGACTTTTCACCTTTCATCCTTTTGTTTGCTTTTCTTTATTCCCTTCTTTCATTATCTTTCTTTACCTTTCCTGCCCAGAAACTCTAACTGTTCAGCTTCCAGCTTGGTATTAGCCCATTTGTCAGACCTTTTAATCTAGAAATTATATTATCAGCATGTCTTTCCATAATCCTCGTGAATATTGAGAGTTGGCTTTTCCTTCTTCTGGACCACAATATGCTGATCAACATCCCTTTGAGAACAGCTATAACAGCTAGAGTGCTTTTAAAATCTGAAGAATTGAGAGGCAGAAGGATCTCAGAGAAGTATAGCTCTCTGAACCACCTGAACAGGTAGCTGAGAGGCTGATGAACAGCTGAGCTTTTTATAGCCTAGTGGAACTGTAGGAACACAATTTGGAGTCCAGGATCCATCCAAGATAACCTCCCATCACAGTCTGGTCTGAGATTTGGAAGGGTTATATCTATAAGTAAGATTAAACCATGAAAAGAGAGAAAAAAAAGATTCAGTCCTTGTAGAGATTAAAGTCAAGCTTTAAAAAGTCTCAGTGCCTTGAACTAGAGTAATACACCTTCAGCAGAAACCCCCTTATATTTCATTGACCAGACTGGGACACATGCCAGACTAATTTCAGGCAAAGTAGAACAGGATTTCCATGTTTGATCTTGACAAAGCATGGTTCTGTTAGCAAGAAAGAAGAGTGAACGGATAAGAGTAAGCAACCAATAGATTATGTCACCATCATCTCAGATATCATTTATAGATCTTCACTATATATCAGGCACTTCTGTAAGCACTCAATATGTAGACCCATTTAATTCCCATAACCACCCTATAAGTAGAGTCTCTCTATTTAATGGAAGAGGAAATTATGGATCAGAAATGCCAACATATCATAGGTAGGAAGTAGCAGGGGCAAGATTTGAGCCCAGGTCATTGTCCTGATTTATTAAGCATTCATGATGCACTATTAATTATTCTGGATATTGTGTGTGCTAAGTCGCTTCAGTCATGTCTGTCTCTGTGTGACCCCATGAACTGTAACTCTCTAGGCTCCTCTGTCCCTGGAATTCTCCAGGCAAGAATATTGGAGTGGGTTGCTGTGCCCTTCTCCAGGGGATCTTCCCAACCCAAGGATCAAATTTGCATCTCTCAAGTCTCTTGCATTGGCAGGTGCGTTCTTTACCACTAGTGCCACCCAGGAAGCCCCAGTGACTTATACATGTTCTGAATACTGGAAATGTATAATCTCTTTCTTCTAGGAGCTCATAGTTCAATTATCTAGGAAGAATCAAAAGGAGATGAGCCAATTTACTTAAAAAAAAAAACAAAACCTTTATTTATTTTGGCTTCATCTTGTAGCATGTGGGATCTTTGTTCCCCAACCTGGGACCAAATCCGTGTCCCCTACAGTGGAAGCATGAAGTCTTAACCACTGTACTGTCAGGGAAGTCCCAAATCAATATGCTTTTGATTGATTTTGTCTCACGCTGATGGCCTTACCCTGAAAAAGTAACTGTGCTTTGGAGCAAATGTTAAAAGCTTCTCTCAATCTTATGGGAATAAGATAATTCCCATTGACCTGCGTCTACTGTGGTCAGTTTCCACTACATGGGCCTCAAGTCTAAATACCCCCTGATATGTTTGCCCAAGAGTTTGAAAGTGGGGAGAACTTTCCTATGGAAAAGCTACTGTTCCTTGTGCTTGAAGTTTCTGTCCACATTTTTGGAATTGCTGATAATAGTATAAGGGTGTCTTTAAGAAAGGCATATATATTTTTTCTTTCTTACAGTACTGTACTGGGCTGGGATCATGGTAGGCTCATATCTTTTTTTTTTCTTCTAAGTTTAGTTACTATTTTTTGAGGTCTTACCCTGTCCTTAATAACTCATTGTGTGTTCTATAAAGGTAAATTTATTTATTTAAAATAATCCTGAAATGTATGTATTATTTGCTCCAAGAGTGACTGAGCTGAACTGAACAGATATATATATATAAACTTCAGAAAGCACTGTATAGACTCTAACATTGCTCTATTATGAATAGATTGATAAATTATCTAGATCAGTGTTATAAAGGAGAGGCAGGGTCTTAAAGTTCTGCTGCTGCTGCTAAGTCGCTTCAGTCGTGTCCGACTCTCTGCGACCCCATAGACGGCAGCCCACCAGGCTCCCCCGCCCCTGGGATTCTCCAGGCAAGAACACTGGACTGGGTTGCCATTTCCTTCTATCTGCACTAAATGAGCTATGTAAACTATTTCTCCAAGAAGCTCTGGGGTAGACCTTGCCACCTCTAGCTTGGGGAGCCCAGGGAGGGCTCCTGGGCTTTAATTGTGATGCAGCTGAGATATTTTTGAGGGGCACTAATTCAAACCATTTCTTCATAGTGGCTATTTCCCCTAATTGGACATTTTTCCATTTTAGCCTCTCTTTAGCCTCTCTCCGCTGAAGACCCCGCTGGGCTGTGTTCAGCCTCAGACAGCACAGTCATGCCAACAAATAGCTCTTCTTTTGGCACTTGTGTTCTCTACCTCATGGTTTGTTTAACTGTGGCTACTCTTTTCATTAATAGCTGTTTACACTTCACGATGATACTTGTTGAGCTTGGCAAAAGCCCTCCATTCTACACATTTTTTTTTTCCTGATCCCAGGGCAAACTGTCATATTTGACAATATTTTTGCTATGTAATAGCAAGTGAAGAACAGTTAATTAAATAGGCTATGTTGTTATTATACTGGGAACAGGGATTAAAAATATTGGCACACTGCTAACATGTTGCTTTTGAAAGAGTAGTTTCTGGTTGACCTGGATACAATTAAATATAGAAGGAATGTGGGAAGAAATGGGAATATAGATTCTCCAGCACCTCTCTTCATCCTCAGTCGAACATTTTCATTGCAGAAAAGAAGACATCGTCAGTGGCCCTTGCTAGTGAACACTTTGTTGGCACCACCACCAGTTCCCAGCTTCTGGGGAGGCACAGTCCAATCGAGACCTAGGCTCACTTTGTCCCCTTGCTGTTTAGCTACTAGTCCTAGAGGAAGGGCTGGCCCCTGGGAAGGTAGCACAGTTAAGCCTCACACCCTCAATCCCAGGGCCAGCATCACACATTTGCAAGCTTTCAGAGTACCACTTAATAGGGCCTTCGAGCCAGCCGAAGAGAAAGTGCTGCTAAACTGCTCGATTGGCAGAGCTGAGTTTATACAGATGGGAGAGTTAGCAGAGACCACAGCACAAATACCAGCAACCAATCCATTTCACACTTCTGAAAAAAGAGAAAGGAATGGCAGAGGCGGGCCAAAGCAAACAGGCTTTGGAAAACCTGAAGCTGTGGGCTGGAATTTTCAGCTGTTCCCGTTCTCCTAACACTCAGTTTAGGGAGTTGGGTCCACTCAGAAAAGCAGAAACTTTCTCCATTTACACTTCTCAGGTTCAGCCTCCTACAGAAAAAGGGCAATTCGTTCCCAATCACAAAATGAGAATAGTTTCCAACATCATCAGCACAGTTATCCTGGAGTCTGGTTTTGTTTTTTTTTTTGGTGGTGGGAGGGGGCCGGGGGTTGGTTCAAAGGTGCTATTTTTTCCAGATAATTCTATGCTGTTGGGATTCCCTCAGCTTGTCTCTCTATGGCATGCCTCCATCTTAGTCTTTATTTTCTCCTGTCTCTCCCTTTCATTTTTTTTCCCTCTTCTTCCAGGAAAGAATGCCATTTTCTTTTTTTTTTTTCCACCCAGAGTATGCTGAAACATAAAACTTCCCCACAATTTGCTGCCTCACACAAATGTCCTTCATTTCAGCTAAAGCACTTGTTGTTCAGTCACCCAGTCATGTCCAACTCTTTGCAACCTCATGGACTACAGCATACCAGGCTTCCCTGTCCTTCACTATCTCCCGCAGTTTGCTCAAACTCATGTCCATTGAGTCAGTGATGCCACCCAACCATTTCATCCTCTGTGCTTATCAAAATTCATCATAAACATGGATATTGCTCCTGCCCTGGGGATGGGTGATGTTTCTAGTTCCAGTCCCAAAAGGAATGAAGATGATACTTGGAGACAAGAATTAAAGAGAAGTTTTGCCTAAGTGGCTGTGAAACAGTCAGCAGCCGTCCCCAGCATGGTCACGTAGAGTTTATGGAGAGTGGTTTGGAGAAACTTTCCTGTGGGTTGGCATCACACAAGCCAGCAGGGTGGCTTCAAGTAGGATACTCCATTAGAGAAAGACACAGACAATAGTGCAAACATCTCAGCTCTGGATGCTTTGGAAAACAGCTGTCAGGTCCTTCTGACGGATTAACCAGGTCATCCAACTAGTTTACCAGAATGTGTGGGTATGTGTCTGTGAGGAAAAACTCTGGAACTGTGTTTAAAAACAGTTCCATCTGTTCTCATGTATTTAAAATGCTTAGATGGGGGGGGGGGGG
>SJYQ01000875.1:1003706-1017928 GCA_006410935.1 Redunca redunca | reverse complement strand
TCATCTTTCAGGATTTGAAATAGCTCAACTGGAATGCCATCACCTCCACTAGCTTTGTTCATAGTGATGCTTTCTAAGGCCCACTTGACTTCACATTCCAAGATGTCTGGCTCACCTCTTCTTAATATCTTTTGCTTCTGTTAGGTCCAGACTATTTCTGTCCTTTATCGAGCCCATCTTTGCATGAAATGTTCCCTTGGTACATCTAATTTTCTTGAAGAGATCTCTAGTCTTTCCCATTCTGTTCTTTTCCTCTATTTCTTTGCATTGATCACTGAAGAAGGCTTTCTCATGTCTTCTTGCTCTTCTTTGGAACTCTGCATTCAGATGCTTATATCTTTCCTTTTCTCCTTCGCTTTTCACCTCTCTTCTTTTCACAGCTATTTGTAAGGCCTCCCCAGACAGCCATTTTGCTTTTTTGCATTTCTTTTCCATGGGGATGGTCTTGATCCCTGTCTCCTGTACAATGTCAGGAATCTCCGTCCATAGTTCATCAGGCACTCTATCTATCAGTTTTAGGCCCTTAAATCTATTTCTCACTTCCACTGTATAATCATAAGGGATTTGATTTAGGTCATACCTGAGTGGTCTAGCGGTTTTCCCTACTTTCTTCAATTTAAGTCTGAATCTGGTTGCCCGCCACCCTTTGGGCATGGGGTCCTCCCGGCTTCTGCCCCTGACCTCAGACGTGGGGTAATTCCTCTTGGCCACGCTTAGTGCGCCCGTCGCAGCCGCCCTATGAAATTCATAGTGACAACAAATATATTAAGTACTTAGGGTCAAATCTGATAAAAATATGAAAGATATGTAATCTGAAAGCTAAAAGAAGTTTCTGAGTGACATACTGTGTCATAGGTAGAAGAAGAAATGCTATTAAGATGTTGCATGCATGCATGCTCAGTTGCTCACTCCTGCTCTGTGTCTGACTCTTTGTGACCTCATGGACTGTAGCCCACCAGGCTCCTCTGTCCATGGAATTTCCCAGGTAAGAATAGTGGAGTGGGTTTATACTTCCTTCTCCAGGGGATCTTCCTGACACAGAGATCAAACCCACGTCTCCTTTATTGGCAGGCACATTCTTTACCATTGAGCCATCTGGGAAGCCCTCTTAAGGTGTTTATTCTCCCCAAATTGAACTGCAGATTTTATAGAATCCCAACAAAAGACCCATAACGATATTTTGTAGAAATTGACAAACTCTGTATGAAATTTGTACAGAAATGCTAAAGGACCTAGAATATCCAAAACAACTTGGAAAAAAGGAACAAAATTGGAGGAGTAACACTATGTGATTTCAAGATTTACTATAAGGCTTCAATAACTTAAGACAGTGTAGCAGAGTGTAAAGATAGATGGGTGAAAGAGTAATACAGAGAATCCAGAAATAGATCCACACATATATGGACAACTACTTTTCATAAAGGTTGAAAGTCAATTCAGTGGAGAAAGGTTTGCACCTAGTTGGTGATGCCATCCAGCCATCTCATCCTTTGTCATCCCCTTCTCCTCCTGCCTTCAGTCTTTCCCAGCATCAGGGTCTTTTCAAATGAGTCAGCTCTTCGCACCAGTTGGCCAAAGTACTGTAGCTTCAGCTTCAGCATCAGTCCTTCCAATGAATATTCAAGGCTGATTTCCTTTAGGATTGACTGGTTTGATCTCCTTGCAGACTCAATGGATATGAATTTGAGTTGGTGATAGACAGGGAGGCCTGGTGTGCTACAGTTCTTGGGGTTGCAAAGTGTCAGACATGACTGAGCAACTGAACTCAACTGAGTCTTGAGCAGGGCTTCATGATCTGTTTAACAACATCACTCAGTGATTCTGGTACCCATCCAGGTTTGGGGACTTCTTGTTTATTATTTTTATTTTTTGGCCATGCTACGTGGCATATGGGAACTTAGTTCCCTGACCAAGGTTTGAACCCAGGCTCCCTGCATTGGAAGTGTGGAGTCTTAACCACTGGGAAGTCCCTAGACTTCTGTTTAAATGGTGAGTTATTTCCTTCATTCCGTTAGTATCTGCCTTTGAGAATCTGGAGTTGTTTAAACCACCCCCCACCCCCATCTTAAAGTACATGGGTATTGGGATGAATACATCTCCATTTAAAGGAGAGGTCTAGAAAATAATAATAATTCTCAGTCTTAAGTAGAAACACCTCCCCTTCAGGTCCAGAGATGTGCACCCAATCTGGGTGTTTCTAAGTTATCCTGAGTCATCGGGATAGATTGTCAGGTGAATCTTTCCTTGCTGAGAATTCCGTTGCAGTTCTGCTCCATATAGCTCAGTTGGTAAAGAATACACCTGCAATGCAGGAGACCCCAGTTTGATTCCTGAGTTGGGGAGATCCGCTGGAGAAGGGATGGGCTACCCACTCCAGTATTCTTGGGCTTCCCTTGTGGCTCAGTTGGTAAAGAATCTGCCTGCAATGCGGGAGACCTGGGTTGGGAAGATCCCCTTGAGAAGGGAAAGGATACCCACTCCAGTATTCTGGCCTGGAGAATTCCAAGGACTGTATAGTCCCGGGGTTCACAAAGAGTCAGACACCACTGAGCACCTTTCACCTTCACACCACCATTCTTAAGTCCTTATAGGTGTTCAGTCACCTTTATCTTGACACTAAATTCTGATTACAATCCAACAGACTTTGACTTGGAAAGTTCAACTAGAAATAAATAATTCTATTGGTTCTTTCCCACAAATTGAAGTCAATAGGATGATACGGTACTTCTCTCTTATCTTGTCTCACTGAAGCTTGGCTAGTCTTTAAATTCTTTTAATTTGATGTTTATCCCCTGGAACATCAGAGTTTCATGGTACACAGTTTCCAGGGAGAAAACACAATCTTTTCCCCCCAGCTCAGTGTCTAGATTTTTGGGGTTAGCACAATGCTATAGGTACTTTTAGAACATTTAGTCCTACATTTGAATAAAGGTGTTTCTTGCACGAAAATACAGCTGGATTTGATTGCTCACATATTATTTAAGGAGGAGCTGAGACAGTGTATGATTTTTCATGACAGCTTCCTGTTTTCCCTTTAAGCCATCCTAGTCAAGACAGAATTACTTCTCAGGCTAATAAAAGCCACAAGCCCAACATACGTTTGTCTGCCTCTCTGCTATGCCGTGTATCTGTCTGCTGTGAATTATTTCCTGGGTCATCAGCGGTCTTGTTTTGAGCTGGGAAAAATAGTAAAAGTCCTGCCTCTCATCTCCTACTAGTTGCCAGTCCATATTCAAAATCATGAACCAACAGGTAGGGTCACGTCTGTAGGAAGTGAGTAATGTGATCTGGAGAACAAAATTCACTCTGATGGGCCAGAAGGAGGCTGATGGTGTGAAAGAATAAGACAAAATGACTATGTTTCCTGCCGTGTTAACGGCAGGCCACTGCAATGACAGTGTTTGCTTAGCGTGTTCACTTCACTTGTTAATCACAGTGTCCCAATCAACTCTTTTCAGACAAAGCTTGTTATCTCCTCTGTCAAGCCAAGCTACAGGTCACCTCCGGTCAGTGTTGGAAGAAAGAGAGCATGCACATATAAAAACCCAGATGTCACATTTAGTGATTTTGGTGGAAGCACAAGGTTAGTCATCAGAAGCTGATAAGGTCAGGCAGTAAGGGGTAGGGGGAGGAATATATGTGGAGACTGACAATGACATATACACATTACTATATATAAAATAGGTAACTAATAAGAACCTACTGTATAGCACAGGGAACTAGCCTCAGTACTCTGCAATGACCTATTTGGGGAAAGACTCTTAAAAAAAGAGTGGATATATGTATATGTGCAACTGATTCACTTTACTGTACAGAAGAAACCAACACAACATTATAAATAAACTATACTCCAGGAAAATTTTTTAAAAAAAGAAACTGATCGTAAGGCACCATGTTCCCCTGTCTTTTATCACAGTGGAGAGATAAAGCTATTTGTCAGTCTAGACAAACGTATGCTCCACTCGCACTTTATACAGCGTTCTCACTCTGCACCTGGACCTATGATAGAAAATGGAGTTAGACATACAGAAAACTCAGTCCTTGAATTTGGTAACTGAAGGGGATTTCTTTCCGGGTAGGAGTATGGAACTCAGTTTAGTCTTTGGCTGTTTTGTTTGTTTGCAATGTCAAGAAGATTAAGCCAAATTGTAGTTGAGGAAATTACATTCCATCAGTGAAAATAGATACATATATAAAAATATTGTGCCTTTGTCATTTGAGCAGCAAAAATGCTATTAATAATAGCTAATCTTTGTTGAGCATCCATCCTAAATGGGGAACTGTGCCAACTGTATAACTTTTCTTAGGTAATCCTGAATATTCACCCTATGGCAAGTGAGGGCCATTGCTATACCCAGTTTCCATCAGAAGAAACAGAGGCTCATTGAAGCTGAGCGACGTGTCTGAGATTACAGAGCCAATGAGGGCGATTGTAGACTCAGGTTCAAATCTGCCTCATAGTAAAGTCTCAAACCTGATTTTCCCTGAGTGATTCTAACAACTGATTCCATAATGGAAGGAAGGGAAGAAGAAGGCTTAATATTCCTTTTAAAGAGTGTGCTGTTTTTGACAGAAACCAATATCATCAGGTAAGGTCTGAACATTTTGAACTGTCATGTGGATATAGCTTTATTATTGGCTCCCGGATAATCCCAAAGGTTAAGAATCTTCCATTTGTGGCACTTTGGAACATTTGGGGAGAAAGTCACTCTGTGAACATAAAACTAACCACTGCCTATCTGAGAGCTTTCTGGAAAAAGTTAAACATTTCAACAAAGCCCCTTCACTTTAAGTGCATTCAGCATTTTCCCTCCTCAGAAATGACTTGTAAGTTTGTGCTTTTAATTATTATCATTCTCCCCTAAAATTACAGGCAAGGCACTCAGTGATATTTGAAACATCAATTACTGGCCTGCAGCCCTCTGCTACTGTTTCTCTGCCTGCTGCCAGGGCTGCAAATCCATTTTCTGCATTTCTTTCCGATTTTCTGAGCAAAATTATGGAAAATCGCTGTTGGCGCATGGCATTTTTCCACAATGGTCAGAGTTATTGAATTGTGCCGTTCTGGGCTCCTTCAGGACGGCATTCCAACTTAAAATGCCAGCCTTGAAACGATCAGAACATTTTCTCCAATCTGGGCTTCATAAATTTTCCACAGGAAAAGGCTACGAAATCTGCCCTGGCTTTGCCTGAAGTTCCTGCTAAGGGTAACTATGTGCTTGAAGTGGTCAGGTTACTGAATTTTAGTTCCTCGCACCTCCAGGATCTCTGATACAGATTTTTCTCCAGTCTCCTCATCATGACAGTTCACACTGTGTGGCCGCTGAGCCCCCAGGGGCTGCCCTCCCTACCGCCGGGACCCTGAGGCCCGAGGAAAAACAGCGATGGGCTGGCACCCATTTTGATCTCTTTTCCCTGTCACTCATATCAGGCCCTCTGGTCTATGCAGTCATGTTCCAAATTCAAAATTCCCACTCCACCTCTCTTTCTGTATTCCCCACTGAGACTTCAGATGCCCATAGGAATTCTGGAAGTAATTCCAGAGGTGTTCTCTGTCTGAACCCACATGGTCTTTTTGTCTCTAAGATCTATCAATTCTACTTCAAACGTCTCTCTCACATCAACCCCTTTACTATCACTGCTGTTTCTTCTATATTTTCCAGCCAGCTCCTGACTTATACTTTGCCACTAGTCTTTTCCTTCTCCAATGTGTGTCTTCCACATCACTGTCCAGGGGGCTCTTTTAAGAAGACAGATGAGTTCATCCAACCATTATTGTACCCGATACTACAGTAGGCCCTAGGGAAATAGACGTGGTAAGGCTGTGTCTCCATACTCTGCATGTTAAGGACCTTTGTTATTCCAGTGCCTAGAAAGGGTCAGTGGCTCTTCCTTATGAAAGAGTCATGACTCTGACCTGGCTGGTCCTCCAGGACAATGATGATCTGGTTCCATTGTGTTACTCTGGTCACATCTCTGCACATTGCTTCCAATGTACCCTAACTCCCAGTTGCACTAATCTCTCTGTCCCTTAAAGACAGACATTTTCTTGACCCTAAGCTTTTATCACAGCTCTCCACTGCTCCTCAGCATCCATCTTTTACAGCTTAGCAAATGTTGACTATTTTCGTAAAGTCCTGTCTCAACTCTCATCCTCCTATGGAGCCTTTCTGTTCTTCCCCATCTGGCTCCTGGGTCCTCTGTGCTCTCATTGTACTGCACACATATCTCTGAAAATTTAATGGGAGGTGTGGAAGGTGGATGGCAGTAAGAAGCTTTGGGGTCAGATGGATCTAAGTGGACTAGTTATAAATTCTTGGTCAAGTAGCTTATCCTACTTTAGCCTCAGTTTCCACATCTATAGATTGGGGAGGTGAAAATATACCTTGTTGTTTAGTTGGTCAGTTGTATCTGACTCTTTTGTGACCCACGGACTGTAGCCCACCAGGCTCCTCTGACTATGGGATTTCCCAGGCAAGAATACTGCAGTGGGTTGTTGCCATTTCCTACTCCAGGGGATGTTCCTGACCCAGGGATTGAACCCATGTCTTCTGCATTGGCAGGCAGAGTCTTTACCACTGAGCCACCAGGGAATCCTGAATATGTACTTTATAGGGTTGTTAATAATATTTAATGAGGTCATTTAGTATAAATGTCTATCTTAGTATAAGTGCTGAATAAATTATTCCTATTGTTACTGTCATCATTCTTATAGTAGAGTAGCCTTTGAAATGTTATTATGACTTTCTGTGCCTCTCTTTCCTGCTAAATGCATGCTCTTACAGTACAGGGACCATATTTTTTTCATCTCTGTTTCCTCAGTGCCTGAGGTAGGGCCTGGTTTATATTAGATGCTCAGTTAGCATTTGCTAAAAGAACAAATGAAACTTTATCAGGAAATTCATAAGTATTTTACAACCAACTTCTAAAGAATGCAGAACCATTAATCCCTCCTCCTGCAAAGTATGTGAAATGCCTAGAATACTGCCTCCCATATAAAAGTTGGTAAAATAACAAATAAGCTACATTATAGTTTAAATTAATTCAGCCAAACACATTGATGAATCACTCTCTTGACCAGGTGGAAGGATTATAAATATGAATTTCTGTGGGAGTCAAGACACTTGACTAAACTTTTTAAGTCAGAGATGCCCTAAATAGCCATTAAAAAGTCAAATGAACCACATGTATTTCAAGTTTTGTCTCCAGGAAACTAGACTATAGGCCACTCATATTTCTTAAATTTTGCTCTTGGCACCCACTGGCTGGCAGATAGGAGGAGCCTAGAGAGGCTGTAGTTTCCACCTTAATCAAGAAAGCCCTATGGTTGATTTATGTGTGTGCTTTGAGATCCACAGTAAAATATAATTCCCACATTCCATAAAACATGGCTGCAATCATATGCTTTACGTTCCCTTGATCTTGCCTCATCAAAGGTTAGCCCCAAACTCTGCATTCTTAATCACAGACTGGTGATACACCCAAGTACCTCTTCATTTCTCTGAGTGGTCTGCACATGGCATGCTATTATTTTCAGGGTCCTGCATATAGTAATTATGCTTTCTCATGCTCCACTGCTATAGGCATGCCTTCTCTTCCACAGATTGGATGGGCTTGGGACTTGACCTCTTCTTGATGCAGTCTCCCAGTGTTTTAGAAAGAAGCTCTTCAGTGTTATGTTAAGAAGCTAGAATAATAGGTTTTGTTAAAATCAAGGAAAGAGGAAAGATAGGCTCATTGGATCCCTGATATATATAAGGAAGACAAAACTACTAGTTTCTCCCAAAGGAAGTAAAGTTCCTAGCAGAGTATCCAACAGGTAGAAGTGAGTGGAACGAGCCTGGAATCACAGTCTTGTTCACCTCAAGGGCCCCACGGAGGCTGCCTTTGTACCAGGTGTCAGCAGACAGCTGACTTACAATTGTGTCCCGACTGCCCAGAATATACATGGTTTTGGTTGAGAGTTTCAACCTCTACAAACTTCAGTTTTCTAGATAGAGATACCAGCACTTACGCTTTCTAGTCTTAAGTGGGAGACTAAACAAGATGTTTGTATGGAAATAGCCTGGGCAGGGTACTATTTCGTCCATTATTCAAAAAATAGCTTTTCACTCTTCTGTAGGTCAAGCCTTCTCTTAGGCACCAGAGACAAAAATGGTGGGCGAAAGCAGTCACAGACATGGTTCTTTTTATTATATTCTCATCTAGTGGTTGGCAAGCTTCTTCCACAAAGGACAAGAAAGCAAGTACTTTAGGCTTTGCAGGTCATGTAGTGTTTGTGACAACTTTGCTGTTGGAGCTTCAAATCGGCCACAGCCAACGTGTAAATAAATGAAACTGGCTGCCTTCCCTTTCCCCACTCCCTCCATGTAGCTGGTCCTCTGCAGGAGGACTGCTCACCATGGGTCTAGACCTCCTCTCAGGAACTCACAGAAGGGAAACATTCATAATCACTTTGCCAAGGTCTTGTACTAGTGCTGAGAGCAGTTGAATGGGGAGGGCCCCTTCTCCTGCCCCCTCGTCATGAATAATGAGAGGAAAATCAAGTCATAGAGAAAATCAAGTTTGGCTTTGGTGTTTCCCTCTGGAGTCCTGGGTCTCAGGCACCCCACCGCCCTTCCCTGGGGTCCCTTCGTGCCTTCTCTTGGCTATAATCTTAAGGCATCCAGAGGCACAGCAGATTTGAACTGTGCCATACTCCTCCCTGCTGTGTGCTCTGGTGAGATCGCACTTCTCTTTGAGCTTCAATGTACATAGCTATGGAATGATAGTTATCTTCCCTACCTCCAAGTGGTACATTGGGACGCAAATATGAACTTTTCTTTTATATCTGTAAGATACAAAATATGAAACGCAAGGCTGACGATGACAATGGTGGTGGTCATGACGATGACAATGTGATGACAGATGGAATGGGATGCCATCTCTGAGGCATTTATGGAACACGCGTTTGTTGGGCACCTGTGTGCCAGGTTCCCGGTGACAGGGACACAGGAGAGAGGAAAAGACAGGTGTAGCCCTTGCCCTCAAAGATCTTATAGTAGAGGGAGGATGGTATTAAAAGAATAGTCACATAGGTCATGATATGCATGTATAATTATGAAATATTAGCTTCATAAGCATGATTAAACAAAGGGTGCTATCAGAGATGTGTGTGCACTCCTGAATGTTTGTGTGTGTGTGTGTGTGTGTGTGTGCATGAGGTGACAGCAGCGACCTCACTAGGGACATGGCATTTAATCAGAGCCTTGAGGACTTCCCTGGTGATCCAGTGGCTGGGACTCCATACTTCCACTGCAGGGGCCACGGGTTCAATCCCTAGGCAAGGAACTAAGATTCCACATGACATGTGGTGTGGCCAAAAACATAAAAATAAAATCAGAAAAATAAATAAATAGAGACTTGAAGTATATGGAAAGCTGAGTTAGGCAGGTGAAGAGTGTAGAAAAGCATATTCCAGGGAGGGAGGGCAGCTTACAAGTAGGACTGGAGGTGGACATGACTGCAGTGGTCAAGAACAGGGGGTGGTCAAGAAAAGGCAGGGAGTGTTGAGAAGAGTGAGCAAAGAGGAGCGAAACTCAGAGTGAAGAGGGAGGAGCTGGCACCGGCCAGGTCCTTCAGGTTTATTAGTCATGTTTCAAATAGTAGTCTTTGTCCTGAAAATCTTGGGGAGCTGGTGAAAGTTTTCAAGCAGTAATGTGTAATCAATTCTACTGTTGTTAAATAAAAATCAAGAGGTGGGAAATGGAGAACGGAAGGGGGAGGGTGGGAAGGCAGGTGAGATGCGGGTGTGCCCATGAGAAATGATGCTGGCTGGGTCACAGGGGCACAGTGAAGGGAGACAGAAGGGGGCAGGGATCCATTTTAGAAGTAAGGCTGAGGGTATCTGTTAAAGAATTAGATGTGTGGGTAATCAATGGGTGAGGGGAGTGGAGAATCGAGGAGGGCTCCTAAGTCATCTATTGTGAGAAACTGGTGGGGAGGAATCTTATTACCTGAAACGTGGGGAGAGACTAGAGGTGGAACTGTGTGTGTATACATTGGAGTGACTGATTTGTGTGCACGTGTGTGCATTGGGGGTGAAAAAGATAGGGAGACAGAGAGAGTCATTAGGGTAGAAAGAAATGGGAAGGGGGCATCAGAGTCTAAAACAGCTTTCAGTCTAAATAACGTTGGTTGGTATGACAAGGTTACCTCCATGGGACTGAAAAGGAACACACTGGAAGGCACAGGGTTAATATGTCTGCCCAGTGGTTACTTTTCACTTAGATGTGCCTTGCACAACTGCATGGGTTTGTGTGGATGCTATGTAAATGGCCATGTGTCCTAAGCAGTGGCTATTGTTTCCTAATTAAGAGCATGGATTCTGGAGCCAGATTTTTTCTGGGGTTCAGTTCCTTACATGTCCCCCTGTGTTAGGAAGAATAATGGCCTTGCAAAGATGCCCATGTCTAAATTTCTGGAATCTATCTCTATCTTAGCTTTCAGGACAAAGGGGGATTAAGGTTGCAAATGGAATTAAGTTTGCTAAACAACTGATCTTAAGATGTGGAGACTGCCCTGGATTATCTGGGAGGATCCAGTGAGATCACAAAGACTCTTAAAATTGGAAGAAGGGAGCAGAAGAGATCAGAGTTGGAGAAAGAAATGTGATGATGGAAATGGGTCAAAGAGATGTTATATAGCTGGTTTTGAAGATAAAGAAAGGAAGCCAGGAGCCAAGGAATGTGGCCTCTAGAAGCTGAAAAAGCAAGCAAACGGATTCTCCCTGAGCCTCCAGAGAGGAACATATTTGTGCTGACACCTTGACTTCAGTCCTGTGAGACCTGCATTATACTTCTGTCCTACAGAACTGTAAAACCATAAATCCGTGTCATTTTTTTAAGCCAAAAAGTTTGTAATCATTTGTTATAGCAGCAAGAAGAAACTAATCCACCCACTCACTAGTGTTCCTTGGAAAGCCATTTAAGTTCTCTGTATCTCAGTTTCCTTATGTGTTAATCAGGACAATTAGAATCCTACCTGATAGAGATGAGATTTAAGTGGAGTAGTTGATGTAAAACCTTTACCATGGAGCCTGTGGCCAACGGTAGGGCTGCCGCTTTGTCAATGCGCCCTTGCCTCAACATGGAAAAAGACACTGCTTGACTTAAAGGGGGGCCACAGATGTGCAGCGATGACTTATCAAAGCCAGTGGGCTATGGTTTACCCAAGCCACCTTGAGAATTGCATAAGTGTCAGCCTTGTGGTCTTAGTGGCCCCATAGGACGTGGCAGAAATTACATCTGTCTCTTATTATTGAAAGTGAAAGTGTTAGTCCCTCAGTAATGTCTGACTCTTTGCAACCCCATGGACAGCAGCCCACGAGGCTTCTCTGTCCATGGAATTCTCCAGGCTAGAACACTGGAGTGGGTTGCCATGTCCTTCTCCAGGGGATCTTCCTGACCCACTGATTGAACCTGGGTCTCCCGCTTTGTAGGCAGATTCTTTACAGTCTGAGCCACTACATCTAATTATTGACCTAGACTAAACTAGACTCGCTTCTACTGTAGTGAAAAAATAGGAGCCCTAGCAGCCTGTTTTATCATCCTTTAACAGGCTGTTCCTTTTCTGAGAAGTAAAATAAAACTCCAAGATGAATATGGCTACCGCTCAGAGTATCAGTATGCTTTCCCATGTGCCGCAGTTCATAATATTCAAAGTTTTGGCAAATAAAGATTATTATAAATTATTCACTGTTTGTGAGTAGAACAATTTGCATATTTTAAAACATTTTTTTCCTATTCAGTCTTTAGCACACCTTCTCTCCTTTGCGAATCATGAAGGATTACTGGGATGGCAGGCTTTCTCCTGGCTTCACGATGCTCCTTGGGAAGTCAGGGAGTGGTTGCTGCCTGAGCTTGTGTTGGGAGCCTGGCTTCCTGCCCTGGAGTCCTCTCTTCCATGCCCATGGGTCTGCATGCTTGGACCTGTGGTCTCAGACCTGCCCAGGCGCACATCCCTGCTCCGGCCCTGAGCTGGGAGTTTGGAAGAAGTTGGCTTATTCACAACCTCAAGAGCCATGGATCTCTCTGGTCGGCTATGGTGCACCTCTTTCCCGAGACCAGTTGGTTTTGTCCCAGTTATGGTCTCACTCTGCTTCCTCCAACTTCAGTTCTGTGCTGTGCTCTCAAGTTCCTCTGTGTCCCGTCTTCTAAACTGAATTTCATTCTCTGTTTTTCAGTTAAATGCCCCAGAGATCATTTCTCATATCCTTAACCCAGTGTCTGGGGGACACAGTTCTTATATTCCCAAGCTCTGACTCTTCGCAGTCCCTGAAACCTGATCTCCCAAAGTCTTTTTCCTGCCTGAACTTTCCAATAAGGTCAAATGAGAGAAGAGTGGAATTGGTTTGCCACACAGTGACCTGCACACATAGTTATTTGGGTAGAGGGGAAGAAATCAACAGGCCAGGCAGTGGCCTGATTGCACAGCAACCTTGCTTTAAAACGATGGATGTTTGGGTTGATACTTGACCGACAACATAGAGAACAAGGTCACAGCTCATATTTTTTACCCCTAAAAAAGGAATTGCTCTTCCAAAACCCCAGAGGAAAGTGGAGTCTGGCTTTTTGATTACACGTTTCATTGCAACGAAGTGATGTAATGTCATACATGATAAAACTAGGGAGCTGGACTTGAATTGAAGTCAATTGAAGCTTACAGGCTTAATCCAGGTTTGGGTATTTCGAATTTGTCCAGCCATGATTTCTGGGGCGAGTATTTGAGGTTAGAATAGCTTATGAGTGACATGGACCTTTTGTTGGTTTCGTCTGCAATTCAATGGGCCGCTGCAAAGGAAACTTTGCTTGTATGGTTTGGAAAATGTCATTTTGAAGGGAAAACTGAGCTAAACTCTGCATCCTGAGAATCTTGGAAAGGAGGCTCTTTCACTGCCATTTTATCAGAGGCTAAATGAATGTGAACAGGTAGAGACTGTCTCAGGGATTATGAAGGGCCTGGCAGGTTTGGTTCTGTGTGAGTTTATGGGTAATCCTGGGTTTGTTTAACTGGGTGATTCTGGGTCAGGGAGCAGTTGACACAAGTTCACAGAGACAAGCTTACAAAAGAAGGCCCTGGGCTTTGGCAGTGTTTTCACTATTGTCTGTCACACGTTGGCTCCTTCCTGAAGAGGTGGCTCCCAAAGGCATAGGCCCCTTTGCAGTGACAGTCAGACTGCTCACGTGGAGAATGAATGGTTCCCACTGTGCTCTCCTGAGAGTGATGGAATTTACTGAAAACTAGAAGAGTGTCTGGGGATAAGAAAACCTCTCTGCGTAAAGTAAGAACGGAGTTTTACTGTCCGACACAAACCAAAATCTTCGTTGGCTCTCACTCATGTATGTGAGAATCTCTTTCAGTGTACGTATATTTTAATTTTATTTTTTAATTGAAGTATAGTTAATTCACAATGTTGTGTTAGTTTCAGGTGTACAGCAAAAGTCATTCAGCTAATAAATGAGATGGGTCTTTATATGTTGGTGAGTCTGGCATTCACCAAATGGGAAGGCAGCTTCCTTTCATACAATCCATAAATAATAGCGCTGTTCCAAGAATAATGGAGTGGGTAGCCTTTCCCTCCACCAGGGGATCTTCTCAACCCAGGGACTGAACTCGAGTCTACTGGATTCCAGGCGGATTCTTTACCATCTGAGCCACCAGGGAAGGCAAAGGAGGTGGAGACAATGTTAAATAAAACCTAAGGATTCAGGTCCTGCCCTTATCATGCTTGTAGTCCATTCAGTCTGGTGGGGGAGCCAGCTCATTATCAAGTCATCACAGATGTGAAAGCCAGGTTCATCTATATTTAGTGCCACGAAGGAAACTGTAACCAGTGCAATGAAGACACTGGAAAGAGAGGAGTTGATGAGGCTTGGATTCAGGCTCAGCTTCCCTAGGAAAGTGGTACATGTCCAGTGGGAAAGCACAGAGGGCAAAATCATTTTTGCTGAAGGAACAGTACACACAGAGTCCAGTGCTATAGGGAGCGAGGGATGGTCAGGGCCTTTTAGGAAGCGTGGCTGTAGCAGAAAGCCAATAGGCAGCTGGAACAGGGCAGGGCTCAGATGGTAGAAAGAATTCAGCTTTGCTAAGGACTTTCCAAGACTTCTTCCTTTTCAGTTCTCCTTCTATCCTTATCTTTCCATCTTTGATGAGTTAACACTATTTTTTTTTTTTTTTTT
>SJYQ01000875.1:916506-1003688 GCA_006410935.1 Redunca redunca | reverse complement strand
TTTTTTGATGTGGACTATCTTTATTTTTATTTATTTTTTAAAAAAATTTTATTTTAACTTTATTTTACTTTAGAATACTGTATTGGTTTTGCCATACATTGACATGAAGTGTTCACTGAATTGGTTACAATATTGTTTATATTTTATGTTTTGTTTTTGGGGCCATGAGGCACGCGGGATCTTAGCTCCTCAGCTAGGGACTGAACCTGTACCCCCTGCATTGGAAGGCAAAGTCCTAACCACTGGACCACCAGAGAAGTCC
Organism: Redunca redunca; assembly: GCA_006410935.1. Classification (NCBI taxonomy): domain Eukaryota; kingdom Metazoa; phylum Chordata; class Mammalia; order Artiodactyla; family Bovidae; genus Redunca; species Redunca redunca. Next base: position 1,003,426 of record SJYQ01000875.1, on the reverse strand, counting down.
CTGATGAGTTAATACTGTTTAAGATGAGCTGTTTTAGGAATTAGACTCTGCTCATTTCTTGGCTCCATAATTCTCCCTGCTCTATACGGCTTCTTATCCTAGGGCTACTCCTAACTCCAGAAATAATTCATCTTTCCTGAATTTCCTCAAACACTAGAAAACCTGGGTCTACCACTTCTTTGAATGCTATCCACAGAATAATTGTTGAGCATCTGGCCTTAGTCTATATCATGATATCCGAATCTGTTTCTCTTTCCCCTTCTAAGTCTCTGGCATTTCTGGATATTTAAGGATCCAATCAATGGACTTACAAAAGATATCAGAGGATGACTGTGGAGACTGACCAGGGCCGAACCCTGAGAAGAGCCAGCTGCCTGTCCTTCTGGGGGAAGATCTGGAACATTCTCCCATGCAGCTTGCTGCCCTGCCCTAATCCCCACCAGTCTCCCTCTGGCTTTTTCTTCCCCTAATTATAACCTGAGTTGAGTCATCTGGTATAGCTAGTGGTGGTTAGGGCTTAATGTCTGCTCTAATAGTTACTTAGTCTTCAGGATAAGTAAGGAAAGTGATGGGTTTGAAGCAGCCTAATTCTCCTCAGGACTGAGGTCATTCATAGAGCTTCATTAAGAAGACACAGAATATCTTTAAAAGCCACTAAAGAAACAGTGCTCAGAGTTTCCATTTAGCCATCCCCCAAATATCTGTCTAATTTTAATGCAGATAAGTAATCAAAGCAGAATGCAACCACTGACTATGCTGCCTGCACTACTGGAAGGGGTTTATCTTTCATTCCTCCATGTCATCTTCTGTATCCTTCCAGGAAAAAAATACTTCTAAATCAGAGACTCTCAAATGTCTATGCATCCAAGATTTATTTGGATTACTTATAAAATGCAGATTCCTGGACCATGCCCTTGGATGATTCTGGTTCATCTGGTTTGCTGATTGAGCTTAAAAACTGTGTTTTAAAAAATCACCCTAAAATGAATCTTGCGCAAGTGGATCATGACCATACACTGAGCAGGGCAGCAGCCCTCTTGCTCTTACTATGGAATCGGAGCTGGAAAAGTGATGCAGGTGAGCGCCAGTCTTGTGGGGAGCAGGGAGGAGGTAAGGGCGTTTGGGAGTTTTCTTAGGGATTGAGCATCTGGTGACCACTCCCCCCGTATTATACTGCTAATAAAGTCCCAAAGGGGCTTACTCTGAAGGTTCAGATTGTCTTCCATGATACCAGCCTTAAGAGATGGGATATAGTCACAGCTTCTTGCAAACCTCTGAACCTAGTTGAGAAGGCCTATTTATAGCCTACCGAAATAAACCAAATGTAATAAATGTGAAGGAGATGGAATGATCTGTAGAATTCCTAAAGACGGATAATAACATGGCTGAGGCTGTGGATTAAAAAATTACCAGGAACAACTAAGTAAAGTCCAGAATCTAAATAAAACCTGGTAGAAAGAAAGAAAGAAAAAAGAGAGAAAGGAAGAAGGTGAAAGAGAAAGGAGGGAGGAAGGAAGAAAACACTACTCTTTGAAGTTCTTACAGAAAACATCTAAAAAGTGGCCTATAAAATATTTCACAAAATTCAAAGTTCCCCAAATTATTGTTCACGAGGAAACACAAGAGAAATGTCCACAGTTTTAAGGAGAAAGGCTTGTGACTGAGGAACCAGATCAGATGGTCCTTTGATTCTCATTCATTTTCAGCAGTGGTTGAAAGACACATGTCAGTATATAATTTCCAAAAAATAAACCATTCATATGCAAGTTCTTTAAAAGAGTATCTTAATAATAGGTTCACACAGTTATAGATAAACAAAAAGATAAGTAAATAATGCAAACAAAAATGTAGCATAATTCTCTGTTCCAAAATTCTATAATTTCTGGAACATCCTGGAAATTATTTGGGTGAAAGTTCAGTGGCAATAAGGGAAAAGTAGTTGCTTCATCTTACTGGGAAAACTGGGAGTTACTTATTTGTTTACTATATCTAGAAAGTAGAAAACTAAAAATTAATTAAGTGTATAAATACTTGAATACATCTTCTGAATTACTAGATAATAAAAAGGCTTTGTGTTTAATTAAGATTTTCCCTGGTGGCTCAGATGGTAGAGTCTGCCTGCAATGCAGGAGACCCAGGTTCGATCGCTGGGTCAGGAAGCTCTCCTAAAGAAGGAAATGGCAACTCATTCCAATATTCTGAAAAATCGCATCGACAGAGGAGCCTGGAGGGTTACACCCGGCAAAGCGTCAGACACAACTGAGCAACTAACACACACACAGTGTTTAATTAGAAAATGATAGAGAACCACATGCACACACAAAGGAAATAAAGTGCAAAATTCTAGTTAGAACAATATATCATAAAAGCAAATCACTCCTTTTTAAAAAAGTTTTTCATCTGGGGTCCAGATTAAACTGCTATTATTTGCTATGTAAAAGGAACATAGGTAAAATAAAGTTATTTCAACAGAGTAATTTATCAACATATTTCATATTGATATTCATATTCTGGAGAAGGAAACGGCAACCCATTCCAGTACTCTTGCCTGGAAAATCCCATGGACAGAGGAGCCTGGTGTCCGTGGGGTCACAAAGAGTTGGACACGACTGAGCGACTTCACTTCATTTCATATTCATTGACCCAGTAATTTTTGGTTTTAAACATTTCTTCCAAGAGAACAATCATGCATGTACACATGGATATCTAAAAATATTAATTGAGGCATTATTTAAAATAAAAAAATTAAAACCAATACCTAAGATATGTACAAAATTAAAGTGCAAACATTTCTAATGGGAAATGCTCTTGCATGTTTAGCAAGTTCCTGGGTCATATTGCTACTGCCAGTCAGGAAACACCTTCTAAGCAACAATGCATGGAATATTGGTTCTCAGCCTTGGCTGCACAGTGACACCTGGGGAGCTTTCAAAAATATTGCTGAGTTCCAACACTAGAAAATAAGATTTAATCATCTGAGGTATGATTAGGGTGTTAGGGGCGAGGATGGTTAAAATCCCCACGCACCCCACCCCCTGCCAACCAGGTAATTTACTTTGCAGCTGAGGTTGATCCATTGCTCTGGGTGCACACATGCTCAGTTGTGTCCAGCTCTGTGCAACCTCATGGTCTGTCAGGAGGAGCCTGTCAGGCTCCCCTATTCATGGGATTTCCCAGGCAAGAATACTGGAGTGGGTTGCTATTTCATCAGCCAGGGAATCTTCTTGACCTAGGAATTGAACTCTTGTCCCCGCATTGCAGGTGGATTCTTTACTATTGTGCCACCTGGGGATCCCTCCATTGCTCTATAAGACTGTCCAGACTGATGGTCCTGCATTATCTTCATTATAAATATTTACTGGTGGTTAAGTGTGATGTTCCCATCTCTGACACAGTCCATCTTAAAAGATTTCATGGACATGATAATGATTACTCTTTATGAAGCAAGTAAACTATGCAAGGCATTTTACATATACTATCTTAAATCCTTGAAGAGAATCTTCGAGGTCAACTTGGTTTTCCTTACCTTTGGTTCAAAAACAGAGGAGTTTTGGGGGAGAATGGATACATGTGTATATATGGTTGAGTCCCTTTGCTGTTTGCCTGAAAGTATCACAATATTGTTAATGGGCTATACTCCAGCACACAATATAAAGTTAAAAACAAACAAACAGAGGAAGTATAGTGTGACCAAGCCTGGTTTTTCCTGGACAAAAGGATATCCTAGGATGTGGAAGGTTCAGTGCTAAAACCGGTAAAGTCCTTGGAGAACATGAGAGGGTGGGATGATTTGAGAGAATAGCACGGAAACATATATATTAACATATGTAAAATAGATAGCCAGTGGGAGTTTGATGAATGACACAGGGAACCCAAAGCTGGTGCTCTGTGGCAATCTAGAAGGATCAGGTGGGAAGGGAGGTGGGAGGGGTGTTCAGGATGGAGGGGACCCATATACACCTATGGCCAATTCTTGTTGATGTAGGCAGAGGCATCACAATATTGTAAAGTAATTATCCTCCACTTAATATAAATAAATTTTAAGAAAAGAAATACACACTCACAGAAGACCCTGAACCAGGTCTGCTGAATCAGCAATGCTGCAGGTGGGACCAGCAATCTATGTTTTGAGAAGTCCTCCAGGTGATTCTGGCATATGCTACCTTTAAAGAATCACTGATTTAGAGGGTTGTGGTGAAGACTGAGATGTTTTCAAAGTTCCCTGGATTCCAACATGCATGCAGGGATGAGAAGCACAACTATAGACCTCAAAGCAACAGTTCTCAGCCTTAGCTGTACGTTAGAAACACCTGGAGAGCTTTGTAAAAGTCCAGATGCCCAGGCTCCTAAACCAATTACACAGGAATCTCCTCTCCAGGGTGGCATCAATATTTTCCAAGCCTCTCTAGATGACATCAATATTGATGTCATGCCAAGAGTGAGAATCACTGCCCTTTAAGGTTGTAGAATTCCACAGTGATTGTAGCAGGTGTGTTTCCTCATTGTCAAACTGCAGAAACGTTTCCATGAATATGGACCCCTAGACTTGCAAATGGAAAAATGCTAACTTCACTCTGTGCCCGTCAGTTACCTGATCTGCATGGGGTATGTCTATCAAGAGTGAGTTATGGAACTTTCTGGAAAGTCAGGTGGGAATATAACCCTAGGGATCACCAGACTCCTTTGGAAGATTTGAGCCTCTTTATGGAAAAAGAAAAAGTCAATAGGTATGAGAGTGATTTTTCAATGGAAAGAGAAAGACTGTTATGAGGGTGTGACCACATCTGCCCTTTGCTGAGAATATTTCAGGGCTGTTGACTTGAATACAGACATGGGCCTCACCTGGAGTCAGTCTTTCTGGACAGTGGACATTGAATTTATGGCCCCAAATTTCTCATTTGCATTTCCAAAAATAATGTTTAATATTTCCCAAAGACTAGTAAGCAGTGATAATAGGGAAAGATAACCTTCACATATTGCTTTTTGGGTCAGAAAAACACTTGAAATAAAGAATGGTTTGAAATGAATCCTGCATTTTGCAGTGTTGTGGTAAAGCATGAAAAGTACTGGAGCTCAAACTCTTTCACTTCATTTACTATCCAAGCCATGAATTTCAAAAGTAACAAGTCATTATAAAAGTGAAACATAAGATTCTTCACACCCACTGTTTTAATCATTTAAAAGCCTTCCATAACTTGACTTATAACTAAAACATTTCTTTTTAGTAGTTAATGCTCACTGCATTTTTAGTGCTTTCTGAACATAAAAGAAGACCACACTAATATCATGTTCTAGGTACCATGCAAAGCATTTTCCACTTATCCATTCAACACAGACTGTGTATTAGAAACTGGAATGGTTGCTGAAGTTCTGGAGATTAATGACACATTATTCCTGCTTTCGAAGAGCTCACAGTCTAATGAGATAATTAAAGAGTGATGTAGGGTATGCAGTGAGGAGAGAAGTACACCAGAAGAGCACCTTGCCCAGTTTGGCAGGGCCAGGGCGTGGACAGGAACTATGAGAAGCTATTGGAAGAGGTGGCAGATGATCTGAAGCATTAGGAATAAGCAAGCAAAACTTAGATGAAATACACTGTGATTTGTAATCTTCACAACTCTAGGAAATAGGTATTATTAGTCATATCTCGTGGAATTTTGTAAGTAAAGCAACCAGGCAACTGAGTTAGTGTCAAAGAGGGTTATGGGAGGGCATTACATTAGCTAACTTATATAAAGGTTAGTTATCATATGTAAATAATAGATATACACATATAATAAGTTAAACTCTCTATATGCTAACTGCTAAGTGGTTCACATAACTAAGTAATAATACATATATGTATTTTATAATAAATACACGTAATATGTCTGAGCAAACTCCAGGAGACAGTGAAGGACAAGGAAGCCTGGCATGTTGCAGTCCATGGGGTTGCAAAGAGTAGGACATGACTTAGCAAATGAACAACGATAATATGTAGGACAGTCTATTCCCAGTGTCTGATTCTGGGATCTACATTTTCTTCTGCAGATGTGCCCTCTCTGTTTTTATCAGCATGCATGAAGACAGACCCCAGCTCTGGACTGAAATAGTCTTTCAGCTGATATTCTCACCATTCACTAAGTTGAGCATCATGTCACATGTGCTCAATGAATTCGAACATTTTAGTCCAAATGCAGGAGATGGAGCATCTGAGAATCGTGGAGAAGCCATGGGTGTGTGTGTGCAAAGGCTACGTGAAATTTGAGGGTGAGAACAATTCAACTATCATCTGAATGCTGAGTCCTTGTAAATGTGACCTATACTTCATCAAATATCGGGATCATTGTCCTCATGCCCAGCCTGGAAATGATTCTGATCTAAAAGGACTATTTCAGTGCAGCAAATAAAAAAGCTTGATAAAAGCTCTGTGTGCTTTCATGAATTTTAACCATACATCTCTTTTATTAGACTATGGTAAAAATTCAGATTGGATACAGTGAAAGCACGTGGTGTGTCTCAAAGTTCTCGTTGACTGTTTCTAATAAGATGGCTTTGAAAAAGTCACTTAATCTTTCTGAACCTATTTCTTTATTTGTTAAAAGGGTTACTATACCTGCCTCAAAGCATGATGATGAGGATGACATAAATGATACAGGCTATTAGAAGATACTTAAAAAGTGTTAATTTCTCCCCCAACCTTTCCATTATAGGTTGAGATCATAATCCCCCCAGGCTTCATCTTTCAGATGCCCTCTTATGTTTATTCTAGACTGTAACAGTTCACACTCATACAAAAAACACATCCTCCTTTATTTCTGAGATTCGCATTTGACCCTTGGATCAGCTGAAGGTACTGGTTAATACAGCAAATGGGCCAGGTGGTAATTAAGCTTTCAGCCTTATTATTGAAATCACTGAATTATTGACTTATTTGTAACATCAGCAATAACTTTCAGAAGTGAGATGCCTTTTTCACATGCTCAGACCTACATCTGGCACTGAAACAAAATGTAAAGCTTTTAAAGCAAAATAAGTCTTTATAAAATGTTGTCCATCTTGCCTCTTCCCAGAACCACATAGAAGACAGTATCGCATGACAGAAAAATGGGGGAGAAAGGCTGAAACTATTATTGGCCTCCCTCAGAATTCTAAATAAGTAATTTGAGCTACTCTAATAATTCAGAATTTCAAAGGTCCATTTTATTTGAAAGAAAACCTTTTAGGTTAATTTGGGATGGATAGAAAGGACCAGTCTCTGTGGCCAGGAGTCCCAAAGCATGATATATTCTTGCAGCATTTCTATGAGATGTTTTTTCCTCTCTTCCCAATTCGGTGGAAATGCCAACTCTCTTTCTTCAAAAATTCAATACGATTTGGCTCAGAAATACAAGGCAGGGGGAACAGGATACTAGGTATTTAATCCTACACTCCTTCTCTCACCCCTGACTAACCTTTTATTTAAAAGATTTGAAAATAATTTTTCCATATAGAAATGTTTTACCTCTTGATTTTTTTGGATATTCCTTAAAACCTCCTCTAAAGCACTGAAATGTAATACAGTATTCACAGGTGAAAACTACTTACTCTTTGAAAACAGCATTTCTTTTGGCTCAGCCAAAAATACAGGAATGTTTTCACTTACTTCCCACTAAAGAGAAAAAACGATTTCAAGAAGTCAGTTTCACCTTTGAGGAATAACATCAAAAAAATGTCAACCTTTAGCTTTGAGAGGTCACCAACTGTAAGCTAATACCAGTACACAGCCCCGACTTTGAATCATAAAACCTTGCTAAACACAACTGCCGATTAATGCCAATGGTAAAGTGCTGTGGAGAGAGCTTGGATTTTTATCTCTTCGGGTTAACTGCGTGTTTTTGAAATATCTTACAAACTCTCTGAGTCTCAGTCTTCATATCTTGAAAATGGGACACCTCCCCCTCTTTTCCCCTGGATTCTGCGATGCAAAGTAAAAGCCCTGGCAAAAAGAAAGTGAGTGAAGTGAAGTCGCTTAGCTGTGTCTGACTCTTTGCAACCCCATGGACTGTAGCCTATCAGGCTCCTCCATCCATGGGATTTTCCAGGCAAGAGTGCTGGAGTGGGCTGCCATTCCTTCTCCAGGGGATCTTCCCGACCCAGGAATTGAACCTGGGTCTGCCTCATTGCAGGCAGATGCTTTACCATCTGAGCCACCGGGCAAAAGGAAAGCACCCCTTCAATGCTAAGGACCAACTGCTTCACTTTCATCCTCATTTCCTAGATTTACATCCAGATCATAACTTTGCCTTTGCATCTGTGGTAAAAAGAATAATTGCCCCTCTATGGTGTCTTAGCTACCAGGTGGCTCAGACAGTCAAGAATTCGCTTGCCATGCAGGAGACCCAGGTTCAGTCCCTGTGTTGGGAAGATCCCCTGGAGAAGGGATATGGCAACCCACTCCAAAATTCTTGCCTGGAGAATTCCATGGACAGAGGAGCCTGGCGGGCTATAGTCCATGGGGTGACAAAGAGTCTGACACAACTGAATGACTAACACACTGATGATGTCTTAATCTCTGAAGCCTATGAATATATGACATGACATGGCAAGAGAGAATTTGAAAACATGATTAAATTAAGGATCTTTCAGTTCAGTTCAGTCATGTCCAACTCTTTGCGACCCCACGAACTGCAGCACGCCAGGCCTCACTGTCCATTACCAACTCCTGGAGTCCACCCAAACCCAGGTCCCTCGAGTCGGTGATGCCATCCAACCATCTCATCCTCTGTTGTCCCCTTCTCTTCCTGCCCACAATCTTTCCCAGCATCAGAGTCTTTTCAAATGAGTCAGCTCTTCACATCAGGTGGCCAAAGTATAGGAGTTTCAGATTCAACATAGGTGGAAGATCTAAAGCTGCTTTAAGCCACAAAGCTGGCACTAATTTGTTGCAGGGTGAATAGAAAATGAATACAGCCTCTTTGTGGGCTTCCCAGGAGGTGCTAGTGGTAAAGAACCCACCTGCCAATACAGGAGACGTAAGAGATGGGTTTGATCTCTGCGTTGGGAAGATCCCCTGGAGGAGGGCATAGTAACCCACTCCAGTATTCTTGCCTAGAGGATCCCCATGGACAGAGGAGCCTGGAGGGCTATAGTCCATGGAAAAGAGTCAAACACAACTGAAATGACAGAGCACATAAGCCTGCACACATGTATAGCCTCTCTGTAGAGTCCTGTCCTCGCTTCTGGGTGGGACATGCTCTCAGTAGCTGAAGAAATTAGTTCTAACAATGGCTACCTATCTCCTGAAAGAGCTCAAAAGTGACTGATGGAGACATTGTAACAGATCATTTCTCTTTGGTTTGTAAGAAGGCTGAATCTTCCAAGGTAGAATGAATAGATTGATGTATATCAAACAATTAAGCACTTTTTTTTTCTTCACCAACTTCATAAAAAGGCCTTTTGTGTGTTAGCTAAGTCAAGTAAGTATAATTTCTTTCTGGGAATATGAATTTACAGACTGTAATAGTGTCCATTTTCCAGAAGTCCTGAGACACTTTCTACCCCAAGTCTCTGAAAAACTTCAAGCTCACACTTTTATGTCACCTTCTACAGCAAATCCTGATGGAACTTGCAGCAGAGCCACACAAAAAATGATCTCTTAAATTTTGTACCTCTCAAGGGAGATGTACGCTGCAAAACAAACGGAGGTAAAAGCTTCTGGATTTGACACTGACACCCTGAACCCGGGCTATTTAAAATGGTGACCTCAAGATTTGGAGATCTAGAAAAGCCTTCCTTGTTACCATCGCGAGAGAAACAGAGAGTGAGAATGACCAGCCTGGGACTAGAGGAAAGAAAAACTCTTTGCTTTTTTGTGGAGGTTTCTTCCCCAGAAGCATCCAGAGTGAACACCTATGATATGCTTGTTTGAACTCTATCACTTGATCTTGAGACATTTTTATGCAACACTATAGAAAGTGTTAGTATATTCCAGTGAGTGACGATATGGTGGAGTTGGGGAAATGCCATTTGTCTGTGTGGTCCCCCAATTTTTCTAGCCTTTTAGTCAATCATATTTATTTTATAGTAGCTCTTATGATAATAGCTATTCTATAGCTATTATATGACTCTTAGCATTTTTATGAGATCAAAGGGTCTCTCTTCTTTCCTCTTCATGAACAAATCACGAGGAAGTTCCCTGTTTCCTACATCTCTGGAGTCCACCTGTGGTGACTGCAAAGAGGTACAGTTGACTCTTGAACAACATAAGAGGTTAGGGCCACTGATGTCCGTATAGCCAAAAATCAAAATACAACTTTACAGTGTGTGTGCTCAGTCGCTTCAGTCGTGTTTGACTCTTTGCTCGAATGGCAAAGAAGAGGCAGGAGTCACATCTTTCATAATGCTGCAAATACACAGTATGGACCCCGTGGAATGTAGCCCACCAGGCTCCTCTGTCCATGGGATTCTCAGGCAAGAATACTGGAGTGGGTTGCCATGCCCTCCTCCAGGGGATCTTCCCCACCCAGGGACTGAACCTTCATCTCCTGCATTGGAAGGTGGATTCTTTACCTACTGAGCCACCTGGGAAGCCCAACTTTATAGTAGGCACTCCGTATAGGGGTTCCTTTATATCCCTGGCTTTGTATCCATGGATTAAACCAATTGCTGATTCTATAGTACTGTAGTGTTTACTACTGAAACAAAAAACCTGAGTGGTTCAAGGATCAACTGTATTTCCCACTGAGAGTGGATTTGAAAAGCTGATGGCTGCTTGCAGATCTCTGAAGCAACTGCATACAGAAGAACAATTAAATCTTTTTAAATGTCTGGCTAATAAGACCAGAAGCGATAAGGGGGGGGAGAGAGAGAAGAGGAGAGAAGAGTAAAGAGGAGGAGGGAAGGGAAAGGAAAGAAAGAGAAGGGAAGAGAGAGAGATCAGGGATAGCTTAGTAGGAAGCAGACTACTCTAAAGTTCAGAACCTGGTAGAGATTTGTTAGTAACCCAGCTGGAGATAAGGATTCCAGGGACCATCTTGGTGCCTCGATTGATTTATGTAGCCTGCTATGGGATGAAGGCTAGAAAGTGGCTTCACAAGGCATGTATCTGCTAAACCTACTATAGATGCAATTGTAGTTGGACTTCATCATTTATTCAGCAAATCAACAAACATTTATTAGGTCTACAACATTCAGCTCTTATGCTGAATACTGTGTTTGTTTTAAAGATCTATCTTAAACGTTTACAATTTAGTAGTTTATTAATTAGTCTATTAATTATATGTATTGTTCTACTAATTGTGATATGAATGGCTAAGAAAAGAGGTAAGAGTCACATTCTTTGTAATGCTGCAAATACATAGAAAAAGTTCATAAAGTAACAGACGATTTTTAAAAACCCAACAACAACTGTAATGATTACTATCTGGGCTATTACTATCTGAGCTAAAATACTATTGCATGTGTATGTAGCATGCAGTTTAATCTTTTGACAAACTCTAATAGAAAATATGATTACTCTTGTTCCTCATATATGGAAACTGAGGCTCAGAAGGATCACAGAGCTAGTAATGTCTGGAGCAGGTACTCTACCCACTTCTACCCAGCATATATAATATGTAGGTAACAAGTTAGCACACTGTCTTTTGCTATAGAATTACAGAATGATGGAAATGGAAATATAGCCATTACTCACCAAAATATTTATTTGAAGGCAAATGGAGTTCTTTTCCGAAATAAGTTAGCTGAAAGTTATTCATTTTATGAATAGAGATTTGCAGACTCTCATCTAGGGTGAACTCAGTGACAAGTCAGTTGGCACTGGGTGCTTGCAAGATATCACTTATGGCAAATTGGTTCATACACACAAAAAGTTGGTTCTTAATGTTGATATTTTGTTGATGATTTAAGAAGCTCTCAAATAGATAGAGTTAGGATTCTTTCTGACATTCCAGTGTCTTAGTAATTCTTTGAAGATGCATCAGTGGGGAAAACATCTACCTAGCACTGGCCCAGACCTCAGAGGGTCAATGTTACTAACCTCATGTTTGTAGAAAAGAACATTGAAATTCAGTATTTTGTTCCAGATCATCCTAGTTATTAGACGATCATGGATGGTTATTTGGTCATAGGATTGCATTTAATGCAGAGCTGTGCAATTTGTATACTATGGTAATTCAAAATGCTTTTCTAGGTTTTATCATAGTTTCAACCATCCTTTTGTAATAGTGCTTTTATAGGGAGATAGGCTTTGAATTCCAAAAAGGAGACATTGAAAGATAAACACTTTTTGTGTACTAGCAAGAACTACTCTTTTTTTTTTTTTTTTTGGCCAGTTAGATTTAGACTCTTGAGAGTCCCTTGGACTGCAAGGAGATCAAACCAGTCCGTCCTAAAGGAAATCAACCCTGAATATTCATTGGAAGGACCAATGCTGAAGCTGAAGCTCCAACATTTGGCTACCTGCTGCAAACAGCTGACTCATTGGAAAAGACCCTGACGCTGGGAAAGATTGAGAGCAGGAGGGAAAGAGGGCCTCAGAGGATGAGATGGTTAGATAGCATCACTGACTCAATGACATGAATCTGAGCAAACTCCCAGAGACAGTGAAGAACAGGAAGCCTGGTGTGCTGCTAAGAGTCGTACATGACTTAGCGGCTGAACAATAACAACAACCAGCCCTGTGGTGAAGGAGATCAGGCATTCATCACTCTGCACTGAACCATTTGTCACCAAATCTGGGTAAGAGCTCTTGGGAATCAATGAGTAGTGATGGTATGTGGATTATTCACATTCCAGGACATGGGAGCCTGTGCCCTCTAATCTGAGTTCCAGTCTGACAGTCTCTGTCTCAGACTTGGATAGGAAAGGAATCTATAGGTAATAAAAGAACAAGAGTCTTAGGTTAGCTTTGGTTCTATGCCAGCTTCTTCCCCAGGGAAGAGGAGCAACTGCTGGGTCAAGGAGAGGAATTGACAGGCAGATGTGACTCCTCCTTCTGGTGACTGCCTTCACAAACCATCCCCGTGAGTGTGCTCTATGCCCTGCACACTAGAGGAACAGGATTTGGGTCCTCAGGGAAGTGCCTACCGCACCAGCAAGCCTGAGAAGCCAGAGTTCTTTCATGAGGCCACGCGTGGAAAAGTGATCAAAGCCAGTCGCTGCTCTAGGACAAGGCCACATCAGGACTCTGGCCTTGACCATGATGCCTCCTTATTTGTGTCTTGGCCTCTGGCGTCCATAGCTGGTCCTCACTCTCCATCATCCCTCATCAGATGCAACTGCTTAAAACAGCGAAACTAATGAACTTGGAAACCTCATGAAGAGTAGCAGAAACAAAAAAGGGGCTCAAAATCTAAGGAAGAAGGGACATTTGAGAAAAGCAAATTTTCAAGCTCAAAGCCAGCTTAAGCCCATGTAGTCACAGTTTATTAGGAAGCCAACGTGAAACCACAAAGCCAGGACTAGCCCTGTCCTATTTTAAACGGACTTTCCATTTCCTTTGTCCTGGTCAAAATGTGACTTGGTAAAGATGGAATTGTTTGTGAAACTTCTCTTGTCCTGATTTTTTTTTTTAATGTCTTTATGAGCTTGTATTTTGGTATAGAAGTATAAAATTTCTAATTTTTTTTTAAAAAACTATTTTGTACAGTTTTCTTTACGTATTGAACTTTAAATACTTACTGCTATTTTAATTCTTTTGCTTCCATCCATTTATTTTTACGGCATTATTATTACATTATTATTACTAAGTATTCTTGTTTTCTTAATTTATTTATTGCTATTACATTGATTGGGGTTTACCTGGTGGCATAGTGGTAAAGAATCTGCCTGCCAATGCAGAAGATGTGGGTTTGATCGCTGGGTCAGGAAGATCTCCTGAAGAAGGAAATGGCAACCTACTCCAGTTTTCTTGCCTAGAAAATCTCATGGACAGAGGAGCCTGGCAGGCCACAGTCTGAAGGGTCACAAAGAGCTGGGCATGACTTAGCTATGAAACAACAACAACATTACATTTGTTATTATTAGTAGTAATAGTATTATCGGTAGTAATAGCAGTAGAAGTAGGGGTGAGGTTGTGTGTTCTAGCTTTGGACCCAAATCCTCATTTGATGTCTTATTATAGTCAGCTGGACTGGAATATATTTGGAAGATGAGAAAGCTCCTTAGTACAGCTGCATAGTATACATATAATATCTGTTGATTCTAAATCATCCATCCCAGCCCCCATAATCCTTAAGTCCTACCCTATTCCATTTTAAAAAGATAAATAAAAAAATTAATAGGCACTCATGGCAAACAAATGAAACAACACAAAAGTATGAATGAGAAGTAAAAGTTTCTGTCCTTCCCCCATTACTACCCCCCCCAAGTAACTATTATTATCAGTTCCTTACATATTCAGTGTTTATTTACTCAACATATTTAGATAAAATTTTCTCATGATCAATTGAATAATTTACACACAGAGAGACATTATTGTGTCTTGCTTTATTCCTTCTCCTGAACGTTACATTTTGGTGAATTTTTATTAAACCACAGGCATGTTTTATTGTTAAAATCATTACCTAGTATTTAATTATAATGATGTACACCTTTTTAAAAAATTATAAATTATAGGATCACAATGTACTTCTTGCTTGTGCAAATCTATCTATAGGTTAATTTCTGTTTTTCTTCTTACAGGGGGACTATGGCTGGTACTTGCTTCCCAGGTGAAAGACACTTTCAATATATTGGCCAAAGGAGAGAAGCAAGAGAAATATCTACATGCCTAGGAGAGGAAAAAGCCAAGAGAGCTAAGGATTCCAAAAGAGAAACCAAGAGCTGTGAACAGAAGCGACCAAGAGCCAAAAGCCTCAGCGAAGGTTTGCTCCAGTTCAGTTCTATTCATAAACCCTTTGAGTTATTCACCAGCAGCCCAGCCCTTGACACCTCATTGGGCAGCTGGCTCTCCCTGGAGACCTTCTCTATCTTTCCCTTGTGGATAGAGGAGGCCCCGTAGAAGAAGACCTGAGCGCCCCCTAGAGGTTGGAGAGCATAGGCTGAACAAGAGAATGCACGTTTCAAAGAGGGGTGGGGTGGGAAGGGGGTTCAGCATGGGGAACACATGTATACCCATGGCGGGTTCATGTCAATGTATGGCAAAACCAATACAATATTGTAAAGTAATTAGCCTCCAATTAAAATAAATAAAAAATTTAAAAAAGAAAATTAGAAAAAAAAGAAAAATACACCAGTTAAAACAGCTGGTCACACGCATGCCTCTTCCCTGGTGTCTTGATTCATGTGCTCACAGTTTTATGTAATTGCAGTGATGGCCTAGATTCAATTTTGTATTCTGGCTTTTTTCTCCCACTTAATATTATATAGTAAATGTTTTTCCATGTGGCTACATAATCTTTCTAATTACCATTTTAATGACTTTATAATACTCCTTCCAGTTCACATATTGTAATTTATTTAAACACTGCTATTGGTGGACATTTAGATTGTTTCCAGACTTTTGCTAATATAGAAAATGGTGCATACAGTATCTGTTGTTTTCTCATTTTTGAATGAGTTTCTTAGATAAAGGGGTGAGTCAAAGGGTAGAGTTGATTTCATAGCTCTTGATAAACTTGGTTCTGCTGATTCTATAAGCAGCAAAACATCTGGCATGGTACCAACATATTAATTTGAGTACTTTTTTTTTTTAAACTTCTGCAAATGTAATGACTTAACCTGCCACTGCTTTTTACTTTCTACTAATTATTCTTTACTTTCCATAGAGTCAACTCATGCAACCCTTTGGTTCACCATGTATTCATTCCATACCTTTTGAGAACCTAATATCTACCAAGAATTTATTATAGAATCACGTTTCCTTGGTAACACTGCAATTCTTATAGAAAACAGTAGAAAAGAGGAACAAAGGATGAAAGGCATCATGTTAATGAACTCATTTTTAAAAACTTAAAAAAAAGAATCATACTTTGCAAAACCCCTGTTATCAAATTTAAGTTAACTATGAATGGGACAAAATTTGCTAGCACAACTCAGCTCCATGAAATGCATAAATGCTGAATTAAAAGAGAACTGAGAGGAACAAAGAGTGCAGAGCTGGATAAAGCCAAGCCTTGTTGGGTGAGTAGTACAGTTCAGTTCAGTTGGTCAAGTCATGTCCAAGTCTTTGCGACCCCACAGACTGCAGCACACCAGGCCTCCCTGTCCATCACCAACTTCTGGAGTTTACTCAAACTCATGTCCATCAAGTCAGTGATGCCATCCAACCATCTCATCCTTTGCCATCCTCTTCTCCTCCTGCCTTCAGTCTTTCCAGCAGCAAGGTCTTTTCCAATGAGTCAGTTCTTCGCATCAGGTGGCCAAAGTATTGGCATTTCAGCTTCAGCATCAGTCTTTCCAATGAATATTCAGGACTGATTTCCTTTAGAATGGACTGGTTGGATCTCCTTGCAGCCCAAGGGACTCTCAAGAGTCTTCTCCAACACCACAGTTCAAAACAATCAGTTCTTCAGTGCTCAGCTTTCTTTATAGTCCAACTCTCACATCCATTCTACTGGAAAAACGTAGCTTTGACTAGACCTTTGTTGACAAAGTAATGTCTCTGCTTTTTAATATACTGTCATGGGAAATAGTTGGGGAAACAGTGAAACAGTGTCAGACTGTATTTTTATGGGCTCCAAAATCACTGCAGATGGTGATTGCCCCCATGAAATTAAAAGATGCTTACTCCTTGGAAGAAAAGTTGTGACCAACCTAGATAGCATATTCAAAAGCAGAGACATTACTTTGCCAACAAAGGTCCGTCTAGTCAAGGCTATGGTTTTTCCAGTAGTCATGTATGGATGTGAGAGTTGGACTGTGAAGAAGGCTGAGCGCTGAAAAATTGATGCTTTTGAACTATGGTGCTGGAGAAGATTCTTGAGGGTCCCTTGGACTGCTAGGAGATCCAACCAGTCCATTCTGAAGGAGCTCAGCCCTGGGATTTCTTTGGAAGGAATGATGCTAAAGCTGAAGCTCCAGTACTTTGGCCACGTCATGCGAAGAGTTGACTCATTGGAAAAGACTCTGATGCTGGGAGGGATTGGGGACAGGAGGAAAAGGGGATGACAGAGGATGAGATGGCTGGATGGCATCACTGACTCGGTGGACGTGAGTCTGAGTGAACTTCAGGAGTTGGTGATGGACAGGGAGGCCTGGCGTGCTGCGATTCATGGGGTTGCAAAGAGTCGGACATATCTGAGCGACTGAAATGAACTGAACTGAAGGTTGGTCAGAGCTTTTCTTCCAAGGAGCAAGTGTCTTTTAATTTCATGGCTACAGTCACCATTTTCAGTGATTTGGGAGCTCAAGAAAATAAAGTCCCTCACTGTTTCCATTGTTTCCCCATCTATTTGCCATGAAGTGATAGGACTGGATGCCATGATCTTAGTTTTCTGAATGTTGAGTTTTGAGCCAAAAAACAACGCGAAACAAAAAACAAAGACTTGACAGTGGGGTCTTAGAATCATGAAATTCTAGGTCAGCTTCATACAAGCTAGGAGGATTTAAATAATTTCTCTTTTACTCTTTCTCTCTCTTCTTTAAACTTTTCTTTTAGGTTCCTACTTGACTTGTGGTGCTGGAGAAGACTCTTGAGAGTCCCTTGGACTACAAGTATATCAAAGCTATCAATCCCAAAGGAAATCAATCCTGAACATTCATTGGAGGGACTGATTCTGAAGTTGAAGCTCCAATACTTTGGCCACCTGATGAGAAGAGCTGACTCACTGGAAAAGACCCTGATGCTGGGAAAGATTGAGGGCAGGAGAAAAAGGGGATGACAGAAGATGAGATGGCTGGATGGCGTCATTGACTCAATGGACATGATTTGAGCAAGCTCTGGGAGATGGTGAAGGACTGGAAAGCCTGGTGTGCTGCAGTTCATGGGGTCTCAAAGAGTAGGACACGGCTGAGCATGTGAACAATGAGCAGCAACAACGTGACTTTTAAAGCTCAGACAAATTCTCACCCATGTAATTTACTTTCCTAACCGCCTTCAGGAAAGAAGTCCTTTTTATCTGGTCTTCTTAGCCCATTGGTGACATTCCTCTCTTACAGCACCCATTACCTGATGTTGTCTACACTAGAATGTGCCATTTTGGGGGAAGGAAGCCGTAACCTCCTCAGCACAGTACCTGATACATGCTAGTTACTTGGAAATGTTTGTTGAATTTAATGACTTAAATTGAATGTTTCCATAATTATGGCACATCAACAGGAGGAAATATTATGCGACAATTAAAAAGTTAATTAGGAAGACTGCCTAGCTTGGTGGAAATATGCTTAGTATGTTTCATGTGAACATGCAAAGTGCTATCTGCCTCATGGTTTGGTCAAAAAATTCTCAGGCAAGGTGCTAAAAGAGACAAAGAAGAATGAGAAAAAAAATTGCATCTCTCTCAGCAGCTCCTGGCTCAGGTTACACTGAGGGAGATAGGGGTGCAAAAGAGTTATCACGGTGTAAGGGCAATGATGGTAGTACACGTGAAATGCTGAGAGGGCCAAATCTGTCTGGGGAGGTTGGATGAGAAAGACATAACACTTCATGCGGGCTTGGAGATTTAATTAGGAGTCAAATGACAGTATAGCAGAGATGGAATTTTTTTAAACAGAACATGGGAGAATGAAAAGCATTGCCTTTTAGAGAAAGTGTTAGAAATTTCTATGGTGGGAGGCAGATGAAACAAGAAGAGAGCTTCCTTTTTTAAAAAAATTTAGTTTATTTATTTTTGGCTGCTCTGGGTCTTTCTTGCCATGTGCAAGCTTTCTTCCTCTAGTTGGAGTGAGCAGGGGCTCCTCTCTGGCTGAGGTGAGTGGGGCTTCTCACTGCGGTGGCTTCTCTTGTTGCGGTGCCTGGGCTCTAGGGCACAGGCTCAGTGGTTGTGATGCACAGGTTTTGTGGAATCCCATAGCATGTGGAATCTTTCTGGACCAGGGATCGAACCCATGTCCCCTGCATTAGCAGGCAAACTCTTAACCACTGGACCACCAGGGAAGTCCGAATAAGGTTGAGTTAAATTGTAGATGCCTTGCTAAGGTGTTTTCATCTTTAACATTGTAGACAGTGGGAGATAGCTCTTTTTTTACGAATGACAATAACCTGGTGCACCATAAAGGATGGTCAGAGGGCAAACACCGAGCGGAAGTACACCAGGGCAGGGGCTGCAGCTACGTGCTTCAGGTGAGAGATGATGCGCTTAATGGTGGGCCTGGAGGAGGGGCAAATTTGACATCCATTCAAAAGGAGAGTGGATAAGAACTGTGGGATGTTGGGGGCTGAGTGAAGGGAGGATTTTAGGGTGACTCATGGTGGCAGACAATTTGTAGCAAATATAAAAGGAACAGGTCTATGGTAAGAATGGTTGGGAATGGCAGAGTAAGAAGATGCTGGGCTGAGATTTTGGATATGTTGAGTTCTTGGTGCCAGAAGACCTTGCAGAAGGCTGATATGTGGTCAGATAAATGGTTTTAGATTCTTAGGAGATAATTTCTGGCAAAAAGATGTCCATAAACTGGGTCTAACCAATAATCCCACACCCTCTGTCTCCACGAAAAGCAGGAAGCATGCTACAGATGAAAGTATTTGGACAGTGACTTCAAATCCAGGTTCTCCCACAGCAGCTGTAAGCAAATTACTTAACCTTGTTAAGCTTCAGATTGCTCATCTGCAAATTAGGGTAATAACTCTTGTCTCATAGGGTTGTGTGAGAAAGAGATGAGATAAAGCAAGAAAAACATCTGCAGGAAGGACTGGGTAAGTGTCCATTCCACCCCCACCCACACTCTCCCCTTCTCTTCCACAGATTATCTCAGGACAAGGAACTGAAAGAGAAACATAGTTTCCTTTAAAACAAGCATCAGAGAGATTTCTGTCCACTGAAGGTTGATTTTTCTGGTGCTGGTCCAGTCTTTGGAGTCACGTGTTGCTGAGGTTCAAGGACCAGGTCTTCTCTTGAGTTTGAGCCAGGCTGTTTTCCAAATAAAGATTTCTCCAGAAGTGAATTACGGACTTTCTCAATATGAGCATCATATTGAAGTCTAATCTGTATCACCCTTCCAATATTGTGGCTTTGTTTCTCTCTCTTCTCTGACAAGAGAGCAAGACTTTTGATTTTCTGTTTCTGATTTTATATATATATNATATATATCAAATTATACATCATATATTAGATATATATAGCACCTATATATCCATTCAATATAGTAATAATACTAATGAAATTATAATATTAGTTTTTTCACGTTGAGGACTTGCTTTATGTTACTACTTCAGGTGCCTCCCTTCTACTAACCGCTGCAACAAACCTATGTGATTCTATAAATTACAAATGACCAAGCTAACAGAGAGAAGTGAAGTGACCTGTCCAAAAATGCACAGAATGTAGATGAAAGATCTAAGATTTGAAAGCAAACCATTTGAAGCCAGAGCCCTTATTTATATCCACTTCCTCTCAGCCAAGAGAGCATTCCTTCTGCCACTCATCACTCAAGGGTGGGAGAAGGGGAAAGGGAGAGAGAAGTTAAGAGATACGAGAAGCAAGCAAGTGTTGAGTGTACATGTGTTTTAATTGCTGTTACACATGAATCATAAGTCACTCTTGTTTCTCCATCAAGGGAGGCACAAGGACAAGCAAACAGAATGGCATTTATCTATGATTAAAAAATTATGACCATTTATATGCAAATGAGGGCTGGTCCTCTGCTTCTGGAAGACAAAAGAGGATTATACAGAGTCGTAAATTTGCGGTGTTTCTTCTTTTCTATATACTCCCAGGCCAAGTACAGCATTTCAGCAGCATCTGCCAGGGTGACCGGGAGCAGCTGAACACCCTGGGTTGTTTCAGATCACACAGTGACTACCGCATCATTTTCTTTATGCTCTCTCCTCGGCCTTTAGCTGACAAACTCTGTCTTCCTGATCAAATGCTGTCTGTTCTGAGAAGCCTAATGATTTCATTTCCGTCGAGTTAGTCTCTGTAATGGCATAGATCATGTTCGTTCATTTATTCATTTAACACATGCTCGCTGAGCACCTTGTTGGTACCAGGCCATTGTCCTAGGCACAGAAGATCAAGTTTCACTCGAGTCCAGAACAAATGAGTGAAATAAGGTTAGTATTCTCCTGCAGAGCTTCCGCTGACGGGAGGAGACAAGTGAATAAATATGCAGGCAGACAAAGGTGGTATAATTTCAGGTAATGATAAGATAAAGCGAATAAACTATGTTAGAACTAGAACTATACAGAAGAGCAAGAGCTGGGTCTTCTTGACATTCAGGTTTCTTGGGGCTCTTTGTCCTCATTTGCAGGGTATGAGAAGGGAAATTTCTGAGGAAGAGTGTCAGATTTCACTTTAACCAGAGTGGGAAAGGACATATAGAAGCTTTCACCCC
The DNA here is from genome assembly GCA_006410935.1 of Redunca redunca. NCBI lineage: Eukaryota > Metazoa > Chordata > Mammalia > Artiodactyla > Bovidae > Redunca > Redunca redunca. The sequence continues at coordinate 982,033 of SJYQ01000875.1, read as the reverse complement.
CGCTTTCTCCTCTGGGCTAGCATCGTGTCTTATTTACTTCTCTTCTGCAGGACGGTGCATCCTCAAGCTCTGTGGCTTCTGATATCACCAGGCCCTTCTTGTCCAGGATTCCCTAGGTCTGGTCATTCAGGGATGATCTGGCCAGGTGACCCAACTCTGACGTCTGTGCAGCCTTCACCAGGTGGGGCGGATTGGGATCCATGTTTAAGGAGGCCTTGGCCCTCCAAATTAATCTGGTATTCACCATGGACTTGATTTTTCTGAAGTCCCATTAGAAGCCATGCATTTCTTAAGGACCAGGCTACAAAAACCACCCCCTAAAGATGTTTCTTTGCTCATAACTGAAATTCAAGCCTCTGATATTGAGTCAGGAGTTATTTCAGGAAGATCAGAAGCTATGTTGAGGGATTTTTGAAATTATTTCTGGGATGCATCTGACAATGGAATAATAAGTATGAAAAGGGAAGAATATTAGAGAGAGGGAACCAATATTTCTGAAGTCACGCAGTAAGTAGGAGGAAGCAGACAAACTGAGAGAGGAAGGGCCTGGGGCTGGCTGCTGACAGAAGTTGGGGGCTGTGGAAGTGGGGAGACTTTCTGGGTACTCAAGAAGTGAAGTGTCACAGAAGGGATTAATTTACCTGTATCTGTGACTCACCTTGGTATACCGTCTTCTACTTTCTGGGAGCAGACATTGTGCTTTTTAATGATCTAATTCATCTAATTCATCTAATCTTCAAAATATTCCTTTGGGAAGAGGTACAACTAGAACTTGAACTCTGAACTCTGTGCTAGAACTCTTGACTGCATTACCTTCTCTTTTGGTTGTAAGTACATTTAAATGCAAGTACTTAGGGTTTAGGGCTTCCCAGGTGGCACTAATGGTAAAGAACCTGCCTGCCAATTCAGGAGATGTAAGAGACATGGGTTCGATCCCTGGGTGGGGAAGATCCCCTGGAGGAGGGCATGGCAACCCACTCTAGTACTCTTGCCTGGAGAATACTATGGACAGGGAAGCCTGGCAGTCTGCAGTCCATGGGGTCTTAAAGAATTGGACATGACTGAAGCGACTTAGTACACATACATGCACACATATTTAGGGTTTAAAAAACTCAGTGGTTTCTCACGTGTGTGTATGTGTGATAAATGCTACAAATACCAATTCTCACAATAGGGAGAAATCTGTTTTCACTCTATTAACAGCATCACTAACCATTTATTGATTTTTCAAAGGGAAATCAGAAAAAAAAAAGATGCTGCAAATTATTTGCTATTAAGTCCCATTGGAGAGCTGATACACTCACTCTTGTGTTGGCGAGAGTGAGTAGAAATATGAGTCAGACAAAGAGAATAGAGATCTTGGTGTTTGCAATTGAAAGCTCACAAGTGACAGGCACAGCCAGTTAAGGGCTGCTCTTACACCTTTAAGCAGCCTCTTCCTTCCTAAAGACCTAGATGAACTCACATGATACAGTAGAAAGAGCAAAGATTGAAATCCCTCCTCTTCTGCTAACTAAATGAGTGGCTTGGGGCAAGTAGCTTAACTCCGTGACCCTCCATTTACTCATTTGCACTATCTGGATGCTAGTAACGACCTCACGGGGTTTTCCCTGAAGACAGAATGATGAAACAGAGCATAGCACTGAGCCTGGGACACTCGGAGGGTTGTCATGACCTGTTTGATTCTTCTCATTCTCTTGGACTCTTCTCCATTTGTCAGGATCCCAAGGCCTGCCTTCTCAGTGATGGCATAGAAATCATGGAACCCTGCTTTTAGTCTCTAATTCATGTTACATACGCTGGAAAATGAATCCTTCTGAAGCCTTGCTTCATTTGTATGAAAGATTGATCTTCACCCAGCTGATCCCCGAGTATCCTTTTGAAGTGACACTGGGGGATTCAAGACAGATGGATGGGTATTGGTTTAGATGCAGTTGCAAGGAGACTATGAAATATACAAAGAGTTAAGGTTTCCTCATTGAGAAATTAACAGAATAACAGGATTTTGAGAATCCCTGAGGCCAGAAAAAGGAGAGGAACAAATATAAGAGGAGACAAATAATCTAGGGAAAATGGTAAGCGTCCAGCATGGAAAGTTTCTCTTGAAAAAGGGACCAAATTGTCTAATATTAAATTTTAAGTGATTTTCAGTGCTATTTAGATAAACTTAACACACAGAAAAAGTCTGTTGAATGTGAGTTAATATATAAAGTCCTTGGAATGGAACAGCTCCTGGCAGGTACTGTCATTATCATTATTAATATTATTTTATATGGTCATTATTATCCAGACTTGTGTTGGACACATGGTATTTTGGGCTGTGAATGAATTGAAGGAATGGCAATGTCCAAAGTGGATTGCTACAATGAATAAATGGCTTAATAATCTAGAATATGATTATTGTTGCTGTTCACTCCCTAAGTCATGTCCAACTCTTTTGTGACCCCATGGCCTGTAGCCCGCCAGGCTCCTCTGTCTGTGGAATTTCCCAGGCAAGAATACTGGAGTGGGTTGCCACTTCTTCTCCAGGGGATCGTCCCAACGCAGGGATTGAACCAGAGTCTCCTTCTTGGCAGGTGGATTCTTTACCACTGACCCACCAGGGAAGCCCAAGATGTAAGATTATATGGAGACAAAACTACAGCTGACTCTTGAACAACATGGGGTTAGGGACACCCATTCTCGACCATAGTCAAAAATCTGCTTGTTAACTTATACTCATTCCTTTTATCTGAGGTTGTTCAGAAGCCACAGTTCAGAATCTTCAGATTCAGCCAAATACAGATCACATAGGACTATAGTGTTCACTCCTAAAGACATGTACATATAAGTAGGCCTGCACCATTCAAACCTGTGTTGTTCAAGGGTCAACTGTAGTTCAGTGGAAGCAGGAAATGATGATCCCGACTGCTTGAAAAGTCAAGGGACACTGGGCCTCTGGAGGTGATTTGAACCACTTTCTCCTGCTTCTCCATAAAGGGAGGGATGACTAAAACTAAAAGAGGGTCACATCTAATTCCCAAGTCATGAAAGTTTCCAGGACGCTCTGTTACTCTCAAGCCCAAAGTCAAACGGTTAATGCTATGTCATCTGCCCCGATGACCTGGCTCCACTGTGTGTTTGTGGCCTTCTCCCCATCATTTCCCAGAAACACCCTCTCTGTCTCTGCAGGTCTTCAGTCCTGAACAGAAAGTTGCTCCCTCTGTAGGTCTGGCCAGGCCATCACCCCCACCCTGAGAGTCGATCCTATTTTTTCTGTCCACCCAACCCTGATCCTTTTCTCAGCTCAGCCCCAGCTCCAGTTCCCCAAAAAGCCTTTGCTGTCCCTTCAGTCCAAAATAGATTTCCCCTTCCTGGCACTTCCTAAGGTCTCCGAGCCCATGTCCCCGTTTTCAGTGGGATTCAGTGATGCTCTACCACCGTCCCACTCACAGTACAGAGCAGAGAAATGTCAAGGGTTCCATCCTGCTGAAGTTGTCACTTAGTCTTTAACCTCTGGCAATAGGAAATTACAGGAGTTCTGATAAAGCGTTCATCACATGGTTCTAATTGTTTCAGAACAGGCGTTGGCAAACTTTTCCTGCTAAGGAACAGATATTCAATATTTTACACTTTGGGCACCATAGACAATCTCTGTTTTCACTTCTCTTCTCTGCCCTGGTAGTGTGGACAAAGCAATAAACAATAGGTAAACAAACGAGCATGGTTGTTTTCCAATAAAATTTGACTTGCCAACGTATGCTCTTGTGATTATAGTTGCCAACCTCTGTTTCAGAAGATGACTCTATCCCAAGGGAGAGATAGCCCTCTGCTACCATCAGAAACCCTATCCACAACCTGACATGCTTTTGATTTTTCTTATTTCAGCCCTAAAGAAAACAGACTTAAAAATAGCTTGATCACTCCCGTCAGCATGTGTATGCATGCTGCTTGCTCAGTCATGTCTGACTCTTTGTGACCCAAGGACTGTAGCCCACCAGGCTCCTCTGTCCATGGGATTTTATAGGCAAGAATACTGGAGTGGGTTGCCATTTCCTCCTCCAAGGGATCTTCCTGACCCAGGGATCAAACTTGGGTCCCTTGCGTCTCCTGCACTGGCAGGTGGGTTCTTAACCCTAATCCATCATCATGGCTACTATCAAAACAAACAAATGGAAACTAACAAGTGTTAGTGAGGATGTAGAGAAATTGGAACCTTTGTGTACTATTGGCAGAAATGGAAAAATGGTTAAGTCACTATGGAAAATAGTATGACACTTCCTCAAAAAGTGAAAAAAAAAACAAACAAACCAGAATTACCCTGTGACCCAGAAATTCTATTGCTGGGCATACATCCAAAAGACTTGAAAGCTGGGTGTCAAAGAGATGTTTGTAGACCCATGTTCATAGTAGCACTATTCACAATAGCCAAAAAGTGAAACAAATACAAGTGTCCATGAAGGGTGAATAGATGAACAAAACATGGTATATACGTACAACGGAATAGTATCATCCTCAAAATGGAAGGAAATCCTGAAATATGCTACTAGACGGATGAACCTTGAAGACATTGTTAGTCGCTCCGTCATGTCCGTCTCTTTGCTACTCCATGGACTGTAGCCCACCAGGCTTCTCTGTCCATGGGATTCTCCAGGCAAGAATACCGATTGTTGTTGTTGAGTCATGTCCGACTGGGGTGGGTTGCCATTCCCTTCTCCAGGGGATCCTCCCGATCCAGGGATCAAACCAGGGTTTCCTGCATTCTAGGCAAATTCTTTACCGTCTGAGCCACCAGGGAAGCTAAGTGAAATAAGTCAGCCACAAAAAGACAAATAGTGTATGATTCCATTTCCATGGGGGTACCTAGAGTAGTAAAATTCACCGAGATAGAAAGTAGAATCGTGGTTGCCAGGGACTGGGGGTGGGGATGGTTATTATCAAACAGGCTGGGTTTCAATTTTCCAAGGTGAAAAAGTTCTGGAGATTCTTTTCATAACAATGTGAATTGTATTTAGCAATACTGAGCTGTGTACTCAAAATGGTGAAGATGGTACATTTAATGGTACACATATTTTTCCACGATTTTTAAGAAAGTAAAGTTGACTGCACTAAACATTTTTTACATAATTTTATCTACTTATTTACTTATGCCTGTGCTGGATTTTCCTTGCTGCTTAGGCTTTTCTCTAGAGGGGGCTACTCTCTAGTTGGGGTGCACAGGCTTTTCATTGCGGTATCTTCTCTTGTTGAAGAACACGGGCTGCAGACTTCAGCAGCTGCAGAGCGTGGGCTCTGGAGCACATGTGCGTAACTGCTCCATGCACGTGGGATCTTTCTGGATCAGGGTTTTGAACGTATGTCTCCTGCACAGGCAGGTGGTTTCTTTACCACTGAGACCCCTGGGAAGCCCTGCGTTAAATATGTTACAGGAAAAACCAACCAACCGAACAAAAAGCCTTGACTCTTTAGCTCCTCTCCCTTCTCCATCCTTTGCTCCGGCTCCCTCTGCATGGAGGCTGGCAGCTCCAAGGGGCACCCAGTGGGCTGCGGCACTTATGTTGGTCTCCTGCATTGGAGAAACCAGTCAGGAAGGTCTTTTCCGATCAGCCTTTCTATAAGAACACAGACCATCCCTTCAGCCTGCTACAATATGGTAATTGCTCCTTCTCAGCTGGGGAGGGAGGTCCCCCAGGAGCTTGACTGAGGCCTCACTGGGGGATCTGTCATGTCCTATAGCTCAGCGCTGGGGCCACACAAGTGTCCTCTTCTGCTTAAGTTATTTATATAGGTGGTTGAAAACACTTTGCTTGTACAAACTAGAAACTATTAGATTAGGCCAGCAGAGACAGCCAGAGGCAATCTTTTAACAAAGTGAGTGGGATTCAAAGTAGGCATGGAAAGCAAATATTATTTCACTGGGAGTCGATTAGAGGGAGCTCTGCCGATGAGCTGTAACTGCTTTGTTAACTTAGGCGGGCGGGGGGTGAGGGGAGGTGAACGGGGCCAGGTAGGCACCAGCTGGGTTTGAAGGGGAGCAGCCTGGGATGCAATGGTAATTCAGGGGTAGGTGGATGCATCAGGCACCCCTCCACACACACTCCCCCCCAGTTTTTTATTTAAAGTGCATGATGGAGCTTAGCAGCTGAGAAGCCTCAGTTTGCTCTAAAATTTCTCATTTTAATTCAGGCAAACACTCTATAAATCCAATGTATCGGAAAGCAAATATTGAGGCTGAGTAAGAAGGTCCATTAGATGGAGTGCTTATGTTCTAGGGCCTGAGCGTGTGGGGGCGGTGGGCAGAGAAGCCTAGAAAGGAAGGCTGAACCACAGGAGTAGGAGCCTGGAATGTGGGGGGTGCAGGAAGGGGATCTGGGTAAGGTGGACTCTGGGAAGGAGTTTTGGGAAGAAGCAGAGGGGAGGGGAGGATGTGGGGGCCACAGAGGTAGTCAGTTTGGAAAAGGCTGGATTAGAAGGAAACTTCTGATGGAAAGAGAACTGGAAAGGAAGCTTCAGATGCAGACTGACAGTGGGGCATAGGGAAGGAGGGTCTCTGAAACAACAGAAGGGGCCAGAAGGGGACATTTTCATTTCCACTTGCCCAGTGACTGTCTTCTCATAAGCAAAATTCCAAGAAGAATGAAGACCAGGGGTAGGTTGAAGAGTTTGGATGCTTTAAAAACATTTTTTTTCATTGTGGTAACAGTCACATAATATAAAACATACTGTTTTAACCATATTTAACTGTACGTTTCAGTGGCACAAAGCACATTCACACCATTGTGCAGCCCTCACCATCATCCATCTCCCGGATTTTTCACCTGCCTAAACGGAAACTCTGTTCCCATTAAACACTCTCATTCGCCTTGTTTTGCAATGAGGCTGCTGGGGATTTTGTAAAAAGTCCCAAACTGACCCCAGGGGTGGCTGAATCTCCTTAAAGATCCTGAGCCTCAGGGTGGCCAGGAAATGGGTACTCAGGAGCTCCTAGATGTGGGCTTTTTCAGGGGTGCCCACAGGAAGGAGGAGGGTCTTTTACACATAGAGGTGGAGTGCCCCACGGTGAAGGGGATGTGTCCTGAAGTCAGGAAGGCGTGGATTTAAATCCTATCTTGATCATGTGCTAGCCGGGTGAACTTGGAGGTCACCTTTCCTCCCCAGCCCCCAGTTGGCCTCTTCACATTCATTGGAATCAGCCATACGAAACACAAATATGACCTGTCACCATGTTTCACTTCTATAATGAGCCTTCCTGATCCATGAGGTAAAGTCTAAAGTCTCTTGGACTCTGTTTACTCCTCTGTAGAATGGGCACGATTATATTTCCCTGGAGATAATTACACTCCCTTCACGTGGAAATGAAATGAGGTAATCCAGTTAGGCTTAGTACAATGACTGGCACAAAAAGGGAGATCAGTTTACCTAAGTTTTTTTTTTTTCCTTTTTAATGATGCTGTTGTGAAAATAATTTTCAAAAGCAATGTCTCCAAAACACTTCCAAAGACTCTCCAGATGTGTGAGCAAAAGTCTTAAAGGGGCCTGACGAATGTCCCATAGTGTCTGGGCTACAAGTGACCTCCATGTTTTTTCTCCTTTTCCATAGGAGCTCTGGGAAGTTTTGACCCTGAAATCTCCATAGGCATTCATTTCTCAATGTTCTCTGCAAAGTTCTTGCAGAAAGGGAAGTCGCCAGGTTCAATGATTCACCACCCGAATCTCTCTTGGATGGTATTAATGTCAGCACTTTGATTTTTCAGTAAACGGTAAAGATTAGTAAAGGCAATCTTCTAAGGCTTTCCTTACAACTCTAAGGTTTTAAGAAGAGATATGAGAACTGCATGGTCTTAGATCATTAGCACGAGGGAATAAGAACCATAGCTGATATGGATAATAACCACCATTGACTCAGCTCTTGTCATGTACCAGCCTAGAACTCACTCTCTTACAGGACTTTCCCCCTTTGGTGGTTGTTGCAGCCCTTAGGATAGGGACTGTTTTCATCAATATACTATAAAAAAGGAATCTGATCCCAACAGAAGGTCTTTCTTTGCTCAGGTTATGTCTGCCAAATGACAGAACTGGTGCCTGAATGCCTTCAACCAGATCTGAAGCCAGAGTTGAAACTGAAGTCTGCCGTCCCTAAACTAGACTCCACGCTGTGCTGTGCTTAGTTGCTCAGTCCTATCTCACACTTTGTGGCCCCGTGGACTGTAGCCCGCCAGGCTCCTCTGTCCATGGGGATTCTTCAGACAAGAATGCTGGAGTGGGTTGCCATGCCCTCCTCTAGGGGATCTTCCCAACCCAGGGATCGAACCCAGGTCTCCTACATTGCAGGCAGATTCTTTACCATCTGAACCACCAGGGAAGCTCAAGAATACTAGAGTGGGTATCCTATCCCTTCTCCAGGGGATCTTCCTGATTCAGGAATTGAACTGAGGTCTTCTGCTTTGCAGGCTTATTGTTTACCAGCTGAGCTACCAGGAAAGCCCAACGAGACTCCATAACGGGAGTCAAAATGGGGACAAATCACAAAAGTCTTATTTCCAGGTAAGAACCTTGGTTATTAGAAAAAATATGGTAATTAATCTCCTGGGATAAGGGAAGAACAGATTTCATTTTTGCCCAAAATGAAGTTGTCCTAATTGTTACTGATATATAGCACTTTGGACTCTTAATCAATGATGTTAGCAGTTTTCAGTGTTAATTTAATTAGTACAAGAGACCCTGCTGGTAGAAATATTGGATAATTAGTGTTTTATGTAATAGCTTATGAAGTACACTGTTAAAAAAAAAAAAACTCCAATAATCACAGATTCTCAGCAGAACTTTTATCAAAGCACAATATTTAAGTGGATAAATCCTTGCTTGGAGGCTGGTCTGATTAACCATCAGTTGGGGCATCAAAATCCCCATTCCTGTTGTGTTGCTCTGGTTTTCAAAAGGTTAAGAATGACACTCAGGCTTCCCAGGTGGCACTAGTGATAGAGAACGTGCCTGCCAGTGCAGGAGAGGTAAGAGAGGAGGGTTCGATCCCTGGGTCGGGAAGATCCTCTGGAGGAGGGTATGGCAACCCACTCCAGTATTCTTGCCTGGAGAAACCCACAGACAAAGGAGCCTGGTGGGTCACAGTTCATAGGGTCGCAAAGAGTTGGATACAATTGAAGCGACTTAGCGACTTGCAGGAACATAGCAGATCAGACTGCAGGGTTTGTTTCTTCATTAATTACTTTCTAAATCTGTATTTTTTTTTTTTTTTGCCCATCAATAATATCACTGAATCATTTAAACTTTTCATCAGCTCTTGCCTGGGGTATAGAATAGTTTTAAAACTGGATGGGATACCAGTCTTGCATCCCCAGCCCCCACTTGGCCTCTTCACACTCTCTGGAGTCAGATATATGAAACACAAATATGACCTGTCACTACCTCTCATTTCTGCAATGAGCCATCATGACCCATGAGATAAAGTCTAAATACTCTGCCTGGCAATGATGGCCCTTCACGGTCTGGTCCATGCTTAAAACATCCAACCTTGTCTCCTACTGCTTCCTTTCTCAAATATATGCCCTGCTTTTATCTTACTAGTTAACTATACGTGTCATTCTAATTGTTGTCACTTTGCCTTTTCTCTCTTTTCCCTCCTTCCTCCTCCTTCCAGAAGTACCTTTCACACCCCTCCTCACCTAACCTCCAGGAAGCCAACCCCTCAACAATTCTCTCCAGCCCAAACCCACATAGATGTTTTCATGGATGTCTTCATAAGACATTATAAATAGATAGTTCTATTTTCCCAACACACAAAATAATCTTTTATCCTTCTGATTAATGTGATCTAACCCCTTTATGAGCTTCCCTAGTGGCTCAGATGGTAAAGCGTCTGCCTGCAATTCGGGAGACCCGGGTTCGATCCCTGGGTTGGGAAGATCTCCTGGAGAAGGAAATGGCAACCCACTCCAGTATTCTTGCCTGGAGAATCCCACAGACAGAGGAACCTGGTAGGCTATGGTCAATGGGGTCGCAAAGAGTAGTACACGACTGAGTGAGCTTCACAACCCCTTTATAGACTGAGCTCCCTGTAGCCAGAAACCATGCTTTCTGTTTTTAATCATGAACACCTAGGACAGAGCCAAGCAATTAGCAGATATACACCACATGTTTATTCCACACATAAATTAATGAATGTTACTGAATAATTTATCCAAGGCCAAAAGAAGAACTTAAACCTAACCCCTGTCTTCTTATTTAAAATTGCATTATTTTTATTGTACCTTATTCTCTTGTTTAAATATCAAGCTCTGCCTTGATTTTTGCCTTTAGAATTTGATCATATGTTTGCATTTCCTCGGACTACTGATGAATATGAAATAAGGCACTTTCAAGAACACACACACACATATTCACAGACAACTGAGAAAGTTTACCACTGATAGACCAAGACTAAGGGAACTGATAAAGAAATGCTCTTTAAGAAAAAAAAAAAATATTCTGGAGGACTCTTTGAAGTAAGATGCCATAGTGAACAAATAAAGTGACAAATATAAATATAAACAAATAAAGAATGATTACCTCCATACACTAATAATAACATTAAATGTGTGTATTTAAAAGGGCAAGGTTTAAACAGTGGACAAGGGCAGTATTTAAATTGAGAGGGCAGTGGCTGAACTATGAGTCCTAAGATTCTTCTATTAGTTACAAGGAAGGTTCATATTTCCTTCTGAGAGGAATCCTGGGCCTGAGGTTGGTTTCTAGGGGAAGGTCGGGGTTTGATTAGTGATGTCTGCATGAGTGTGGCATAAGAGTCACAATTCATGTGCAGTAGATTTATCATTCCTGGTCTAAGTGATTTATTCTCTTGGAATGGAGCTTTACTTTTATTGAGGGGATGAGAAGGGTCTGAGCCAATTTAAAGACACAGAGCTGCATTTTCGCCTTCCTTCATCCTCAGGGATCTGCCTGTACATTGGCAGGAGTTTGATCTGACTGGTGAACAGGATTCACAAATGACCCACAGGTAAACATCTCCCTTGAGAAGTAGGAAATCATGACCCCATCCTCATTTGAGCCTCTGCTTATGAAAACCAGGGCTTCCTGGACTTCTGTAGCTTGACCTCAAATCCCTCAGTGTGCAAATTCCCCTCTAACTCCATCCAGGGAAATGGGACGGAAAGAAATCCTTGGAATAGAAGAGCAAAAAGGAAGGGTAAGAAAGGGCAAGGGAATCAGATAATGTAAATCAAGGCACGAGGAGGGGGGTGGGCTTGAAATAAAAACTGACTTGGGAGAAGGGTAAAAGGGAGTGAGAGAGTGCCCAGGAATTATTGATTAGATCCCTGGGGGTGACATACATCAGCTCTTGATTAGGTGTGAGAAGTTGACAGGCCTGAATTGCTTACAACTAATTAATGGCTGTGAGATGCTTTGAAATCCTGGGATGAAAGCTCAAGGCTCTGCCTACAAAAACGAGACAGCATCCATGATTTAAGCTGTTCACTGCTTCTGTGGATCCTCATTGCTGGGAGGAGCCTGCTCCGTCAGCATCCTGACTGTTTGCAGTTCGCTCCTGAGGGTGGCAATTGCCTTCCTCTTCTGTTGTCCTGTCTCCCCCATCTCTCAGACTCCACAGGGAGAGAGCTCAGTGTCTCCCGCTTCACTGAAAGAGCATGGGTCCTCAGGATGCTCCAACGTCAGATCCCCAATCTATTGAGGATTTGTCCATTTATTCTGGTTTTAATTCATTGTTTTTACTTGTCCCCCTCCAGCCCCCCCGACTCAATCCTGGATTCTCCCCTGTTTCAGTTAGAAGACCATCTATTTCAGTCACTGGCAAGCCATGTAGTTCTTAAGGAAGCCCTGGTCTTCTGAGCCGGTGGGGTGGGGAGAGTGCTGCCAATCTGATGTCAGATTAATGGCCAGAAAGTTTCCCTGATCAATGTGGTTGAGTAGCAGGATGGATAGTCCTGTTTTCTTCACAAGCCAGTGAACAGAGGTGTCTCAGACCCAGCTGGATGTTAATTTCTCACTTGCTGTGGTTTGCTAAGTTGCCTCAGTCGTGTCCGACTCTGTGCGACCCCATAGATGGCAGCCCACCAGGCTCCCCCATCCCTGGGATTCTCCAGGCAAACACTGGAGTGGGTTGCCATTTCCTTCTCCAGTGCATAAAAGTGAAAAGTGAAAGTGAAGTCGCTCAGTCATGTCCGACTCCTAGCGACCCCATTGACTACAGCCTATCAGGCTCCTCCGTCCATGGGATTTTCCAGGCAAGAGTACTGGAGTGGGGTGCCATTGCCTTCTCTGGCTGCGGGTTGAGGCCAGCCCAAATAGCTACAGAGCAGTGGGGATGCGAGAAGATTTCTCAATGTTTCAGAGCGTCCGTTTCTGTTTTTGCACATACCAATCTGAAAACATCCTCCTCAGGGAAATTCTGCAGTAAATTTGTCTGCAATGAAGACAGGGCAAGGCAGCAGGGTTTGCCATAACTTTCTGGAGGAAATTAGCATGAACTATAGCTGCTTTCAGGACGAGAGGACAGGCAACAGGCAGGGAGATGCCGGATAGGCAATAAAGTGAGGATAAAAGGGAAAGCTTGTGCATGGGTTTCTGAATTCCAGTGTGAGAGACTTCCAGTGAGAAAGTGCTAGTCTGTCTTCGGACCTGTTCAGATGATGGGGAACCTTATGCACATCTGGTGAAAACCACAAGCACCTGAAGGACTTTACATACAACCAGGGAAATATACGTCTCTGTATAATGTCCCATATACCTGCAGAAACTGTAACACAGCTGGGGAAACCTCTATAAATCTAGAGTGCACGTGCATGCTAAGTTGCTTCAGTCATGTCCAACTCTTTGCAACACTATGGACTGTAGCCCGCTAAGCTCCTCTGTCCATGGGATTTTCCCATGGGTAATATGACAAGAATACTGGAGTGGGTTGCCATTTCTTCCTCCAGGAGATCTTCCCAACCCAGGGATTGAACCCGCATGTCTTATGTCTCCTACATAGGCAGGTGAGTTCTTTACCACTAGTGCCACCTTAGAAGCCCCTAAATCTGGAGAACCATGAACGAAATTGGGGAATCTTTACAACTCTTTGTAGCTAAGAGCAGAACACAAGGCTCGCAAAAGCAACCCTAGTCACCTGCTTGACACAGCTAAACAATGCTTTCTCACAGCTGCTTATTCCAATGCTGGTACACACTGCGAAGAATGCTAAGTCATCTGCATTACCTAAGATGGGGGAGAGGCTCTAAAAACTTTCTTATCCATCAGTACTACCTGGGAAGGCTGTTAGAAATACATGTGCCAAGGTATCACTTTCAACTATTGAACCAGATCTTTAGCACTGGGATTGAGGGAAGAATATTTGTAACATATTAGCTTCCTGCATGACAACGTGGGTTCAATCCCTGGGTCAGGAAGATCTTTTGGAGAAGGAAATGGCACCTCACTCCAGTATTCTTGCCTGGGAAATCCCATGGACAGAGGAGCTTGGTGGGCTACAGTCCATGGGGCTCACAAAAGAGTGAGACATGGCTGAGCAATCAAACAGCACAACAAAGTTCGAGAAGCTCTTCACCCTTGTGTCTATTTTGAGGAAGATAACGGCCTCATTTTCTTCAGCGGACTCTACAATCAGAGGGAAACTGATGTGGAGACAGACCCGGATGACTTCCCAGTTTGTCGAGGTGGAGTCAGATTCCCTGGTCTCCCTGCCGATCCCCCTATCCTCTCTCCTTAGGACACCATCTCCTAGGGTATATAACACGTAAATATCAAATCAAATCATGAAAGGAATAAAAGAGAGGAGCAATGCCTGGAAACTCCACAAAAAATTAACTAAAGCATATTGAACCTGTCTTCCATGTGTGACACTCCCAGGGTGCAACCCTTGAAATCTGGCGTCAGTCTCCACCAAATCGACCAGCGAGTCTTGTGCTAAAGCCACATTTTCTTTTTTTAGTCTTTCAAAATTGTTTGTTGATGTTGACTCTCTTGACAGCAGTCTGACTTTGGGCTTTTGTAATGCTCACTGATTGATTTGGGGGTTCCTCAGTATCTGAACCCTACATGTGTTTCTCAGTTTAAATTTCAAGATTTCCCTGTAATTCCCTGAGTTAGCCAGGGTTTTTTCAACAAATCCACTGTTTTCTCACATCAACCAGAGTTGGATTCTGTTGCTTACGAATAGAATTCTTGACTAACATATCTTCCACACCCTCACATTCTTGGTTTTATTCCTATTCTTCTGTCCATTCTTTTCCGACTCATCTGGGTGTTCCCCTAATCATCCTTGCTGTTTAGTCGCTGAGTCGTGTGAGACTCTCTTGGGACTCCGTGGACTATAGGCCTCCAGGATCCTCTGTCCATGGGATTCTCCAGGCAAGAATACTGGAGGGGGTTGCCGTTTCCTTTTTCAGGAGATCTTTGCAACCCAGAGATTGAACCCAGGTCTCCTGCATTGCAGGCAGATTCTTGACCTTCTGAGTCACTAGGGAAGCCCACTAGGAAGTCCAAATAGAGACAAAAATAATACCTATATAGAACACTCTTGTGCAGGTACCATACTACCTTCTTTTGCAGAGATTACTTCATTTCATTCTCAAAAAATCTTTTGAAAATCTATGCTTATCATTTTTACTTTATATTAAAGAAGTTTTAACTTAGTCAATGTTGCTATTATCTTTCAAGACAAGGGTCTGGGGCTTGAGCTCAGGTCTGCCTGATGTCAAAACTGTCTAGCATAAACTCTTCCACAGTGAATGAAGAGTCAAAAAAAAAGAAAGAAAAGAAAAACTAAAGCTCACCATTATCTCCTTTTTGTCTAAGAAGACACAGATGGAAGCAAGTCTAGTTCAATTTGTCCTAAGAGTGAACATCAGATAATGTAGGCAAAGAAACTGATCAACCAAAATAAAAATTTTGATTTTTTTCCACCAATAGATCATTTTATACAACACTTTACTAACAGGGTGCTTCTATTCTGGGAATAAAGATTTACAAAGATGAATATGTAATTAGAAAATTGAATTTACAGTAACATCTAGCATTTGTTACCTTCCTAAAGAGCTTTTGCATATTGCCACTCATTTAGAGGATCCACTAAAAGGGTTCAGATAATTCCGTTTGCAAATGCAGGGACCAGGAGGTGATTTTACAAGTATTCAAATACACTCAAGTTTCGAACAAAAGAAAAGAGTGACACACTTACTTCTTGGGTTGGAATTCCATCACAGGAGGCCTCCAGTGTGCAGGTCCTGTCATTTACATGAATTATCCCATTTCATTTGGCAATAACTTGGTGACACAGGCATTATTATCTAACCCTCAGGTCACCCCCACTGTGGGGTGTCAAACTTTAATTAGATCCTTTTTGGAGCTTCTAGGAAAATATGCTTTACTAAAAAGGCAGCAACCTCCATTGCTCACCATTAGCATCTATGCAAGCCTTGCAAACACAGTTGGGAGGGAGTTACAAAGCGGGATATAAATAAGATAAAATAGATTTTAAATCCTCATGAAAATGTCCATTTTTCTCTGGGAGGGTGGGTAGCGTCATAGAAGTCACAACTGAAGGAATGGAAAGGGAGGCCCTGTGGGTCTGCTGCTCTGGGAGAGAAAATAAAGCTCAGAAAGGTTGGTGATATTGCCAAAGGTCACATGGGTAGAAAACGGAAAATTTGAGACTGAAACTTTGATCTTCTCAAGGACTTCAGTAGCTGCCTCACAGTAATGGATTTTAATATATTGGAGTGCTTAATCTAATCAAATTGGAATTTGAGCAAATCCATGTCTGATGAGGACTCCTACGAATCAGAAAAGGGGGTGATGTGAGGGAGGAAACCCCATTCCTACCATGCACAACTCAAAGAGAATAGAGATAATTATTAGGAGGCAAGAGAGCAAAATGAGAGACACCACAGGTCAATAAACAAGGGACAAGGCAGAGTAAAGAGAAACTGTTTTCTTTGCATTTCTATCACTGGTATCATGAGCGAGTTGAGTGATAGTTGCTCAGCCCCATCCAACTCTGCAACCCCATGGACTGTAGCCCACCAGGCTCCTCTGATCATGGGACTCTCCAGGCAAGAATACTGGAGTGTGTTGCCATTTCCTCCTCCAGGGCACAGACACCATAGAGTAATACAAACCAGGCTAGTTCAAAAAAATGACTTTGCTATTTGATAGTTCTGGAGGTCAGAGGTTTAAAGTCAAGGTGTTAGCCGGACTGTGTTCCTTCTGGAGGCTTCAGAAGAATTCATCTTCTTGCCTTTCCAGTTTCTAGTGCCTGGCCTATATCCCTTAGCTCCTGGCCACTTCCTTCATCCTGAGAGACAAAAACAGCGCATCTCTCTTTGATCTTAGCTGGGAAAGATTTTTTGCTTTTAGGGACTCATGTGATTTGCTTAGATTAACTTAAATACTCCAGGATCATCTTCCATCTCTAGTTCCATAACCCTGAGCACATCTACAAGCCATTTGCTCTCTCAGTTCACATGTTTGTAGGTTCCAGGTATTAGACTATGGGAATCCATGAGAGGCCCTTATTCTTTCTACCACATACATAAGTAGGGCCTGAGAAAACTGGAAAATGGAAAGGGCAGGTACTGTTTGACCCTGTAGAAGTGAAAGGACGGAAAACAGGGGGAGTTGGAGGAAAATATGAGGCAGGACAAGATAGATGGACACATTTGTTAGAGCTAAAATGGGCCAAAGTAGGGGTGGATCCATGTTCTGTAGGACTGGAGGTTAAGTACATTTTTGAAGCCCTCTAAGAAAGAGGATAAATGAATGTTAATGAAACTTGCTAAGGTTCATTCCAGGGCCTTGGAAGAGGCTGCTGCATATGAAGTTTCTGGGAGCTTAAGTTTCACAAGCATTACAGCAAAGTCACCTCTGAGCCAGGGATGGTGGCAGGCACTCTGCAGATGAGATCTTAACTTACCCTCCGCACCACTGGAAAACCTGACGAGTGATGCAGCAGGAACCCAGAATCAGGCTGTGGGTGTTGGCAGCACACCCATCATCTCCTGCTACCCCCACTAAGAATGGAGCAGAGATCTCCAACCCACCACTGAGATCCCCTGCTCATGTATGTTCACACCAAATCATTTTTTTGTTTTTTTTCCCCCTAAATTTTGCAATTATCTTGAAACACATACTCAAGCAACATTCCCTGTTGCAGAGGTGGGGAATGAGATAGAGGCCCAGAGCTCAGCTATGAAGTGGGAAGATGAAATTCCAACAAGGAATTCAAGGCCAAAGCCCCTGGGAACCCACAGGAAGCCTGGATGTCAGTAGAACCTTGGCAGTCCAGACCTTTCCCATTGGCCTTTTCTTATTACCATGCAATATTTTCTTGAATATTCCTCCTTTTGTCTCCATCTCTTTCTATTCATTAGACTACCCCTGATTACTTGGTATTTATTTTCTTTTCTTTTTTTTTTTAAATTTTTATTTTAACTTTAGTTTACTTTACAATACTGTATTGGTTTTGCCAAACATTGACATGAATTCACCATGAGTGTACATGCGTTCCCAGACATGAATCCCCTCCTACCTCCCACCCCATAAGATCTCTCTGGGTCCTCCCCTTGCACCAGCCTCTGGTATTTATATATTCCCAGTTTGAAGTAGGAATATTTTTTTAGGCCTGATACATTATTAAGAGTTAAAAACAAACATCCCTAACTCCAAAGCTGAACTTTACCTATTGCCACATTTTACCTCAATTCTGACTTTTACTTCTTACTTTGAACCTTAACCTGGCTTCTAAAAACAAGATTATGCTCTAGAAACATGGGATGAGGTTTACAGATAGAGTTTTCAAAAATTTTAATCATTTATTTATTATTTACTTATTTAGCCCAGTGTATCCAAAATTGTATCATTTCAACAAGTAATCTATGTAATGATTGAGATTTTTTACTTTTTTGGGTGCTGACTCTTACAAATCTGGTGTGTATTTTATGCTTCTAACACACCTTGATTAGAGCTAGGCATATTTCAAGTGTCCAGTCTTGATCTGTGACTAGTGACTATTAGATGGAACAGCACTGATTTAAAGATTTGACAGATTCAGGCTTGGGGTGTGTGTGTGTTTGTCAGGATATAAGGAATGCCTGGTTGCCTCTTTTGGGCGATGTCAACAGCCATTTATGATCATTGTTTAGATGTATTAATTCACTAGGGCTTGCAAAGTGGTGATATTTCATCCTTCGACCTTCATTTATTAACTACAATACTGCTCTAAAGACATATGCCCCAACCTCGACCTGAAATAACAGTTCACATAGGAAAAGAGCAGGATAAATAGTATTTGATCTCTGTCCTTTATTTACCACTTTGAAAAAGCAGATGCAGTTTCTGTAGCTCTCCTTAGATTGTGGGGTGCAGGTGAGGGCTGGGCTGGAGGTGAGGGAGAGAAACCAGGTGGGAGTTGGGTGATGGGAGGCTCAGGAATGATGGGGGTGGGGGCAGAATGGAAGGGAGAGAGGGTCTGTTCAGTGTGGGGTGAGGGGTGTGGAATAGCTCCAAGAGGACTCTCCCATAATTATCAGCATTAAAGATGAGAAAAATACTGTATCTTCACTGCAGTTGAGTAGACCAGGTATTTTCTTTATCCCAACCCGGGAAGGAAGGATCTCATTATCTTCCACTCGCAAGTCCACACCTAGAAGGAAGGAAGCAAAGGGCATTGCATTTCAGGCTCCCTTGGGGAGACAGTTCTGGATTTCCACCAACGGAGAGGGCTAGAGACTGCAGCTTTGAGTCAAGGATGGCATAGCTGTAGCTTCAGATCAAAAGGTCGGTTTGTGAGTTAGGGAAAAACTGGTAACTGGGGATATCCATGAGAGTCAGAGACCCAGGCCCTAGTGTATGCAGTGCCCTTACCAGAGACCTCAGTGGGGCACGGAGAAAACTGGACACCAAGACACACGGTCTTTAACCAGGACTCTGTGACCTGGCCTGTGGTCGGTGGGAGGGCCTCATGAGAAGACAGAGGTTCAAGACAGCAGAGAATTCAGGGGCAGCAGCCACCCCATGGAATAGGAGGTGAAGGCTAACAGTAGTGGTATGAACCTTGGATTAACAATTTAGGGCCCTGATCCCTTTTTCCAGATAACTTCTAAGTGTTAGGATTTCTGTTTTCCACAGTTGTTAACAACACAGATGCTAGAACAAAAACTCCTGGGTTCAATATCAGCTTCTCTGTTTACCCTGTAGGCTTAGCCTGAAAACCTCTTGTGCCCCCATATCTAGCAAAACAGACAAAAATAATAGTACTTCACGAGGTGATTCTGATGATAAGTGAGTTTATAGAGATAATAGAGTGTAGTGTCTGAAACTTAGCAAGTGCTATGAGTTTATCATATTTCATTAATTATGATACAATTAATAATATTAATATTATCACTTCATGACCTTGAGGAGATGAAAGTGTCACTAAACATAACAGACATTGATGTATCCTTTTGACATATTGAAGCTAGGTTTAATTTAATTTGGAAAACAATGTCATTAGCTTTTGTCTCTGGCAATTGTGGATTAAATTCAAGGCACTACAGCTTATTATCTGGCTACAAAGCACCATTTATATAGTTTGCTCCCACATCAGAACTGCAGAGTTAAAACTGTTCCTTCAGAATGCTCTAATCTGTGCACCAAAATATCTCAGGGGCCATCACTGGAGTCTGGGGAAGGGGAACATCCTGATGATTCAAAAACGTTTTCAGAAAAAGAATATTGTGTGTGTGTTGGAGTCGGGGTGTGGTAAGATTGAAGGTGGAGTGGAAGTGGGAAGAGATCATGTACTAAAAGATAGAAGGAGTGAGTCTGAAATGTACAGAAGTTTGGGAAAAAATTGCGGGATTCTAAGAATGGTTTCATGCCCAGGAGATTGCAGTGTGAGGGGGTGGAACAAGAGCTCTAGGATTTCCATCGTGGGGTTGACAAGCAGACGCGTTCACTGCAAAATCACGACTTAGGAAGCGGCTCTTGTGGAGCCTGGCCTCACAGCTGACTTTTACCAGGCCTTTGGAGAATTTCATTTTTGACACTAGTTTTTAATAATATCTGGATGAAAGGGTAAAGGACCAAGACAATGCCACCGGGGGGTACTAACAGTGGTATTTAAAAAGGACAGAAAGAAGGTCTTAACAAATGGAGGCAGAGGGCTCTGATTCACAGAGATGAATCCCCCATCCACCCCGCCCTGGGTTCTGCAGGAAGACAGGAGAGTGATGGGACCTTGGCATGCGCGCAGTATGAACCCTGTTTCCCCTGCCCTTCCTTCTGCAGCCTCACCTTCCCTCAGCTGGAGCTATAGCAGCTTAGAGCTGAGTGTCTAATACACAGTCTCAGTTTGCTTGTATCTATTACTTGGAATCAATAAACGATGATAGATCCAGTTTGGGGATGAGCCTTAGACCTGGTTGTTTGTTGGTTTTTAGTCACTAAGTCGTGTCTGATTCTTTGTGACACTATGTACTGTAGCCCACCAAGCTTCTCTGTCTGTGGGATTTCCCAAGCAAGAATACTGGAGTGGGTTACCATTTCCTTCCCCCAGGAGATCTTCCTGACCCAGGGATCGAACCCACATCTCCTGCAGTGGCAGGCAGACTCTTTACCACTGAGCCATCAGGGAAGCCAGCCTTAGGCATTACTGGTACACAGGTGCCTGGTGGTTAAGTCCATATGCCTGGGAATCTGCCCAGTGTCCCTGTTTGGTACTCTAGTCTTTTATCATAGTTAGTCATTTGTAGGGATGTTAACTCCTTACCAGCCCTTGCCAGTGTCCTCTCTCAGTAATTGTCCCAATATTCTTGGGACAACATCAGTAAGCCAATTTTCTTGGCTATTGTCCTGAATTCTGCTGAGAATACAATATCCATCTGGAGCCAAAGGACACTGCCTAGTGATCTCATGCATTTGGTTATAGAAACCTGCCAAGTCCTCAAAGGGATACTTCTCTAACCAGTGACTTGGCTGACATGTTTGTAGGAGGCTCCGTCCAACTGAGCCTGTACATCAAGGCTGTATATTGTCACCCTGCTTATTTAACTTCTATGCAGAGTACATCATGAGAAATGCTGGACTGGAAGAAACACAAGCTGGAATCAAGATTGCTGGGAGAAATCAATAACCTCAGATATGCAGATGACACCACCCTTATGGCAGAAAGTGAGGAGGAACTCAAAAGCCTCTTGATGAAAGTGAAAGAGGAGAGTGAAAAAGTTGGCTTAAAGCTCAACATTCAGAAAACAAAGATCATGGCATCCGGTCCCATCACTTCATGGGAAATAGATGGGGAGACAGTGGAAACAGTGTCAGACTTTATTTTGGGGGCTCCAAAAACTGCAGATGGTGACTGCAGCCATGAAATTAAAAGACGCTTACTCCTTGGAAGAAAAGTTATGACCAACCTAGATAGCATATTCAAAAGCAGAGACATTACTTTGCTGACTAAGGTCCATCTAGTTAAGGCTATGGTTTTTCCATTGGTCATGTATGGATGTGAGAGTTGGACTGTGAAGAAGGCTGAGCGCCGAAGAATTGATGCTTTTGAACTGTGGTGTTGGAGAAGACTCTTGAGAGTCCCTTGGACTGCAAGGAGAGCCAACCAGTCCATTCTGAAGGAGCTCAGCCCTGGGATTTCTTTGGAAGGAATGATGCTAAAGCTGAAACCCCAGTACTCTGGCCACCTCATGCAAAGAGTTGACTCTTTGGAAAAGACTGATGCTGGGAGGGATTGGAGGCAGGAGAAGGGGACGACAGAAGATGAGATGGCTGGATGGCATCACTGACTCAATGGGCGTGAGTCTGAGTGAACTCTGGGAGTTGGTGATGGACAGGGAGGCCTGGTGTGCTGCGATTCATGGGGTCGCAGAGAGTCGGACACAACTGAGCGACTGAACCGAGCCCGTCCAACTGAATGGTCCTATGCCTAGGACTCTTGGCTTTGCCACTTCTGTACCTGCCCCACTCTCTCCTTCATGTGGGACTCTTACTTGTTATCAGTGCCCTGGACTTGAAAAACTTGACCTTCATTTGCTTTCTGGTCTCTCTGAAATCTAGGATGGAAATGTAGTCTATTTTCCCCCATGCTCCTTGGTCAAAGGTTTCTAAGACCACTATCTCCCCCTTCCTCCTAGGAAAGGATGCAACAACCAGTGAGTGTTTGCTGAGTGCATGAATGAATGAACACTGAATGAATGTATGAATATTGAATGAATAGATTAGGGGAGTTGATGGAAAATCAATTTGATCAATAGGCCCAAGAAGAAGGTGAAGTAAGATATACTAAAAACGTTAAAAAACAAAAACTGAACAAAATTGCATGATTTTAATTCCTTCCAGACTTTGAATTGAGTGCATGCTGCAGCTTCATTGTTATATCAAACCCTTAGAATTATGGGGAAAAATATACAGCGATGATTTTCAAACCTCTGTAGCACTTCCCAGGGAACAGAAAGTACTCACAGCCAAAACAACAACCTACAAAGGATGGCATCCAGTGACCCAAGTCCTTTCACTGTTTCCCCAAATTTACAGTCTGAAATTCACTGTACCCTTTCTGAGAATTTTCTATTTCTCCCATACCCTAAACTTCTGTGGGTGGGTAAGAACTTGCAAAAAATACAGTGAACTGTGAGAGGATACTCAGAGAATTTTTGCCTACCCTATGGAAAATATTCAGCTATAAGATGAAAGGGGAGAAGTGTCCTTGAGTATTTCAAGTAGATTAAGAGAGGAGGAGTGAGGCTCCTGGGGCAGGAGGGAACATGATGGTGGGTCTTAGTACAGAAACAGAAAATGAGGAAAGGGTTAGAACAGTATCCATGGGCTAGTTCTTATAGGACCTATTAACCTCCATGGATGAATTTTAAGCAAGGAGGAGGGTTGGCAGATATTTTCATGGTTAGCTGGGCATGTAAAATCTCACTCTCTGCTGTTTAGAAATGGACTGGTCAGGGTACTCTGCAATTACAGAGAAGGGCGATCATCTAGGCCAGAAATAAGTGATTTTAGTTAGTGAGTGTGGAGAGGTAGAGATAGAAATACACCACGGGGTAGTCAGAAGGTAGAACGGACAGGATGGTGGGGGGAAGGAAAAGGGTGTTCAGAGATTGTGGACGTGAGGTTTTCAGAGAAGATGGAGAGATGAAGCCAGAGGGGGAGGCAGGGTGAGATCTCAGAGCACCTTGCTTGCCATGCTAAGACATTTGAACTTTATCCTGTAGGCCACAGGGAGCCATTTAAAGGTTTAGACCAGAAAGTGATTTGCATACTGGAAAGGTCACTCTGACAGGGTACAGAGGATAGAGAGCAAGAACGCAGAGCCAGGGAGACCTGCTGGAAGAGTCTTACAATTGTCTGAGTGTGGAATGACAAGTGTCTACATTATGGCAGGAGCGAGGAGGCGGAGACAAGAGACCGAGAGCAGCGGTGTTAGGAAGATGGAGCTGTGTTGACTTCGGAGAAGATTAACACGATGGTGACACCATGAAACTCGACGGGGAGCCTGGAGAAGAGGGCCGACGAGAAGACATTTCATCTATTCAAAAAGTTACGGGCAAGACACTGTGCTAGGCGCTAGGAATATGTGTTGAATAAGGAAAATACTTCTTTCCCTCTGGACCTCACAGTCTAGTGGAAGAGACAGAGACTGGATAAGCAAACACATGTATTAATGATGAGTTGCAAGAAATTCCATGAAAGAAAGCAACTATACAGTCCTTGGAATTCTCCAGGCCAGAATAATGGAGTGGGTAGCCTTTCCCTTCTCCAGGGGATCTTCCCAACCAAGGGATTGAACCTAGGTCTCCCACATTGCAGGCAGATTCTTTACCAGCTGAGCCACAAGGGAAGCCCAAGAATACTGGAGTGGGTAGCCTATCCCTTCTCCAGGGGATCTTCCTGACCCAGGAATTGAACCTGGGATCTCCTGCATCGCAGGTGGATTTTTCACCAACTGAGTTATCAGAGAAGCCCAAAGAAAGCAACAGGTACTATAATAAAGGACGACAGGGAGTGGGAGTAAATGGCCTATTTTAGACCAGGTGGCTGGAGAAAGCTCTCTGAGAAGGTAATACTTAAGTTAATATCTGAAGAATGTGAAATATTCAGGGAAAGGACTTTTCTGGTAGAGAGAACAGCGAATATGAAGGCATCTAAGCTGGAAAGTGCTTGGCTGGTTTGAGAAACAAGAAGAAGTCCCTGTGCCTGCAGAGGACTGAATGAAGGATGGGGAAGGAGTGATGGGAAGGGTGGGCGGGCAAGAGTTAGATCACTCAAGAGGGTGAGGACCACAGATTTTGTAGACTGTGGATTTTGCTTTCAGCGCTGCGAGATGCTGGGCTTCCCCAGTGGCTTCAGGGTAAAGAATCCGCCTGCAACACAGAGATGATGGTTCAGTTCCTGGGTCGGGAGGATCCCCTGGAGAAGGAAATGGCAACCCACTCCAGCATGCTTGCCTGGGAAACCTCACAGACAGAGGAGGACAGAGGAGCCTGGAAGGCTACAGTCCACAGGGCTGCAAAGAGTTGGACTGAAGCGACTGAGCACGCATGAATGCGCTTCTGGAAGTCACTAAACTGAACTAGATCGCAGAGTCGTATGAAGCGATTTGGATTTTAAATGGATCACTCTGCTTACTCGGTGGAGAGTGGATTTAAGCAGGACAAGGGAAGAAGAGATTTTATTGCATTAGTGAGAGATTTTGGAGCTTGGCTTAGGGTGGTGACTACAGAGCCAGAGAAAAGAACATGACTTAACAGAGATCTAACTGTTATAACTGAAGGATCTTGGGATGAATGAATGGATGGGGCAGACATGGAGGAGAGGGGGAAATCAAGGATGAGAACATGAGAGTCTGGGTTGAGCAACTAAGCGACTGCAATCCTTCTAACTGAAAGGAAAAAGACAAGGGAAAAACAATTGAAAGCTAAAAATCTGTATATCTAGTGTGATATTTTCACAGGAAGGGGTAACGTGGGAATCAAACATACATAGCTTAGATAAGAGAACTTGATTAGAAAACATAAGTTAATTGTGAACTAATATTTGTTAAGTAGGTGAAGTAATAAATCAATGAATCATTGGGTAATAGTTATTGAAATTCCTGAAAACAGAGATTGTTGCTCAGGGAATGGTCCTCAGCTTTTTTTCTGTGAAAAAAAAACAAAACAAAACTGGGCTATAGAGAGCAGTACTAGACTCAATATGGGATGTGTTTATTGCTGAAGGATTAAAATGCTGCTGAGAATAAAGGGGATCTGAGTTTGGGTTCTCAGCAAATATGCAGTAAACGTGACTATTACATTGATAGTTATAATCTGAACCAACTTCCACCAGTTTTCATCTTTTGGGCTATTCCTTCTTTATCACTAGAACACTTTCCCTTACAGACTTGATGCCTTCCTGTTGCAGGGCAAGAGAGCAGAGCCTGGGCCAGGTATTCCATGAGTAGGCATCGAAGGCATATTCAAAGAACTTCTGCCATCAGAAGTCCAGTTCATCTGGCAGGTTTTGGGAAAGGTTTGAATATCCTCTCAGTGTTCAGGCTGTCTGTTAGTAGCCATTTGGCAAACGTCAAAGCAGGAGGCAACCCAATGGTTCAGGGAAAGTGCTTATTTTCGCTCATGCTGTGTTTTGTCAGGCAACATAAATAGGAAAATGTTATGCATAATTGCAAGACAAGCCTTTCAGTATCACTGTCACGTATGTGACTGGCTTCAATTAATAGTTTTATGGCAAAATGCTCAATAGGCGTTTGAGTTTAAGACCCCTGATAAAAGTTAACTGGCATCATAAACTCAGATTAGATATTGGGAATGAGATCTGAGGAAACCTGAGTTTAGAAGTTGGGAATTCAGTAGAGCAGAGTTACTGGAAACTTGGTATTTGCTTTCTGGGTTTGAAGCCTGTACCAGGGGATCTGGGACACCAGAGTTTGAGTAGGACCACCTGAAGCTGAATGTGATCTTGATCTACCTATGTACTCTTTGTATGTCCCTTGTCAAAGTCAAGGTGAGTTACAGTGTCTAGGCTGGATATGGGTAAAGACGGAGAGGTTAACAGTTGTGTAGGGGTCGGCAACCAGGTTATCCAGAAGCAGACATCAAGACAGAGGTTGGGATGCAAGGGGTTTATTCAAGAGTAACACCTGTGAAAGAAAAGAAGGACACAGGTTGGAGCAAAGGGAAAATCAAACTACCATGTAGACTTGACTTAAGTCTTGGCCAACCCAGCAGAGAGCTCTGGAGTGAGTGTTGTCCATCAGCATGTAACACATTGGACCCAGATGGTCAAATCTTTATTTTCTGACCTCGCCCTGTAGCTGGATTCAGGCTGCCCTGGGAAGAGGGGCTGGGGCTAGGGCAAGGCAGCATGCTGCAGTGGAAGCAGACCCTGAAGAAAACTACAACTGAAAGCTGTCTGCTGACTATGCTCCCTGCAGCTGGGCAGCAAGTCTTTCCTTAGAGAGGGATCTGGAGTACCTTCAGGTTCATACAAAACATCAAAGAGGGGGATGAGTCAATTATTGAAGCTTTAGTATGCCCTTAGAGGTGGGCTTCCCTGGTGGCTTGTGGTAAAGAATATGCCAGCAATGCAACAGCTGCAGGAGATCTGGGTTTGATCCCTGGGTCAGGAAGATCCCCTGGAGGAGTGCACAGCAACCCACTCCAGTATTTTTACCTGGAGAATCCCAAGGACAGAGGAACTTGATGGACTCTTAGAGTCCACAGGGTCAGACAGGACTGAAGCGACTCTCTTCATTCATAAAATGGGGTCTTGTGAAAATTGCTTTTATAAGTGTGTTTGAAAAAACTGCTGCTTTGTACTTGCTTCTGTTAGAGAAACAATAAGTTCAGATTTTGAAATCACTTTGCAGCCAGTGTCATCAAATGTCAAAACTGGTTCCAATGCAAAGTCTAGTATTAGCCTTCTCAAATTCATACTTAAATACCACAAAGCACTTCTCCCATTGTGGAGAAAGAGTACATTTAAACAAGAATTAGGGCTTTGAGCTTCTTGGTGCTCTTGAAGTTCCTAGGTACATGGAGGAGATAAAGAGAGAGAGGAGGGATGAGGGCTTTGCTTTGATAGGTGAGCAAAATGCTCACCAAGAGAATGACTTGGTAGTCAGAGGAGACAGTCTTTACAGCTCTGAGTGCTGTAGGAAGTGATAGAGTCTCCAAGTTAATACACATTTTGAGCTTATTCTTCTAGATGGCTCGATGTCTACTTTCTCCACCTGAGGCAAAGACCCATGATTGGTGTCTCATAAAATCCATCTGTCTCTTTCCTGTTTTCTTTTTACTCTTTGTTAATTTCTTCTCATGGGGCTTATAGTTTGTATGGGGGAAGTCTGTGTGGGGAGAAGTTACCAGGCACAAAGTTTCAAGTTTCTTGTGGTTGTGGTAAGTTAGCCCCACATCACCCACTGGCCTTGTTGTCGTTCAGATCTGGGATTGGATTAGCTTTGCCACTGCTTGAACCCCTGTTGATTCAGCCTGGTCCTTCTGCCAGGATGGGTATCTGGCATGAGCATGGAGTTGGTAAAATGAGCTCTGAGTGGGATCGCGTGAGTATGCTAATGGGGACGATGGGAGGGGATGATTACAAGGGATGTGGGTGTTGTGTAATTGGAAACATTGTTGGAGAGATAGTCATTGGGGTTTTTGTACAGATGGATGGGTAGAAGAAGGTTTTTGAAAATCGTAGACACTTCCAGACTCTTGTTAATATGATTTTTTTTTTTTCCATCCTTCAAGTACAGGGCACATGACAATTATTTCTACTCTGCAGCTGTTGCAGAGAAATGATTGACATGAGTGACATCTGAACAATGATTTTTATTTAAAATTTTTCCTAGTAAACATATTCTGAGCACTTTCGGGCAAACTTTTAAAGTTGAAAAAAAGCTTTTTTTTTTGAGTTTAAAAATATTGATAGGTTAGAAAGGACACAAACTTAAATGTAAGAAGACTACAGTAAGCCAAATGATTTCTTTGGATATTGTTGTTACTCATTTGTTTTGTATAAATTCAATATTTATCCAATATTTTATAAAGACAAAAGTAAAAAAAATAGGAAGTTATATTTTTCTACAAATAAGTGTGGTGTTAAAGAAGACAGCGAAAAGAAATGGCTCAGTGTTTGGACGTAATGTTTCTAAAGTCAGCAGTCTCTCTGTGCATACACCATAGCAAGAGGGTGACAGGAAAAGCTCAGGTTGGAGTTACAAGTCTCCCTCAGTTATGGTCTTAACCCTTCCCTTGAGAGCCAATAGGAAGACTCGTGAGTGGAAGTAGAGACGGTGGACTTGGTTTCTTGCCCAGTTTACACTCTCACTCAGTGTACAATGCGTCTGCTTCCGTGGCCTCCCATCTGTAAAACAGAAGGGCTGAGCTGTGGAAGTCCTAGTCACCCAGTCGTGTCTGACTCTTTGCAACTCCATGCAGCCTTCCAGGCTTCTCGTCCATGGGATTTCGCAGGCAAGAATACTGGAGCGTGTTGCCATTTCCTTCTCCAGGGGCTCTTCCCGGCCCAGGGATCGAACCCAGGATCTCCTGCACTGCAGGCAGATTCTTTACTGTCTGAGCCACCAGGGAAGCAGCCAGGAATCATATCTTTCTTTCAGAGCTGCCAGTTTTGAATCTATAAGGCAGGGTGCATCTTTGGAGCTGTTTTGTGGAGATACCAACCTAGAGGGAAGAGAGAGGGTTTTAGAACAGTGAAGAAAGAGCTCAGAACTTCACTCTGTGTTTCACCTGATGAACAATTAGTTTCTGGCTCTCAGATCCTCAAGTCCCTCATTCTGAAAATGGAGAAAAGCACAACTCCTTGAGAGTTGTTCATGAAATGCTTCATATAAAGCAGCTGGCACAGTGTCTGGTACATGAGAGCTATGCCAAAAGAGAGGCTGTTCTATGCTTTAATATTCCCACAGATCCTCCGCGGAGCCCAAATCACATAGCCATCTTTCTCTCGCCCTTTCTCTCCTCCTTCTCATTCTAGATTTTCATGCTTTCAAACCCTCTCCTCTTCTACTTTAAAAATGTGCTTGTCCAATTTTTCTCATAAGGTACATTATTTCTGTGGAAGCTGTATATCATATATGTTGGCTAAGGGAATCATCCTTCTCAGACATTACAGCAAGTTGAGATAGACAAGAAGAAAGGCAGGGAGAATAATAACTTGGTAAAAGACAGTTAAGAAGATCTTTGGAGAGTAACAATAACCCAAAGCGATAATGAAATTCCAGATACGAGCATACTAGTGGTGGGAATTTGAAGGCAAAAGGAATCTCCATCCCCTCCTTCAAAACATATGGCATATGCCATCCCCGATTCTGCTTTTGCATTGCATGGTCTTCTTCCAACCCACCGGAGATCAGCCGAGAACAGAAAAAGAGGGTCGGAATTCTAGAAGGTACATAAAGGTCAGGTACTGTGTCCGGGGCAATTTGATTGAGAATAGTCCACAGCACGGATCTCATTTGGAGCAACCCAGACTCCCACTACTAAGACCTCAGATCAACAGGGTGCTTATCTTTGCAAGGGCACCTAGAGGTTTCAGGTGAGCCCTTCTGCCACTGGCTTGGAAGCCAATATACAGGTTTATCTGAGCCCTTTTCCTACAATACTCCATCTCCCCCACCACCTACAACCCTGCCATTGGGTTTCCGAATGTATTCCCTGGTCAGCATTCTATTTCCCTCCTGAATTTCTTGAGGCAGTCCTCCCCTGACCTCTCTACCTGGTTCTTTATGACCTCCTTCCTAGACAATCTTCACAGGTTTGTTTTTACCTGAAGCCACAGAATGACATCCTGGTGCCATGGATCTCTCTCTGGGCTGTTTCCCAGCTAATTTCAGTTATGTGCACTTACTTAGATTCTTGTCGTGTTTACTGTTCCATAGATTTGACCTTCTCTCTTGGTTCATACCAGTCTAAACCAAGCCTAAGTTTGATAAACTCTTTAGCTGATACACAGTAAGCTATCAGTTATGTCCAGCTACAAAAGAAAGGGTATTTTTTGTTCAGATTTTATTTTATTATTATTTTTTACTTTACAATATTGTAAAGTTTTTCAGTGTCTTAGAAGGGCCTTCTGTTGCAATGGAGAGGACACAGACTTGGAAGTCTAAGTTTCAACCTTAATATTAATATTAACATATATAAAGAATATGATTGGTTTTCTTTCACATAAAACAGGTGCATGTAAGCTTCACGATTTCCTTATCTGTACTGTGTATTTTACTTTTGTTAATGTTTCCTCACCAAAGGCTATCAATGCTGAGTATTTTTAATACTTATTCCTAAGTACTATCAGCTATAGAGTGATAATCTTTGTTCAAACTTCTCTTGCCTATGGTGTCTCAAACTGTGAGATCTGCTTCTCATGAGGCGGTAATTGTACCTGGTGCTTAAAATGTGAGTCATTCTATACAAAGCCCATTTCAAGTTCAGAAAACTTAGGATCAGAATGCTTTCTCAATGAAGTTAAGTGGACACTATGGAAGTATTTCTCTCCTTGTGAATCTTGAGCTTATGTTGGAGGGTGGGGGAAGTACAACATACAGAGAGAAGTGTTCTTTCTCTTAAATAGAAAAATTTGTCAGCAACCTGAAAAGCATGACCTCCCACCCCTCACTCACACAGGTTAAACAATTTCAGGACTTTCCATAACAAGTTTGGCTCATGTATCGCATGATGTCAAGATCCCAAGGTCCACTGATCACTTTCTTTTACATCATCATCAATCATTTTATGTTTTAATGCATTCTCTGATGAAATAAGTGATTACTTGGCTCAATATTTCTTTTGACTTATATAAACATTTCATTACTTGCTCTTAGTCTGTGGGTTTAGCAATTTAGTTTGTGTGTTTGTATGTGGGATGATTCTTGGCGTAGATTGATTAAGGGATAATTCAATACTTTGTATTAAGAATATATAATAAAGAACCTAGTGTTTGGAGTTCAAACCCTATATTTGTACTTTCCCAGTTGTGTAACTTGGAGCAAGTAGAAAACTCTTCTGGTCAATCTTTGTCATCTGTAATTTACAGATATGGATATCTGACTCAGAGATTTCTTGTTGGGATTGAATGAGCTAATGCATACAAAATTCCTGGTGCAGGGTCTACCACATTTTCAATAAACCTGATACTTTTCTTATTTCTTAATAATTTGTGCATTTTGAGTGCATTTTTTGTTAGTTTATTCAAATTCAAATTGTGTTGTCCCCAAATTCACTTCAGAGGAGGTTGCTGCTCTCAAATCAGGCAAAAGACTCATTAGACCATGGAACCATTGTGTGCCCCACTAAGGTGTAGGGGTCCTTCCAGGAAGACCAAGCCGTATTGGCTAATCTGGTGTCTTCTGGATAATTAACCACATGTAATGCACACATTGTTTTTTCATGCCATTCACTTGCATAACCCTTAAATCTGAGAACAGACTGTATTCGCTAGGTGAAAAATAAAACAGACTTTATTCTAAAACAGGTTTACTTGTTTTTAAACTAGGTTATTCTTATTTTAAAGGGCTCCCCAGGTGGTGCAGTGGTAAAGAATCCACCTGATAATGCAGGAGATGCAAGAGATGTGGGTTTGATTCCTGAGTTGGGAAAATCCCCTGGAGTAGGAAATGGCAACCTGCTCCAGCTTTCTTGTCTGGAGAATCCATGGACAGAGGAGCCTGGCAGGCTAGAGTCCATGGGGTTGCAAAGAGTCAGACATGACTGAGCATGCATGCAATGAATTCTTATTTTAAAAACATAATAATAATTTATTGTAAGTACCCTTTTAGACTTATTTAGATATAGATATGTCCCATTTATCATGCCTGCACATATATTAAAAGAGAAAAGATTACACAATAAATTGGTTAAGGTGTTCTTAAAACATTTTATAGTTGAATCTGAGTCTTGTAAATCACTCTCTGTCTCAAATCTCTGTCATCTGTTTTTTTTCCTCCACAATATTGGCTTCTGGGCTTTCAAGTATATTGGTGAATAACTATTTCTTGAAGGAAGCTCAACTCTTGCCCTTGGAATTTTCCTTCAAGCCACTGACACTCACTGAAAAT
Organism: Redunca redunca; assembly: GCA_006410935.1. Lineage (NCBI taxonomy): Eukaryota > Metazoa > Chordata > Mammalia > Artiodactyla > Bovidae > Redunca > Redunca redunca. The sequence goes on along the minus strand of SJYQ01000875.1, from coordinate 949,956 downwards.
TTTGGTGGTCATTCACAGGCAATAATAAGTATGTCCATTGGCTACTTGGTTTCCCCGAACATCTGACTTCAGAGATGTTTAAATGTGAGAAAAGCACAACAATTGTATCTTAGAGTCAATAAAATGTTGTGAGGATCAACAAAGATATGTTGAGTTAATGAAAAGTTGATGATGCTTCTGATTTGAAGTCCACACTGCAGATTAACCTATAGAATACTAGAATAAGGGTGCTGATTGATTACATTTATAACTTCTTGTGTGTCATCCAGAAAATGAAGATCATGGCATCTGGTCCCATCACCTCATAGCAAATAGATGGGGAAACAGTGGAAACAGTGTCTGACTTTTTTTTTCTGGGCTCCAAAATCACTGCAGATGGTGATTGCAGCCATGAAATTAAAAGATGCTTACTCCTTGGAAGGAAAGTTATGACCAACCTAGACAGCATATTTCAAAGCAGAGACATTACTTTGCCGACTAAGGTCCGTCTAGCCAAGGCTATGGTTTTTCCAGTAGTCATGTATGGATGTGAGAGTTGGACGGTGAAGAAAGCTGAGCACCGAAAAATTGATGTTTTTGAACTGTGGTGTTGGAGAAGACTCTTGAGAGAACCTTGGACTGCAAGGAGATCCAACCAGTCCATTCTAAAGGAGATCAGTGTTAGGTATTCATTGGAAGGACTGATGTTGAAGCTGAAACTCCAATACTTTGCCCACCTGATATGAAGAGCTGACTCATTTGAAAAGACCCTGTCACTGGGAAAGATTGCGGGCAGGAGGAAAAGGGGACGATGGAGGATGAGATGGTTGGATAGCATCACTGACACAATGCACATGGGTTTGGGTGAACTCTGGGAGTTGGTGATAGACAGGGAGGCCAGGCGTGCTGTCGTTCATGGGGTTGCAAAGAGTCAGACACAACTGAGTGACTGAACTGAACTGAACTGAAGTGTCAGATACCTTAATGATGGAAAGGCTTGTGAATAGCTTGGGATTTTGCTTCTTTGAAGACATATAAACAGACTTCAGCCTCTTCTGAGGCAGCCCTCAGCAGCAGGAGACTCTTCTAATAAGAGATTATGTGCTCTGATTCCTGGTTTCTAGTAATATTTAGTGAAACACATTAAATAGATGGTTTTCAGAGTAAAAGGCCCTAAAGTATGTGGAAGATATTTATCAATGAATCTGAATCTTCTACTGAGGATTTTTTTGACATATGAAATTACTATATAAAAGATATCAGTTGAGAGCTGCCAATGTTCACTTGCTTTGGAGATTGGACTACTTGGACTGACCCCTCTAGGAAAGCTGGCATCACGGAGGTTAGCAAACAGATTTTTCTAACAAATGTAGTGGTGCCAAGGTGGGAACCTCATGAAATGCATATTCTTGCACATTTCTCTTTTTACGTCATTCACAAAGACACTTAGTTTGTTATACTTGCTTTTTTAAAAATTAATTAATTTATTTTAATTGGAGGACACTTAGCTTGTACTAACTGCATCTTGCCACACATGCAGCCCACCAAGAGGGACTGGGTTTGTCAAAATTCATTCAGGTAGAAAATGCAAGCCAGAATGGTGATTTTAGTAATGAAAAGAGGAAATATCCAGTGCTGAAGCTGACCACCACTAGGGAAACCAAGATAAGGTCAGCTTGCCTCCAGCTGAAATGAGTACTACTAATAATGATGATAGTGAAGATGACAGGGTGCCCTGCTATTTGCCAGGCATGATGCTAATTGTTGTCCATTGTTAACTCACTTATTCTTCATAACAATTTTTGGGGGATTATTGTGGCTGATGATCACACCCAGCTCTCTCACAAATTCAATCTACTAATGAAAACTCAATTCTATAAAAGAGATGGCTTTTTGACCCACTCCTTAAAAAAATGTAAAATCAATAAAACAGCAACACTTAACGACACTGGACAAAACATTTTCTTGTGATGTCTTAAAGTCTTAAACTTGAATGAACTATTTTTGTGTTTGCAAATGCTATCCTTGTCTTGTCTACCTGCATCTGTATTTGAAATTAGGAGGTTCACATTCTGATTTTTTTCCCCACTCAATTTCATATTTTAAGCATGATTTCATGTGTCTTGGTTTCAATGAACATTTTAAACCAAAAGTCCCCGAATGCTTTCTTATGGTAAACAGTGAGTTGGTCTCTAATTCTTGGTGTTGTAGATGTCAGTTGCATTTGTTTCCAGACTCTGGAATCCCAGGGGACATATTTTTCAAAGGTCCATCCTGACAGGAATTCCTGAGAAGTGAGATCTGACCCTCTGTGTCCCACCCTGGCCTGGGAGCCTCTTGTCATAAATAGTACCAACTCTAGTGAAACAGGGGGTCCTGAAGGGAAAACCTGAAATTTATGTTTAATTTTAGTCTTCAAAGTGGTGACTTATCAAAGACTTGTACTGGTTGTGCTTGAGAAGAGGGTGCCTGATACACGTTCAAATATTTCTTGCCCAAACATTTGATTGTTTTCTGAATTATTATTGAGCATTTTCACCAAGAACACTGAGTGGTGAAATTTCAAGTCACACAGCCTACTGCATCTCTAATTATAAATAAATGGTTTCAATTTCTGTTCCTCCTAGAGCACTGGTTTTATGAATTAATCAGCACAACCATCCATCCCTGACTCCTCTGTGTCCTTTTCCTGGAAAAACTACTGGACTTAATTCTCCTGGGAAGGGCACTGGTCTCCATGGAGACAAACCCACCCTTTCTACATCCTTTGAGATCCCGTCTTAAGACCTTGGCTTCCCTGATAGCTCAGTTGGTACAGAGTCTGCCTGCAATGCAGGAGACTCAGGTTTGATTTCTGGGTTAGGAAGATCCACTGGAGAAGGTGCAGACTACCCACTCCAGTATTCTTGGGCTTTCCGTGTGGCTCAGCTGGTAAAGAATCTGCCTGCAGTGCGGGAGACTCAGCTTCGATCCCTGGGTTGGGAAGATCCCCTGCAGAAGGAAACGGCTACCCATTCCAGTATTCTGTCCTGAAGAATTCCATGGACTGGATAGTCCGTGAGGGTCGCAAAGAGTTGGACATGACTGAGCTGAGCAACTTTCACTTCATTTATGACCTAGCAAATAGCCTGAGCAGAAAGGGAGCTTTCCCGCAGCTTAATTGACACCTCCCCTGGAACACACTATCAAATAACAAATGCTAAGCCATCTCAACCTTACCAGCTCCTGGAAAAATTCCATCTTTTGTTGGTGCAATTTTGAGCATGCTTCACTCTGTTAATGGAGTTCTTTACCCCATACTGACTCTCAAAGATAGTGTAAGATCAGAGGTAACATTATTTTGCTTCGATGAATCTCTTTTCTTTCTTGCTTTCTTTCTTTTCTTTCTTTCTTAAATAAAACACTGGAATCATATTACATATTTTAGTAGTTAAAATTGGAGGGAAGGAGCCACTTTGGGGCATTGACTTAAGGACAAACAACTGAGGAAACAAAGGGAAAACCCACTTTTCTCAGAAATGCATGTGAGAAAGATTTTCCATGACAGTTTACTAAGGTCCCATGGTCTGTTTCTAGATGACTGGAATGATGAAGGGAAAAGATCATATCGACTGAAAAGATGCTATTTGTCTGTTGCTAAATTTCTTTTTGCTCTCTCTGTCCAATGCATCTGGATGGCGGCATCATTGACTCAATGGATATACATCTGAGCAAACGCTGGGAGTTAGTGAAAGACAGGGAAGCCTGGTGTGCTGCAGGCCATGGGATCACAGTGTCAGACACGACTCAACAACATTCTCAAGGCATCTTCTTTTGGCTGAAATAGTCTTCCAAAAACTGAGGTCATTGAATTACTTCTTTACCAAACAGTTACTAGGATTCCTTATTGCCTTTGATTCAAGCTTGAATTCTTCATTCCAACATTCACAAACTTACACAGATGGCTCCTGGCATACCCTCTGAGTCTTACACTTATTTCTTCCTTGAAGTAGCACACTCAGCCCCACCACTTACTGCTTATAAAAGCCCAAGAGCTATCAGGCATTTATCCCAACTACAAAGACCACTTTAACCTTAGCAAATGCTCCTCTTCCATTGTACAACCACTAGCAGGACTAAGCTACCAACTGGATCTCGGTTCTTATGTGCACCTTCTGGTCATTTAGTGATGGCATGTACTTACAAATACGGGCAAAACCCCAAGTGATTAACATTATCAGCTGCCTTGTTCAACCAGGACATCACAACGTCTGTGTGGGAAATTCTAGTTAGTAATGATTTCAGTCCTTTGGCTAATTGTGAAACTCCCCAGTTCACAGTATATTGAACCTCAATCCCATGGTATGTTTTTGACTTAACACTGAGCCCCGAAATCCCCAGGTCTTAACCATACCTCTACTTCTACGAACAGTTGCACACCTGGGATTCGGATGGAAGCACCTGAGAACCGAAGACAGAGAGATGATGAAAACAGAGGAAATGATGGCAAGGTTAACATGTGAGTGAACTACAGCTTGCTGGCTCTGTAAGACCTATTTCCAAAGCCTGGGCACTTATTTTAGAAACTGTGAAAGATTTTCTAGAGATTTACTGCAAGAAATCGGTCCTGAGGCAGAGAGGGTTCTGAAACGCTTTCTATCATGCCTTATGTAACTCAGGGAAAAAAATATTATTCCCTTGAATTGGGGGTGAGACAAGAGATGGATTTCTACAGTGACTAACTGCCTAAATACTTCAAGCATTGCTGCCTTCCCCTGTCTTTGAAGAACAGGAAATAATAAATCAGAAGATTAGGGATTTACTTCTACTTCAAGGTGCCAATAGCCAAGCAAGTTAGCTGGCTCCATGCCTGAGGTTTTTCATGTGGGAGGTGGAGTCAGAGAGAGGGAGGCCCCAGAAGCTCTGAAGGGCTCTGAAGTCTGGTGATACAAAATAAAAGGGATACTCTTTACTGAAGTCACTTAGTTTCTGAAGGTCAGTGGCATGGTGAGAAAGGTAGAAAATTAGAGCCTCAGGTCTCCAAGTCTGTTAGGTGAGTCCCTCTTGAAATCAGAATAACATGTTTTCTAGATTACCTGGGTGTCTGGGGAGGCATCTCCTGCATTAACCTGGATATTATCACAACAGGCAGTAATGTGAGGACACTCGGGAAGGACTCCTTGGGGTGTTCTCTGGTATGGAATTCCAACAGCGCTTGCATTCCATTATGTATGTAAGTGAAATTCCATATTTCCTTCATTGGAAATCCATCTCCTATCCTCATTCCCCACCTGCAGCCCCTTGCTGGGGCTGTCGTTGGATTTTGAGCTATAATATTTGCCCCTCTGAAGACAAACCAATCTGCTGAGCACCGACGAATGACTAAGGCTATTAGGAACAAGTGGACAAGAAGATAAGAAGCCCCACTAAGTGAAGTGTTCTTACCAGGCTCTCAGAGGTTCAGCAGAAAGGAATCTTTCTGAATCTATAAGCCAGGGTCCACCCTGTCCCCCAGGAGCCATTAACCCACCCTGTCCTATTCCAGCAGTCAAATATTTGTGGGGGCAGGGGTGTGGGCAGGATTATGTAAGTGAATAAGGCAACCACCTTTCCTCTGGAGACAGGAAAGCCTGGTGTGGTCGTTAAGCTGCAAGTCCTGACTTTGTTGATTGCCAATCTTGAGTCAAGGTTCTGTGGTCCAAGATGCCCATCTACTCCATCCTTGGGCGCTTTCATGGAGCTGCTGGCACCTCATTTTTCTGGAATTCATGAGCCCTTTCCTAACTGAGGGATGGATCCAGTCCTGATTCCCATTTGCCTACTCAGCTGCTGTTCTCTTGTTCCCCGCAAGAGCCTTTCAATCTCTGTATTTCACAATCAGTCTCCCTAAGCCCAGCTGGATATTCCTCTCCCGTGGGTGGGACTTGGCCCATTGCCATTTCTCTTCTGACTTTGCACATCTGCTCTGTCTTAACCCACTTGTAGATCTGGGCAAGAGAGGCTGCCTCTGACAGTTCCTGCCTAGGACCCACATGAGCAAGGCTAGACACTTGACCTTCCCATTTGGAGAGCAGTGGTTGGAAGTTCAAGCTGGAAAATCCAGTCTCTTAGGCCAAATGCACCACTTACTGCCTTATGAGCTTTGGAAAGTCTTCTAATAAGTGCTCTGAACCAGCACTGCCCAACGCCAGACTGGAGCCTGAAGGCAAAGGGAAAAATCATCAATACTGACCCTGTCTTTATTTAGAATTTTGAGATTTTGCTCATCGTTATTTTTTTTTTTACATTACTTCTGGCTTTTTAAAATCTTGATTACTGATTTTTCTTTGGCACAGGGGAAGTTCTCCCTTAATTTTACACTCAAGGCAAGTGCCTCACTCACCTCACCTGCTTCTAGCAATGTCTTGAATCTCAGTTTATTTATAAATCTTAATAGTGCTGACCTATTTTTAAAATATTTTTTGAGTAATTGCATTTTTTTAAAAAAGCAATGAATAGAAATTGTGTGCACAAAGTGTGAGCAAAATACTTGACTAATGGTAAGTGCTCAAAAAAGAAAAAAGTGATTACAATTATCATATATTACCTTGTTTTATTATTATTTGTTAATATGTTCTAGTTCCTTACAAATGTTACTCAAGTCCTGTAAATTCCTTGAGGCAAGAATTTGGATTGCTGTCTTTGTATTTTTCTGTAGCAGTGTAGTGTTTTGCATATAATGTAAAAATTTCTCCATCAAAGCTGTTGCCTTATTAATTAGGGAATTGGAAAAGATTAGACCAAAGATCCATTCCTTCCACCAGTCCCTGGAAATCTGTCTGTGATTTCTTCAACATCACTGAGCTGAAAACAGCTTACCTGTAATCTGTGTAATATCCTTGCTACCTGTTTTATAACTTTTCTTCACATAAAACCTACTTTCAATAGTTACTATTTTTTCTCCCTGATGCTCTGGTTCATCACCATCACACATATAGGAGATGACCTATACATCTGGGAAAGAGTTCCAGCTCCAAGATTCTTCACCCACTGTGCTGGCAGCATTCCACAAGCTCGTCTTGGGAAACCATAATTGATTACTCTGGAGGGAAAACTCCATCTCAACACCAGCTGGCAGCCAGACCCTGCCCTAGAGCCCTTGAATTAGTCTCCAGAAACATCCTCAGCTGGGATAGTATAGGAGTGAATGGGGCTGACATTATCTTAACATCTAAAACGCCACTATTTGCCTGTTCTTTCTTAAATACAATCAAGACTGTGTTAATAAAGTCCCAGAGTGGTGAATTTTCCACTGGCTACCCTTGAGCCTCCCTAGTGGCTCAGCAGTAAAGAATCTGCCTGCCAGTGTAGCAGATGCGAGTTCAGTCCCTGGGCTGGGAAGATCCCCTGGAGAAGGAGATGGCAACTCACTCCAGTATTTGCCTGGAAAATCCCATGGGCAGAGGAGCCTGGTGGGCTACAGTTCAAGGGATCACAAAAGAGTTGGACATGACTTAGTGACTAAACAACAACCCTTGGGAATCCTAGCAGTACTTTTTTTCTTTTTTTTTGTATATTTGAACAGGCAATGTATTTTTTCATCCATCAGCTCTTGAACAAATATGCCAGGTAATAAAGAAACAATCCAGGGATGCAGGGGCATTGGGCCAGCAGCAGAAAGGAAAGAGGAGACCAGCTTTGAGAGATGGTGAGGTGGAGGTGAACATCGGTATCCTGGGATATATGGATGCTCTTATTCTGAGAGCTGAGTTGACTGTTAGCTGTTGGGTCCATTAAGGCTGCCATTCTAACTTTCAGGAATTGAAAAGGAAAACAAAAATGTTGATGATCTGTCCAAACTCTTCAAATGAAAAATGAGTAAGAATTTTTAAACATGAATGTGATTTCCATTCCAAGAAGTGCTTCCCGGATACCAAAAACATATGTTGGTGCTTTGCTTGAATAAAATTCTCGAGAGTTTTTCTACTATCTATCTGTGTACTGCATTCACCCATATGAACCCATGCCTAGCTATCCCAACATACATCAGATCACGAGATGCTAAGATCTCACCCAGCATGTGACGATAACAGCAGGAAATGAAGGGCAAGACAGAAAACAAAATATGTGATTTAAAAAAAACTCTTTGAAATCTCAAAGTAATATACTTTTTCCATATCTAATATTTTAGTAATTGATATATATTTGTGATTGCACCAGGTTTTAATAAAATTGCACAGTCAATAAGGTTGCTATTCCCAGCTTTGTTGACCTTATCCTCAAAGCAGTAGCACAAAAGAAGAACTCACCTTCAAGTGCCTTATAAATAGATGTGCGTTCTCTCTCCTTGGTCATGATTACTGTCAAGGTTGCGTGTGGTTTCTATTTTGGGCCCAAATGGCAGAAAAGCCGCTTCTGCAGCCAAGAAGCAGCATTGTAGGATGCCAATAAATTCTGGGGAAAATTACATTTTAAAAAGGAAAACTTTGACATACATCTGGCAATCGAACGGTTCTGAACATATGGCAGCCTGGTAGGTAGGAAGCTGTTGGAACATGGTAAGTTCGGGCTGAGTGCTGCCCCCATCCTGTTCCAGGGTGCATTTGGGAAAGGTCCTGTGGTGAGGACCACATCTCTTCCAACCTGGCGTGGCACTTTCACTGGGGAGGGGAGCTGGATGCACCTCATGTTTGTGTGAATGACCTTCTCCTGGCAACCTCTGATCAACTCCTTAGAACTATTTTTAGTAATGCAATTGGGTGAAAACTGGACTCACTGTGGGAACTGGCCACGACATCACAACTCTGCCAATAAATGAGACAAACACTGGATGACTAGAGAAATCCAGGGTGTCAGAATCATGGAATCCTGGTGCTGGGGGATGGCAGATGCCCAAGGTCAAAGTGCTGCTGGCAGGTGGGGCATGAGTCTCCATGGTCCAGTTTCTGCTAAAAGAGATCATGGCATCTGGTAAGGAAGTCCATGACTTGATGGGTCACTCATGTTGCAAGGGACAGGAAAAAGCCAGGCTTTCATGAGAGGAAGGAGAGATGTATCCTTTCACTGTGAACTCAGGAAGGAGAGAAGATGGAAAGAGAGAAGATGTTCACTGTGAACCCAGGAATTCATGCTCAAGACCCTCAGAGACATGTTTGTTGCTGTTGTTCAGTTGCTCAATCATGAACAACTCTTTGCAACCGCATGGACTGTATAGCACTCCAAGCCTCCGGGTCCCTTACCGTCTCCTGGAGTTTGCCCAAGTTCATGTTTATTGCATTGGTGAAGCCATCCAGAGACATATTTATTAGAGGGTAGTTCCCCGTTATCCTGGGTCTCCCTCCTCAATTCCTGCCATTTTGCGTTCCTTCAAGTCTTATTCACCTGGTCATCAGGGCTGCACGAGGCATTGCAAGGTCATTGAGATATGCTGAAGGACGTTGCTGCTACTCCCATGCTTCAGACAGAGACAGGAAGGCTCTGAGAGCATGTTTCTTGGCCAAGATCACACAGGTGATGAGCATTGCAGTCTGAACACAAGTCTAGATCCATATGCCTCTGAATACTGCTGTTGCTACAACACACTGACAGCCTCAAAATCTTAACTCATTTTCTGTTCCATGAATTGCAGACTAAACTGTAAAGACAAAGTGCTTCTTCATACCTCTGATACTTAAGCTTCCTCTGGATGGAGCATGAGCCGTTTTCAGCTTCAGAAACTCAAGGTACAGTCCTTTGCTCTCCCCTGACTAGGTAACTGAGCACAAAGGCTAACAGTGCCTACTGCCAGGCATCACCAGGCTCCTGTGAATACATTTTCACAGCATGTCCTCATGGCTTTAACATGTATACATACACATAGCTTCACTCACTGCCACACACACACATTCACTATCTTATTTAGAGCCAGAGTCTTAGATGCCTCCTTCAGAGCAGTGGTTATTAAGCTTTCTGTTCATACCTATGAGCAAGCGACTTGTTAAAATATAGATTTAACAAATCTAGAGTGGGTTCCAGAAATCTGCATTTTTAGCCTGGGCCTTCAGATGATTCATATTCAGGTAATTTATGCATCATTTTTTTTTGGAAGCACTGTCTTGGCTGTGAGACCCTTAAAGATGAGAGATGTCTCAAGCATTTTAATCTGCCCAGCACAGGTCACAAAAACAAGTCCAGGGCAGATAGTATTTGGTGAGAATAGATTGAATGAATGACTACATCACTCAATCAGAGATCATTATTTCAAGAGAGGCAAGAGGTTGAATTTTTAGGAGGTACTGAAATCCCACTTGGCCCTCTGGGGTCCAGCTGTCTGGACTATTTGTGAAGGAGTTTTGAAAATCCAACAGGATCTTCTTTTTTAATTTGTTCCCTTCTGTTGAGCAGATTCTATTCTTAAAGAGCTCTATGGTGCTATGTCTACAGTGTCTGGAGGTTTTCCTTTCTTCTCGATGAAACTCACCCCAAACTAACAACCTAGGGGATCAAAGACCCTGAGAGAAATCATCTCTGCCCCACCATCTGCCTGGCATGGAAGGGTTTGCTCCTTTTCCTGCCTTTCCTCCCACATTTTCCACCCTCCTCATGGCTTCCTGTCACTGAAATTGACCCTTGCTTATTTTTGCTTGAAGAATTAAAGAGCCTCTTGATGAAAGTGAAAGAGAAAAGTGAAAAAAATGGTTTAAAACTCAACATTCAGAAAAGTAAGATCTTAGCATCCAATCCCATCACTTCATGGCAAATAGATGGAGAAAAAGTGGAAACAGTGCCTGAAAATATATTGGGCTCCAAAATCACTGCAGATGGTGACTGCAGCCATGAAATTAAAAGACGCTTGCTCCTTGGAAGGAAAGTTATGACCAACCTAGACAGCATATTAAAAAGCAGAGACATTACTTTGCCAACAAAAGTCTGTTTAGTCAAGACTATGTTTTTTCCAGTAGTTATGTATGGATATGAGAGTTGGACTATAAAGAAAGCTGAGTGCCAAAGAATTGATGCTTTTGAACTGTGGTGTTGGAGAAGACTCTTGAGAGTCCCTTGGACTGCAAGGAGATCCAACCAGTCCATCCGAAAGGAAATGAGTCCTGAATGTTCATTGGAAGAACTGATGCTAAAGCTGAAGCTCCAATACTTTGGCCACCTGATGTGAAGAACTGACTCATTGGAAAAGACTGATGTTTGGAAAGATTGGGGGCAGGAGGAGAAGGGGACGATAGAGGATGAGATGGTTGGATGGCATCACCAAGTCAATGGACATGAGTTTGAGCAAGCTCTGGGAGTTGGTGATGGACAGGGAGGCCTGGCGTGCTGCAGTCCATGGGGTCGCAAAGAGTCGGACATGTATGTGTGACTGAAGTGAACTGATCAGCTCCAAAACACATGTCTTGTATTAATAATAGGTATCCCACTATTTCAGTCTACCTAGGGTTTTTGCATTCTTTCAAAAGGAGAATTCTCAGTAGCCCTCTCCCTGAGGGTGTGTCATCCACAAGGTCCCATAAATATCTCAGCAAATCTTGAGGCATACCACTAATGACCTATGTCCAGATTTTCTGAGAATAAGTGAAACTAAATGAAATACCATCCTACACTCAAGAGTTTTGTAAAACCCTTTGCTGACCTCCTGATCACCTTTGTTCATGGCATTTTCCTCGTCTGCCAGTCCGGTAACTGCACCAGAAAAAGGAATGTGGTTTCTGGGGTATTGAATGGCATCATCTTGGTGACTTCCGGCTGGTTCCTCTATTACTAAGTGCTCACAAGCCTGTGTTTCACTCACCTGCTCTCGAATTCTGATAAGCTACAGCAGGCCTTCTGGCCTACCATCAAGGAGTCTGCTTTTTCTAAAAATCCAGATATTCCTTGTTTGTCTTCAGCTCTCTGGAAGTCCTACTGTTTTCCGCTGGAGACCTTACTGACTCTCAGAATAAATAGTAACATGTAGGATGGAGTGGGTTTGGTGAGAAAATAAATGTTTGCTACACCACCTAACAGTCTTTCAAGTCTCATTGTGAATTGCCAAATGTGAGCTGGATGATTCCAAGCTACAAGATCTCTGGACAGAGCTTTAAGCAAGCATCTTGTCCTCTCTTATCTCCTCATAGCCGTGTCACCTATTCTGGAAGTTGTTCCTAGAGTAAGATGAGAGATGAGAAACAAGTATCCACAGAAATAGCGAAATAGGGGTGAGAAGCAATATGGTGTTTGATAAGAGAGTCCAGGAAAACACCAGACTGATTTAGAGAGTGATGGAGAGCTTTGGCTCTGCATTTGTCGCATTTTAAAAAAAATTATTTCTATCTAGAAGCATTCGTCCATACTTGGGTGATGATAATGTCCATTAGTCTAATTTCTAAGTAATATAAATAATAGCATTACAGAATGGAAGGAAGAAACAAGTGGTATACTGGAAAGGATAAAAAGTCATAGTAGTGGATATTTGGAGTTAAAAGTGGACATTTGTCCCAGGATATAATTTAAGTCAAAATAACTAGTTGCCTAAAGTGAATATTGTGTTATTGCATTAGTGAAAATGAAATGTATTTCTAGCAAACACATCCAGCAAATTTCTGTGCACACACGACTTCTAGAAGTACACAGAAGAAAATGACAATAATGATTATTTTTGGTGACAGAAATTAAGTATAGAATCATGCTTTTAACTTTTACCTGATGTAGATTTGGTAATTTTTTGAAGTGTTTATCTTACAAAAAACCTAGTTATCACCCTCACGTGTTTACTTTTGTGGGATAAATTTAAAAACAAGTAACAATTGCTTCACTCAGAAGTAAGCCCAAGGGATTCCACCTGAACGGCTGCATACTGGGATCCTTGTTTTTCATGTGGAGGTTGGGGAAGTCCAGAGGTGTTTGTACATCTCTGGGACCCACTGTTCTGGAAGGAGACCGGGGTCACTATAAGGTCAGCCCTTCCATGCTGATTTCCAAATCCACAAGGTTCAACTGAGTTCATTTTCTGCAGGGAGTTAACTCCCCTTGGCCTGCTCACACAGTCTGGACAGGAACATGCTTGGTTTTCCCATTCATCTGTTACTTCTCTCCCTCCTGATCTTGGAGGAAATTGGAAATTGTGTATTCAACCACTGGGTTTGGAGCCCCAGGCAAGACTGCTGATGGATTGGAGTTGAAGTTAATTTAGTGGTTGGTATTCCTCCTTCCCTAGCTGTCTTCCAGCCTGGGATCAGAAGGAGGATATGAGGAACTCTGAGGGTAGCTTCATGGGCAGAGTAACCACCAGTAATTGTTATTGTTGTCCAGTCACTAAATGGTGTCTGACTCTTTGCGACCCCATGAACTGTAGCACGTGCTGGGCTCCATGGGATCCTCCAGGCAAGAATTCTTAAGTGGGTTGCCATGCTCTCCTCCAGGGGATCTTCCCAACCCAGGGATCAAACCCCTGTCTCTCCTGGCAGGCAGGTTCTTTAACACTAGTGCCACCTGAGAAACCTCATACTCTGGGGCAAGGGCTGGCAAATTATACCTACAGAGCAAATTCCACCTGCTGCCTGTTTGTGTCAAGCTGAGTGGTGGCTCTTCGGTGAGAACAGATGTTGGAAGAGTTGAAGGCATTGATTCTTGGTCCACAAATCCTAAAATAGCTACTGTCTGGTCCTTTACAGAAAAAACCTGCTAGCTCCTGACTGAGCAGAGAATAAACAGAAGGCTGTTTCTCTAAGAAGCTCTGAAGACTGAGTCCTAAACTGCTTCACGTAGGGGCTGTGCTCGAGTTTGTGGATCCAAAGGCATCTTCCCCGGCTTCACCACACCCTGGCACTCTTACCTCGAAATTGAGGCTGCCAAGTCTGGTGCCAGAGCTTTGAATGATTTAGTAATGGTCATTTAGGATCATGGTAACTAACGACATTTCTTGAAACACGGTAACTGGGGCATGATGAAGAATTCCTCACATAAGGAAAATGGGCAAAAATATGCCCTCGCCCCTCACTGCAGTCATATTTATTCTGTTTGAGTTATTGCAACAGTATCATTGGTTCTCTACTGCAGTGAGAGCAAAGGTACCGCTGAAGTAACTGGGGCTGAGAAAGATCCAGTAACTTCCCAAAGTCACATAGCTAGTGAAGTGTGGTCCTGGGTGAACCTCAGGCAGATTCCAGAACATGCGTGCTTAAACTACAGTACAGGACAGCCTCCCCAGAAGGTCCCTGAGAGCTAGTTAGCATTCCTTTCTCTATTTTACAAATAAAGAAACTGGAGGTTAGAACACGTAAAACAATTGGAGGTCAGGCACCCCTTCAACCTCCTCTCTGAGTGCAGATTTGACAGAGTCGGAATTCGAGGCACTTTCCAGTGTTTCGTTGGATCGTGAAATGACCCTCTGGGGGCAACCCTGGTCTAGTGGCCAAGCCCTGGCTCCAAAGTCTGCGATGTGATGTGTGCCCTTGAGGGGAATCACAGAGCATCGTAAAGAGGTCCTCCAGCTTCATTCTTCACTGAGGAACTTTGGACAGCCTCGCGACTGCCTTTCCCCACAGCACAGAGCAGGCCTAACAGGGCTCCAGCAATTCCGCTTCTTTCCTACTTACATCAGGACTTCTGCCTCTCCACTTCCTCATCTGTGAAATGGCAGGGATAATCACACCTCTCTTCCAAAGGTACTGAAAACATCTAATGAGAGAATCCATGTAAAGTACTTGGCAGTTCATAGCATACGGTATGCACTCAAAAAATAGCAACTATCACAATAATGAGAGAGAAGGCCCTGAGGCTGTTATTAGATTAGATAGTATGAGGAAATAATAAAATACAACTTAACAAGTGTATGTGATGTGCCAGATGTTACATTAAGCTTTTTAGGTCATTACCGTTTTAAATTGTTTCATTGATCTCTTATTATCCCCATTCTATAGATGAGGAAAGCAGAACATGCCCAGAGAGGTAAAATTATTTGCTGTAGATTACATAGAGATGTTTGGATCTTAACCTGGGTCTGTTTAATTCCAGAGTTTACCTGGAATTCTTACCTACAATGCTATGCCAGTTATCTCAAATTGCCATCACTTTTTGGAATGCAAAAACGTAGAACAGAGGCTCCTAAGTTGTAACATTCATGCTAAACTTTATTAGACTTTTCTATTAAGAAGAAGCTGTGTTCAGTGAAAGCCTATTTATTAAAAATGAGCTTGAATAATAATATAATAAATGAAATAAAAAATCATGTCTCTTACTGTCAAACCAAAGATGGATTATGACATGTTGGACGAGTACAAATGATTCTATAGTCCCGATCCAGGAAAAGATTTGGAGGCAATTTTGCCTCTTAAGAAAGTATTGTACGACGCTCACTCACAGAGGATTTATGAGAAATGAAATGGAAACTCTTTCAAGATTTTATTAAGAGATATAGTCTTCCTGCATAACTTCTTTCCCTCCTGGACATTTATGAATGTTTGGCTGGAAGGGTGGTCTGGGAGCTTGGTTTTGATATATGTGGTTCCTACAAGAAGGTGCCAAGGGAGACATTTTTCCGTCAAAAGCCATATGCATGAGGATCCTGGAAAGTCTTCCAGCAACAGTGGACACTGGCAATAAAAATGATCTAGGAAGAAAACACGCCGGCAGTGCCAGTCACTACAGATGCTGAAGGACCAGGGGCCAAATACGTAAATACCTTCAGAACTTTGTGTGGAAAACAAAGCGGGTTTAAATCATCTTTCTCCCAGATTCAGAGTTTTTCAGGACACAGTCACAGCTAGAGAATGGCCAGCCCGGTGATTTGGTAATACAACCTCCAAGTGCACTGTTGAAACCCACAAGAGACAGGAAATGAGAAAGGTGTGTGACCTTGCAGTCATGGACCCCACCACACTGGGGCCATGCCACTGCTCAGCAGATAGACTGAGGGGCTTCCCCGGCGGTCCAGTGGTTAAGACTGCACTTCTCCTGCAGGGGGTGCAGGTTCAACCCCTGCTCTGGGAACTAAGATACTGCAGGGCCAAAAAAATCCCCCAATAGACCGAGCTTCCCACAATGCCATGGGCAGGATGACCTGAGTGTAACCAGGGCAGCCTCATGTCTCTTAGCATTCTTTATGATGTCTGCGGTTTGACACTAATCTTGACAAAATTCCTCAAAGCAGGAAGAAAAAATTTGTAATGGAGTATATCAAGCAAGCAAGCAAACACAGACACATACACACACACCACTACCGTCATCATCAACAACAACAGAGTGTAACTTTTGTATTTCTCTCTCTTATCTTTCTTTCCAAATTAATCTTGAACTATACTCTCCTTCCCCTTCTGAACATAGTACCCACTATCATTTTTGGTTCCTTGGCATTCCTATTTGCCACAGGACTTTTGCACAAGATGTTTGGAAACTTTTTCATTTGTTTTCTCGATGCTTATTCAACTTCTATTCATCCTTTAGACATCAGTTCTGACAGCAGCTTCTTAGGAAATCTGTGATACCTGACTCATTCCTCCTACATTAGGTTACGTTCTCTGTCATCCATAGGCACAGTTTTGCATTCTGGACACTTGCAGGACTTATTACAGACATACTGTGTATGTATGTGTGTGATGATTATTTGATTAATATTTGTTTTCCCTACAGGATGAACTCTTTCCAAGGAAAACAACTATGCCTGTTTTCCTTCACCATTTTATTTTTAGAGCTTTTGCTGGAATTGGGCCAGAGGAGCACCCAATAATTATTTGTCAACTAAGTGGCTAAATGTGATATTGTGATGTATAATAAGAAATATATATATTTCATATTCATCCCCATTTCTGGAGCAGAGCTAACCCCCTTGGAATTTCCTAAATGATGAAAGTGATAACAATGTCTAGTTATGTGAATGAGGGGACTTTTGGAAAGTCCCTGAAGATGGGAGCTGGTTGCCAAGAAAACCAACCTGTGGTTAGAGAGTTGGAACCTTCAGTACCACTCCCTCAACCTCCAGGGAGTAGAGAGTGCCTGGAAATTGAGATCAGTCACCAATGGTCAATGATATACTCAATCATGCCTATATAATGAAGCCTCCAGAAAAACCCAAAGGGAGAAAGAAGGTCCAGAGAACTTCCTGGTTGGTTACTATTGAGACTGGGGAGAATGGCTCATCTGAAGAGGGTGTGGAAGCTCCACCCTCCCTCCCCATGCATTATCTTATGGATGTCCCACCTAAGTTACATCCTTTTATGATGAACTGGTGACCTAGTAAGTAAAATGTTTGTCTGAGTTCTGTGTGCTGCTCCATTACTTAGTTGAACCCAAGAAAGAGGCCACTGGAACCTCCAACTTGTAGCCAGAGGGTCAGATGCACAGGAGATAAACTGGGCTTGTGGCTGATATCTGAAGTCTATGCGTGGAAGTGAGAGCTGGTATCAAAGTATTATTTGCTGAGCACATTGCCACTTCCTGGCAAGTGATGCCAATGCTGCTTATCTGGAAACCAGATTTTCAGAACCAGTAAACCAATGGCATTCCAATTTAGCTGTACATTATAAAATCATTTGGAAGGCTTTAAAAAAATCCGTTGCCCATGGGGCTTCCCTGATGACTCATGGTAAAGAATCTGCCTGCCAGTGCAGAAGACACAGGTTTGATCCCTGGCCTGGGAGTCACATGCCATGGAGCTATTAAGCCTGTGTGCCACAACTATTGAGCCTGTGCTCTAGCACCCAGGAGGTGCAACTTTTGACCCCATGCGCTGCCACTGCTGAACTATATGTTCTAGAACTTATGCTGCACAACAAGAGAAACCACTGCAATGAGAAGCCTGCTTGCTGCAACTAGAGAAAAGCCCATGCAGTGATGAAGCCTCAAAAATAAATAAATAAATGAAATCCTGATGCTTACAACACACCCCAAACAAATGAAATCCTAACCAATGGGGGTAGGTCTGAGACATGAATATTTGCAAAGTTTCCTAGGTGATTTCTGGACCATAAAGAAAGATGACTGCTGAAGAATTGATGCTTTTGAAATGTGGTGTTGGAGAAGACTCTTGAGAGTGGCTTGGACTGCAATGAGATCAATCCAGTCAGTCGTAAAGAAAATCAGTCCTGAATATTCATTAGTAGGACTGATGCTGAAGCTGAAACTCCAGTGCTTTGGCCACCTGATGCAAAGAACTGACTCACTGGAAAACACCCTGATGCTGGGAAAGAATGAAGGCAGGAGGAGAAGGGGACAACAGAGGATGAGATGGTTGGATGGCATCACTGACTCATTGGACATGAATTTGAGCAGGCTCTGGGAGTTAGTGAAGGACAGGGAAGCCCAGTGTGCTGCAGTCCATGGGGTCACAAAGAGTCAGACACACTGAGCAACTGAACTGAACTGAACTAGGTGATTTCACTGAGCAGTTAAGGCTGAAAACCACTGTGCTTGCTGGAGTTAATTTTCTCTTCTCCTTCTAGAATAAGTGAGGAGAGAGAGGCCAAAGACTTCTTAACATATGGCTGCTCAGAAGACATCATAAAGAATCTGCCTTTTCCCATCTCTCTTTTTAAAAGTAATAGATATTAAAGGTGTGTAACACAATACACACCACACACACACACCAAATTTCCAGTCTATACTTTGTGATGAGGCTTCTCAGACAGATTGTTCATCAAAATCACACCAGAAGGCTTTTGAAATACAGGCTGATAAGCTGCACCTCCAGAGGTTCTGATCCGATAGATCTGGGGTGGGGTCTGAGAATTTGTGCTTTTGCCAAGTTCTCCAGTGAGGCTGATGCCACTTGTTCAAGGCCCACATTTGGCGGACCACTCTGCCTGAGGAAAACAGTAAGAATGGGAGGAATACTTCCAGCTTCTCTCTTTCCTGTTCATTCCCTGGCTGCCAGTGACTTTGTGTGGAATGATGCAGAAAGAAGGAACTCTTAAATACCTGTGACTCAACCCTTTGTGAGATTTCTCTTTCAACTTGGCCCTCACTGACTGTTGGCATTCTGGACCCAGAAGCCCTCCAGGGTCAGGGACCAAGCCTGGCTTTGAATATGTATCTAAGGCTCTGATTCTAATAAGATTGTCTGCTCCCCAAACCCCTCAGGTGATTGAGCCTGGACACTAGATTTTAGATCCATCTAGAGTTTATTAAAGGGACCCAACTGACTATACATAGATCTAGTTCAGTGTTACCAGCAGTTTTTCGGCATATCATTCAGTTTCTTGTGTCTGTTCCTTAATTGGTTACTAACTTGGGGAGAGGTGAAAGGTGTAATTAATTTTCACTACTCAAATCCCATCAGCATCTTGAAATTAACTTAAAACTTTGAGTCTTGTCACATCTAAAAATCTCTTCATTAATCCCTACATGTGATTGATAGTTTGACTGGAGACCCAAATCTATGGGAAAGAGACACTTTCCTTATAATCATTGAGTTATTAGGCCTAGAGTTAGAGAATTTGCAAAACTTTCAGCATTTTTGTAGATCCTAAGTACTCTTAGGGTTGGAAGCCCCACCTCTCAGCATATGAAACATAATGCAAACAATTGTCACAAAGTAATATTATATTTCACATGCATTTATTTAATGATCTCTCATTTTTTTATGTTTTTGATTCCATCTCTATGTATATACACACATAAACACTACATATGGATACAATATTTCTATGTTATATGACATATATCCTGCATTATTTATAATATCACATATTATATAATACATTATATGCTATATGCAGATATAGATATAATGTATATTTTTATAAGAAAGTTCCTTTCTAGAAAACATTTTCATAGAACTTAAGAAACTCATGAGACCCTAGACTCTCTGTCTTATTGTCTAAAGGATAAAATAATCTTAAGATACAACATTGGTGAGGAAAAGCTTGAGGTTAGTTTAATTTTTTCTTCTTTATAGGCAACTTCCCTGGTGGCTCAGAAGTTAAAGTGTCTGCCTCGAATGTGGGAGACCTGGGTTCGATCCCTGGGTCGGGAAGATCCCTTGGAGAAGGAAACGGCAACCCACTCCAGTACTCTTGCCTGGAGAATCCCATGGAGGGAGGAGACAGGTGTGCTATAGTCCACGGGGTCGCAAAGAGTCGGACACGACTGAGCGACTTCACTCACTCATTCTACATCTTGGGAAATTTTTGGATCTGCTCTTTATTCTTAACGCTTGACGTGTTACAGCAATGTACGTAAGTTCGGACGTTCCTATTGCACTGAACTCTATCCCCTCAATATGAATGGTGTGACTGTTATTTCTCTGGGAAATTCTCATATATTAAAACTTTGATATTTTTACTCCTAGCGTTATTTTTTCCCTGTATCTTTATTAATGGGGAAGAATCCTATTAATAGCTGCACCACATTTCATTAAATAGATTGGCGCTGGCCCTAATGTTATAAACTTCAGTTCAGTCACTCGGCTGTGTCCGACTCTTGGTGACCCCATGGACTGCAGCACGCCAGGCCTCCCTGTCCATCACCAACTCTCAGAGTTTACCCAAACTCATGTCCATTGAGTCAGTGATGCCATCCAACCAGCTCATCCTCTGTTGGCCCCTTCTTCTCTCGCCTTCAATCTTTCCCAGCATCAGGGTCCTTTCCTATGAGTCAGCTCTTTGCATCAGGTTGCCAAAGCGTTGGCATTTCAGCTTCAACATCAGTCCTTCCAATGAATATTCAGGACTGATTTCCTTTAGGATGGACTGGTTGGATCTCCTTGCTGTCCAAGGGACTCTCAAGAGTATTCTCTAACACCATAGTTCAAAAGCATCCATTCTTCGGCACTCAGCTTTCTGATAGTCTAAATCTCACGTATATACACGACTACTGGAAAAACCATAGCCTTGACTAAACAGACCTTTGTTGGCAAAGTTTTCCTTCCAAAGAGTGTCTTTTAATTTCATGGCTTCAGTCATCATCTGCAGTGATTTTGGAGCCCCCAAAATAAAGTCTGCCACTGTTTCCACTGTTTCCCCATCTATTTGCCCTGAAGGGTTGGGACCGGATGCCATGATCTGAGTTTTCTGAATGTTGAGCTTTAAGCCAAGTTATAAACTTGGACTGCTATAAGCAGCATTTTTGCTTCTCCTTCTTGTGAATTATTTCCTCAGGAATTATATTTATTAGGCCAAAGACTGGGAAGCTGTATATAGAATTTCTTGAGACCTCTGGTTTCAGAAGACCCCTTTAATGAGTGTTTTCTACACTGAAGAAGCAAGTCTGGGAGCAGTTCCTAGACGGGTTATAGGTCACAAAGACACAGCCCCAGGGCTGCTCTGGAAAGGCGGACTTCCTCTGGGTGGGCAGTTCAGGTGTTCTGCAGACAGACGCTTGTGAGGATAACCCTTTGCTTCCCCGTTCTGCCTGTCTGGCAGATGATATGCCAGATGACACGCCAGTGTCTGGCATACCCGCCCAGGGACCTTGCGTGAAAGACTTTGCCCTGTGCTGCACTGTTACAAAGAACAGTGTCTTGAATAAGAAGGTATTTGTGAGATAGTTGACTCTGTTGTGTGCAGGCCTCCTCTGAACTCCCTGATCCATGAGGAATCTGGACAGCTGTGCCTTTGGAGCCAGGAACAATTCACAGGGCCCATCCCAGCTCATTCCACTGCCTGGAGCCACAGTGCTGGCTTGCAGCCAGCATATCCTTGGCTGTGGGATAGAACAAGGTTGCAATTTTTGTTTGTTTTAATAAGAAAAGAGACAAATCACAGGGCTTATTTTGTAAGCTACAAAGGATTACTCAGTGAAAAAGCAAAGGGCATTTTCCCAGTGAAGAGTCAGGGTGAGATTGGGATCTACATGATTTATGTCAAAAGCTGCTTAGGACTGTCCTTTGATTGTTCCAGGTGAGTAAGTGTGGGTCATGTGAGCAAGCCTGGGATGTCAGTAAAAATGTGAACATACACTGGCCACGGTGACACTCACCTACTAATGTCCACCTCCTTGCTTTGTTTTGTAATATTTCAGCACCATCACAACATAAGCATAAGCTTCTAAGGGTGTCCCACTCACCTGTGTCCCAAGACTGATGTCTCCTTAAATATCTATACTGTAAGAGTTTGGACAGATTTTGCATGCCCAAGAATTCCAGGTCATTTAGTCACCTACACAGCACACATTTATTGTGTCCATACTATGGGTCAGCATAGTATGGCGGACAGAGGATGGAATCTGAAATCCATTTGACTTCATTGGATCAATTCTCAGGTGTGTGATCTTGAGCTACTCACACAGCCTCTTTTAGCTTCAATTTCTGCATCTATGAAATTCTTATGATACTTGATTTATGGTATTCATTCAGCTGATAATTAACAGAATCAGACTCAAATATCACCCGGATGTTGGAATACCTGGAAATGTAAAGTAAATATTATTAATGTGCCAGAGGTGCTAGTGAAAAAAAAATGGACGACATGTCTGAACAGGTGAGGAATTTCAGCATGGACGTTTTCATTTTAGAAATCAGAAACACAGGATCAAAGAATGATATCTTTAGTGAGTTCATTAGTACACTTGGCACAGTCAAGGATGGATTCAGTGAACTAAAAGGTGGTCATACCAATTATAAAAATAAAATTGGATGCACATGTAAATGGACATAATAAATGGCTGTTGAACAGTTTGTTGTTGGCTTAAGTCACTAAGCTGTGTCCACTCTTTGCTACCCCATGGACTATAGCCTGCCAGTTTCCTCCGTCCATGAGACTTTCAAGCAAGAATATTGGAGTGGGTTGCCATTTCCTTCTCCAGGAGAACTTCCCAACCCACAGATCAAACCTGCATTTTCAGCTTTGGCGGGTGGACTCTTTACCACTGAGCCATCTGGGAAACCTATATTGAACACTTTATCCAAATGAAAACACAAAAAGAAACAAGAAACAAGAAAAAAAAAGATTATCTAAAAAGCGTGGGACTATGTCTGATACATATGTGATCGATGTAACTGAAATCACAGAAGCAGAGGCAGAATCCAAGATGCTCAGAGAACATGAAGCAGCCCAAGTAAGGAAATGCATGTATGGGCTACAGAGTCATGCACACACACACACACACACACACCCTTAAACTATCATAGGCAGAATTTTGAAATTGAAGGATAAAGATAAAATATTGAAATACAGAAGAAAAAAGGGTCTTTTATATACAGAGGAAGACACAAGAATTAAAGTCAACTTACAATCAGAAACTACAAAAGCAAAAAGGAAATCAAATCACATCCATAAAGTACTGAAAAAAACCAACAAATCAAATGCAAACAAAAACGCTGTCACTGTAGACTTCCTAAACCCAACCCATCTCCCCCAAAACTCAGTAATGAAGGGGAAGTAACGCTTTATGAGACAAACAAAAATGAAGAGAATCCATTATTAGCAAAACTTTGGCACTAAAAAAATGCTAAAAAGTTCTTCAGGGAGAAGAAATATCCTAATCAGAAACTTGGATTTACGCAGAATAAGATAATTGTCTGAAGTAAAAAAATGGCAGCAAAGTATTGTTTCTTTATTCTATTCGTAGAAGTCAATTTATGACAACCGTGTAAAGGATGAAAAGGAAAAATCTGGAGTATAGTTTTGTAAGATCGTGAAGAAAACTAAAAGAAATTCTTTGCAACCTTGTAATAAGCGATGATTTTTAGGACACAAAAATTACAAAATAAAAAATTATAAAGTAGACTTCATCAAAATTAAAAGGTGCTGCTCATTTTGATTAACAAAGTGAGATAAGCCAAAGTCTAGGAGAAAACATTAGAAAACACATATTTAATAAAGGATATTCATACTATGTAAATGACTCTGAAAATTCAGTAATAAAAGCACTCAGTTTTAAAAAGGGTGAAACACTTTCACAAACGTTCCACCAAAGAAGATAAGACATCAACAAGGGAGGATATTAAAAGATCATTAATAACTAACAAAATGTAAGCTAAAATAGCAATCAGACACGGCTACGTACTCATTAGAAATGCTTAAAAGAGCTAATCATAGCATGTGCAGGTATGGATATGGAAGAAAAGGAATTCTCATGCATTGCTTATAGGAATGAAAAGTAGTATAGAAACACCGGAAACTCTGGCAGCTCCTTAAGTTAAATATCGGGCTTCCCTGGTGCCTCTGATGATAAAGCATCTGCCTGCAATGCAGTAGACCCGGGTTCAGTAGTCCCTGGGTCGGGAAGATCTCCTGGAGAAGGAAACGGCAACCCACTCCAGTACTCTTGCCTGGAAAATTCCACGGATAGAGGAGCCTGGTAGGCTACAGTCCATGGAGTTACAAAGAGTCAGACACGACTGAGCAACTTTACTTAAGTTAAATGTACATCACTGTAAGATCCAGTAATTCTACGTAAAAATGCTTATATGTATTTTACTTATAATTATCAAATACTGGAAATACATACTGAAAATGCCCTTCAACTAGTGAACAGATAAACAAAATGTGGCACATCCATATATGGAATACTATTCCACAGTAATAAGGGACATACTATTGCTATACCCAAAGCAATGGATGAACCTCAAATGTTCTTAAGTCAGATTCCAAGGGCAAACTTATGAGGATAGAAATCAGGTCAGTGGTTATCAGGGCTTGGGTTGTGAGAGAGGTTTTTTTTTACAAAAAGACACTTGTCTTTTTTTCTAGAAAAAGACCTTTGGGTGGTCGTGCTACAGCTTGTCTGTGTGCCTTTGTCAAAACTTGAGACTGTTTACTAAAAAGGAGAAGCTGTAGTGTGCATAAGTTATACCTAAAGTTTTCAAAATTGCCTCTTTTTCAAGCATTTTAGGATTTTTTCTTTTTTTAATATAAATTTATTTATTTTAATTGGAGGTTAATTACTTTACACTACTGTATTGTTTTTGCCATACATCAACATGAATCCGCCACAGGTATACACGTGTTCCCCATCCTGAACCCCCCTCCCTCCTCCCTCTCCATACCATCCCTCTGGGTCATCTAGGATTTTTATTTATCTTCGTTTAACTGGTTTCTAGCTTAACTTCTGTGTTTGGAGAACATACTTGATATGACTTCAATACCTTGACTGAGACTTTATGGCACAGCGTCTGGTCTGTTTTGATAAATGTTTCATTGCACTTAAAATAAATGTGTATTCTGCATTTATTGGAAGCAGAACAACAGTAACAAAATAGGCCAAAATCTATGTGGCTCGTTGTTACCTTAACTAGCAAACAAATACCTAAACCCTTCGAATCACCCACCTTCACCTGTATCACTTCAACTGTCTGATTCCTTAACAATGGGCATTGGCTTTTGCAGGTCCAGTTTAGACAAAATTAGAACTTTAGTGATGAGTCTATGTTTCTTTACTATTGTTTAGCCTTTTTCCCATTCCCATCTCCCTTTCTACCTTAGAATAAGAACCTATGATATCAAACTTCTTCTGACTTTAATTCATGGAGAATGAAAATGTGATCAGTCAATGACTCCTGGTTTGTCTTGTAGCAAAGTTATGTACATTTAAATAAAAGTGCATAGAAATTCCAGTGCTTAACCTAAGGAGATACCTCATTTAAAGAAAGAAGTATGGTTCAGATTTGACCTAAACTCATAGCTCAGTTGCATAATTTATACTGTGTCATCTGAAACAATTTGCTCCATCATCCTGTGATTCAATACTTTTTCCCCTGTAAAATGGAGATTAAAATCCAGCCTGAATCACAGGATCATCGTGAGGATCTTAAGAAAGAAGGGTTTTAATACCTCTACCTCCACGCAGCCTGAATACTCGTGAAAGGCTATGCGTAAAGTCAGGATGGCTGACATGAGATTTCCAGTAGAATTTCTGGGCTGGGATATTGCCTGTGTCTGTAGGCTGATGTATGTTTTGGGAGAGACTAGGAGCTATCTCATGGGGTTTGATAGAAACTGGAGGAAAAAATTCCCCCCACCCACCAAAAAAAAAAAAACAAAAAAAAACAAATAAAGAAGCCAACCAAACCAAGAAACACCTCATGCCATTTCCCCTCTTTGCTTGAGGCTGATTACCCATAAGTGCATAAGTGCTAGGCTCATTTGCAAAATTTTCAGAGCAATGTTTGGAGATGGGACTCAGTAATCAGCAAACCCCACCCCCACACCCATAGAAGGTATTCCCACCACCCTCCCCTCCAATCTGAGAATATCTAGAAAAAAAGGAAACTTTTTTCCTGAATTAAGACTAAGCAGAGATAATCCCAGAACCAAAATCCCCTTGGCGTTGGTCATGTAAATTCTAGTTTATCTAAACAAATGTGATGTGAGCCCCTTTGTTTGCAAATCTATGATAGGCCTTATCCATGCTTCTGCCTCTTAGTGCCTGGTTGTTGTTGTCAGTCACTCAGTCATCTGACTCTTTGCAATCCCACGGACTGCAGCACGCCAGGCTTCTCTGTCCTTCACCATCTCCCAGAACTTTCTCAGACTCATGTCCTTTGAGTCAGTGATGGCCATCCAACCATCTCATCCTCTGTTATCCCCTTCTCCTCCTACCTTCAGTCTTTCCCAGCATCAGGGACTTTTCTAATGAGTTGGCTCTTTGCGTCCCGCGGCCAAAGTATTGGAGCTTCAGCTTCAGCATCAGTCCTTCTAATGAATATTCAGGATTGATCTCCTTTAGAATTGAGTGGTTTGATCTTCCTCCATTCCAACAGATGCTCAAGAGTCTTCTCCAACACCACACTTCAAGAGCATCAGTTCTTCAGTGTTCAGCCTTCTTTATGGTCCAGCTCTCACATCCCTACATGAGTACTGGAAAAAACATAGCTTTGACAATATGGACTTTTGTCAGCAAAGTAATGTCTACTTTTTAATATGCTGTCTAGGATTGTCATAGCTTTCCTTCCAAGGAGCAAGCGTCTTTTAATTTCATGTCTGTAGTCACCATCGGCAGTGATTTTGGAGCCCAAGAAAATAGTCTGTCCTGGAACATATGCCAAAAGGACTCGATAAAGTTTTGATGATTTTGCATTTTGTTTGGTTCACTGAAGCTTTGCTAAACTCTGTAGCCATATCTGCAAACACAGGTGATGGGAAGGGGTGATGGCCAAGCATAGAATTGCTTCATCTTGAGGTCAAATTAGGAAAATATGGTAAGGGTCCAAGAATGCATGTTTTCTGTCTTGCCTTTCTTTGTACTGAATGGAAAAAAAAAATCAGAGAATAAAAAGGAGCATTTATTAAATTTCTTCTTAAAGCCAGTGTGCTAGGTAGAAAAGGAAGAAGTAGAATACAGACCCCAAATGCAGACCTTCTAAAAATTTTAATTTCCTCTTGGTCACTAAATGGCTACTTGAGTTAACTTCCCTATGCCTTCGTTTCCTCCTTCATAAATTGGTGATGGTTTTGGTAGCTACCTAAAAATACCTTAAAATCGTGACGAGCACATAAGTTCTTATATATAGAGGACACAGAATAGTGTCTGGTACACTGTAAGCATTAGAAGTATTTGTTGTCATGTAATTTCATCCATACTTGACAATAACATTATGTGGGAGAAATTTTTATCTATTTGATAAATGAAGAAACTGAGGCTGAGTTGAAATGACTTGCCCCGAGCCATACCATCAATGCACAGAAGAGCTGACTGAATTAAGAATGAATTAAGAACAATGCTGTTTTATTTCCTAAGCACAGTAGGACATCTCTAGGAACTAGCAGGTT
Organism: Redunca redunca; assembly: GCA_006410935.1. Lineage (NCBI taxonomy): Eukaryota > Metazoa > Chordata > Mammalia > Artiodactyla > Bovidae > Redunca > Redunca redunca. The sequence continues at coordinate 922,408 of SJYQ01000875.1, read as the reverse complement.
GGATTCACCACAAGTGTAAGAAGGATGCTAACAGTGAAAAGGGGCTGTCACAGAACAGGGTTGCAATCTTTTGGTTCTGATACTAGCTACTCCAAGGATCTCGGGTTGTCACTAATCTTTGACTCAATTTTCTTATCCAGTTAATGGGAAAGAATGACTGATTTATATTAGATATTCAGATTTCCTTTCCTTGGGATAAAGCTTGATTTTTTTTACCTCTTTCCTAGCTTGGAATGGGTGGAAAGTCATTCCAGCTCTCTGTCTTTCCTCAAAGATATCAGGGCAGATAGCTCAAGGAGGACAAGGAATTTGATGTACTATGGTGGCACTAGTGATAAAGAACCAGCCTGCCAATGCAGGAGACATAAGAGATGCAGGTTTGAACTCTGGGTTGGGAAGATCCCTGGAGGAGGGCATGGCAACCCATTCTAGTACTCTTGCCTGGAGAATCCCATGGACAGAGGAGCCTGGCGAGCTACAGTCCATGGGGTTGAAAAGAGTCAGACATGACTGAGTGACTTTCACTGTTACTTTGAAGTTAACCAAATATCTCTGGACTTGTGATACTGTGATTTATAATAAGAAATATACATTTGGTCTCTGATCATGTTCCTGGCAAAGAGCTACGGAAACCCTTGGAATTTCCAGTGAGGAGTGATGAAAAGTGTCTTTGTTATGTTAATGAAGACTTTTGGAGAGCCCTTTTGGCAACCCAAAGATGGGGATTGTTTGTCAGGGGAACCAATCATGAGTTTAGAGGCTCGGAACTTTCAGTAACCAGCCCTAACCCCCTCAACCTCCAGGGAGCACAGAAGGACTGGATGGAGGTCAACTCAGCTGCCAATGATGATGTATTTAATCAGCCATGTTTTTAACAATGAAGCCTCCATAAAACCCCCAGCAAAGGACAGGTTTTGGAGGTTTCTGGGTTGGTGAACACATGGAGATTCAGAAAGAGTAGACAGGGCATAGCAGCCCCACGCAATTTCTCCATACCCTGTGCTACACATCTTCTGTCTGGCTGTTCCTGAGCTGTAGCTTGTATCATAAACCAGTGATCTAGTAAGCAAAATGTTTCTTGGAGTTCCGTGAGCTGCTCTAGCAAATTAACCAAACCTGAAGAGGAGTGGTCTCAGGAACCTCTGATTTACTGCTGGCTGATCAGAAACACAGGCGATGACTTGGGTTTGTGACTACCATCTGAAGGGGGTGGGGCCAGGACTTGGAGGACTGAACACTTAACCTGTGAAATCTGATACTACCTCTGGATAAACAGTGTCACAACTGATTCGAACATAGGACACTCAACTGATGTCTTAAGAATAGCTTGTTGGAATCTAGAAAAATGGTGCAGATGAACTTACTTGCCAAACAGAAATAAAGACACAGACATAGAGAACAAATGTATAGGTACTAAGAGGGAGAAGAGGGGTGGGATGGATTGGGAGGTGGGGATTGACATATACACACTACTATGTATAAAATAGATAGTTAATGAGAACCAGCTGTATAGCACAGGGAACTCTACTAAAGGCTCTTTGGAGACATAATGGGAAGGAAATCCAAGGAAGAGGGGATATATGTGCACGTGCGGCTGATTCACCTTGCTGTACAGCAGAAACTGACACAGCATTGTAAAGCTACTATACTCCAGTTTAAAAAAAAAAAAAAGATTGTTGGTTAGAGAACCCCACCTCCCCCACTCATGTTGGAGTTGGTCTCAGAACACAAGAGGGTAGTAGCTGGTGCTTTGGCCTACTCCCAGGGGTCAGTGGTGTTTCTGAATAGAGTTCTATGTAGCAACTTCGTAAAACTTAGAGTCTCTAATCTGTCAACCCACATTCCTTAACACCTTGTTCTAACTTTATACCTCTACAAGTCCAAAGACTCTCTTATTAAATTAACCTGGATCTAGCTAATTATTTTGAATTTAATGTCTAATTTTCTTAAGGGATATTAATGGATTATTCATCTCTGGCAACTCCTGTAATCACACCTGCTGAGATAAAACTGGTGGTGGTGTGTGTGTGCATATGTGTGCACACATGCAATACCTGCAGGATTCTATTATATTTTGCCAAAGTTATCACCTAAAAGCAAGGTCTGTTTTTCCACTCACCCTCAAAAAAGCATCAGATTACCTTCCTTTGCCAACTAGCAATCATATTTCTGGGTAAAATGTAAAAATCAGGTTCAATTACAGGAGAGAAATCACCGACATGTGCTAAAATGTGGATGTTTCCATTTCAGCAGGACTAATAGTTCTCAGTTGTTAATGACATAACCTTAAGAAAGCCCTTTACCTTCCCTGCTGGAGACAGGAAGGAGAAGGTTGTGTCCCAGGCACTAGTAGAGAGAAGATTGGTCTTGAAGCCTACACAATGTGGTTTGAGTGACAAGGGTAATGCTTTTCAGGAAGGTGCTTTTATCTATGACTCAGGAAAAAATATACTCCTGAAACTGGGGGACCTGAACTTTTAACATGAAGTTGATGACCTGTGCCTCATTAGGAAAGTCTAGAGGGATTATATCGGCTTCCCAGGTGGTTCAGTGGTAAAGAATCTGTCTGCCAATATATGAGATGCAGGAAATGAAGGTTCGATCCCTGGGTCGGGAAGATCCCCTGGAGTATGAAATGGCAACCCACGCCAGCATTCTTGCCTGGCAAATTCAATGGACAGAAGAGCCTGGCAGGCTACAGTCCAAGGGGTTGCCAACAGTTGGTCACGACTAGACAACTGAGCATGCATGCAGGGTGATTATATAGTTTATCTTCCAAACCAGGACACTTTTGAGAATAATAGGTGATTCTATTAATGACTACATCGGGAAAAATGAGCATAAGAACATGATTGTCCTTGACAACTTAATATGTATGTTTTTCCTACATAAAACCTTCTACTGCCCTTCCTGTACCTTCTCATATCCCAAGCATCTGACTTAAATTGCAAATCCAAGAAAGCTGAACCTGTGCAGATTTAGTCAAACTGTCTGAGTGCTGGGTGTCCTGGTGGTGGTGGAGGGGTAGCAGACCAGTTTTAACACCAGGAGATTTATAGTACACATTTGACTGTGACCTTTCCAAGCAAAGTTAGGCACCCAGAGTGGTCACATGTCCTCTGAAGTATGTGGAATGTTGGCAACCAGACCCAAGCAGTTTACAAGTGTCATTTGCATGGTCTTTGGTGGGTGAAGGAGGGTGTTGGTATCCAGGGGAAGAATGTAGGAGACCATCAGAAATTTCCTGGTCTTGGCTGAAAATGGAGGGCCCCACTTAGATTTCTGCAGCTCCAAACCACATTTTAGGCTTGCTGTGCAGGGCAGTTCCACAGGGATCAGAAGGCTTGTGTTACCAGAGTTCAGCAGGCAGGGCAGGAAAATCAATACCCTACTGCTAAAGGTTAAGAGTTTATCCAGCTGAAAATAAATAAATAAAATAAAGGTTTGGCTTTTCTGCAGGCCTCCAAGGTGACTGGGAATGGGCTTCATTCTTTGGGCTCCAGCTTTCAGGGTCTTGGTGGTGGAAGTATACATGAGTCAGAAAAAGAATCTGTCAGAAACAAAGATTTCAGAAAGAATCGGAGTCACAGACTCAGGGAGGCTGGGCCTTTGTATCACCTAATTTAACCTCTTTAACTGACAGACAAAAATGCTGAGGTTCTGGATAGAGGGTCAAGGAGCCCAAATCTGTTACTGTATAATATGGGAATGCTCTAGATATCAAAGTCTTCTGGTCTCAGGACATTCTCCCATAATGTATTTATTTAAGGCAACAATATCCACTCCCTTCTCTGCCTTCCATTTAACTCCTCTGTGTCCTTTGCAGAATTGTCACAAATTTCTTTCTTGGGTATTAATGGGACTCATTTCTGGATCTTTTGTTGGTGATACTCCCCTGGGGTAACTGAGAGAACAAATGTGAGTGGGGAGATGATGGCAACCATCTTCCCATTAACGTGACACCAACAGAGAGGAAAGCTGAGACAAAAGAGGGAAGCAAAAGAGACTAGAATCTAGCAATATTATTTGAGTTTATCCATACAACCACATATGATTCACTAACCGTAAAATGTTTGTTGGATCTGTAAACACATTCCCTTTTCAGTTTGATCTATTTTGAGTTGGCTTTTCTGTAATAACCGGAAGAAACCTACTTACACAGAAAGATGGCAATTCGAGCAAGGTCACATAGTCAATCAGAACTTCCCAGGTGGCACTAGTGGTAAAGAATCTGCCTGCCAGTGCAGAGACGTAAGAGACATGGGTTCGATCCCTGGATTGGAAGACCCCATGGAGCAAAAAAATGGCAATCCACTCCAGTATTTTTGCCTGGAGAATCCCATGGACAGAGGAGTCTGGTGGGCTACAGTCCACAGAGTTGCAGAGTCAGACACGATTGAAGAGACTTAGAATGTACACATGCGTGCACATAGTAAATAAAACTTCCAGCACTTAAAAGCTTTTTTCCTCAAGTAGAATTATTTTTCCTATATACTTATATCTATCTTCAGGAATACATATGTAAATGGATAGCAGGTGAGCTTACCCAAAGTTCACTAACTGCACTTATACCTAAACCAGAGCGTGCATTGGTAGAATGTTTTAATACTTCTCTAAAGTGATGGTCCTTTTCTTCTTAAACTCTTCTTAGAAAGCAAGAGAGTAAAGAAAAAAGCAAGGATAATTTTGTTTTCTTCCAAATCCAAATTGGAGTATCCTGCCTAGTTATGATATAGGACACCACATTCAACAAAGATCTCGCAAAGGAATTCAATCTGCTTAGCTTGCAAGAGGAAAAGCCCAGGAATCATGCATTGACTGAACATTTATCAAACTCTGACTATGAGAGGAAGGACAGCCACGTTCCAGCTATTCCAAGAGGTAGAATTAAGGTTAAGGGCAGGGAAATATGGGGAGATGGGTTTTGAATCAACAATAAGTTTTTTATCAATTAGAGCTGTCCAATAACTTATGAGATATATCATGATTGGTTTTGTTTAAGAGGAAATCTTCAATTTGATAAAAGTATATATTCATAATCTTTCAAAACTCTTTCCACTCTTCCCAACTTCTTACTTTAGAATTCTAAGAGTTAGGTGATAGATATTTCAGGACAGGGTAACAGGAAATTAGGCAGGGGTGTATGGGGAAGGAGTGTGACTGCTAGGAAGGCTGATAGAAAATGTTTAATGTGGGACATAAGCTTGCCTTCTATCTTGTATTCAAAAATTCTCCAGCTACATTAAATATCTAGAAGAGGTACATTTCTCTTGAAGTGTAAAAGTGTGTTAGTCACTCAGTCCTGTCTGACTGTTTGTGACCCCTTGAACTGTAGCCCATCAGGCTCCTCTGTACATGGAATTCTCCAGGCAAGAATCTTGGAGTGGGTAGCCAGTCCCTTCTCCAGGGGATCTTCCCAACCCAGATCAAACCTGGGTCTCCTGCACTGCAGGCAGATTCTTTACCTGGGAAGCCCATTTCTCCTGAAGGGTTTCCAATAAACATTGCAGTTATTCTGTCCTACACAGTGCTCTTGAGTTTGATTTATATTAGCAGAGTAACTGACAAAGATAAAAAACAAACAGAATGGCCACGGGTGGTGGAAGCATTACTGGTGTATAGAAGAAAAAATGTGACTAGTGGTCAGACAAACATGAGTTCAAACCCAGACTCATATACAAAGCAAGTTGACCAACTAAAGGAACATTTTTTTTTTCATTAGTAAAGATGAACTAATATATTTCTGTGTGTAGGGAAACTTTTGAAAATAAATATCATAACATATACAGAAAATACAGAAGCTAAATATTTCCTTTTATGCTAATTTTAATCCTTAGAGATAAATTCTTAACATCTTTAATAATTTTCTTCAAATTTTTAAATGTGTCTAGATAGGCTTGGT
>SJYQ01000875.1:901427-915240 GCA_006410935.1 Redunca redunca | reverse complement strand
GTTAAGATTAACACTCTTCTTAATCCAGTGAAGTAATCTTGTTCTTGCAATACAAACCTCTTAAAGTCTCTGCTTTTGCATATTTACTTATGCTGGGTGAATTTCTCCAAAAATGTATTCACTTTCCCTTCCCACTAAAAACTACCCATCTATTTGGGCCAATACAATATAGAGTTTCCTTCTTCAATTATTTCCTTAATCAATTGAATGAGAGCTGCATGTTTGAGCAATTTGTTAATTACTAACTCTGATTATGGCACCTACCTTGTCATAGTTTATGTATTTTTGAGTTGGTGAATTTTAATCTTCTTGAGGGCACAATGAAATAAAAGGAGTGGGAGATTCTTCATAATAAGTCCTCAGCTATTTGTTGAGTCAGAGTCAACAGAGTTCAGAGTATCTTTGTTCCTAAATAAAAATAACTTCCCCACAATGTTACAGCTGGAATATAGACCCTAGACTTGGTGGGTTTGGTATGTTAAAATGGATTAATACAAAACTGTTCTCTATACAAGTGGAAAATGTTGCAGTTAATAATGAATAGGACTACTGGGCAAGGAGAAATTGGAGCCACCTGTGCCAAGTTGCCCTTTCACCTCCTCCTCTGCCTCTTTCTGGGTCTCAGAAACACCTCCTGTATCTTGCTTCCTCTACCAGTAATCCTTCCCCCGGGAGCGTCAATTCTGAAGGCAATTTTCCAAGACCATTTGCGGAATTGGCTGGGGCTTCAGCTGCGCCGTGAAAGGGCATTTATTCTGGGACCTCAAAATGGCGTTTGCAGGAGACTGCTGAACTTGTTTCAAAAATAGATTCTATATTCATCAGTTTTATTGCTTCAGGTACAAATGTTAAAGCTAATAGTTCGTCTAAAATAATGCGTGTTTGTGTGTGTACATGTGCACACTCTGAGTTGGGTGTTGTTTTCGTACATTTCTGTGGATATTATGACCCTTCCATAGACCAACTAGGAATGTAGTGTTATGTCCTGAGTCACATGTCTGTACAAGCAGCTATTTGTGTTCTCTTGCTAGATCATGTGCCAAAACCATAATGTCCTGCATTCTAGAAGCTTGCAATGCAATAAAATACTCAACTATACTTTGAAAAAATTAGAAGCTTTATTCTTTATATGTATATATCAGGCTGTTGTTTAGTCACTAAGTCATGTCGGACTCTTCAGCAACACCATGGATTATAGCCCACCAGGGCTCTCTGTTGGAGAAAGCAATGGCACCCCACTCCAGTACTCCTGCCTGGGAAATCCCATGGATTGGAGGAGCCTCGTGGGCCACAGTCCATGGGGTCGCTAAGAGTTGGACATGACTAAGCGACTTCATTTTCACTTTTCACTTTCATGCATTGGAGAAGGAAATGGCAACCCACTCCAGTGTTCTTGCCTGGAGAATCCCAGGGAGAGAGGAGCCTGTTGGGCTGCCGTCTATGAGGTCGCACAGAGCTGGACACGACTGAAGTGACTTAGCAGCAGCAGTAGCAGTCTCATCTGTCCATGGGATTTCCTAGGCAAGAACACTGGAGTGGGTTGCCATTTCCTTCTCTTCCCGAACTTGGAATTGGCAGGCAGATTCTTTAACAATCAGCCACCAAGGAAGCCCATAAACCAAGTTTGGCATCAATATACTTGAATTTTGTCAACTTTGACAATTTCAGGCTACTATTTTTGAGACAGAAGAGAATTATCAGGATTATACTAGGTTAGGAAGAGTGTTACCTTTCAATATAAGATTTTAGGATTTATACTTAGGATGTAGTAGAACTAATCTCATAGGGTGACTATGTCATATGCTATCCAAACTGGGACACGTTTTAGAGTGAAAGAAGGACTGCAAGTATAAACACATTTGCCTTGGGCAAGAATGGCTTATGATCACTTTCCATTCTCAGTGATAAGGGAATTAAACATTCTTTCTGGATATATCTGGGTTCCAGCCATATTTTTGCTGCATCCATGGAAGCTTGTATTCCAGGCATGAAGTGACAAATATTTGGCACTTACAATAATACTTTCCTGTCTTGAAGTCATACCATATGTGTTTCATCAATCATATTCTTTCACATTGATCTTTAGCAAAGATTGAACTTGCTTCTATGCTCAAACAAATCTGCTAAGACATTCCTACTTTTTTTTTTGTTTTGGCGAAGGTTGAGACTGACAGAGGCTCCTTCTTAGGTAATTAGGGAGCGTCTGAAGTGGTTCAATGATCTGGATTGTAGCAGGGAGCCCAGCAGTTGGGCCAACATTCAAACAAGGATCAAAAGAAAAATGGGAACCACATTATACTTTATTTCAAGCTAGGCAAATGCTTGAAACTTCCTCTCTGTTCAAATGCTGAGCTTATTTGTAAAAAGATGAATTTACAAACTTTTTTTAGGCTTAGAGACATAAATGGTGCCTTCTACTTCAGGCTGACTAAATCCTACACGGCCAAGCATCCACGTCAGGGCCAATATTTCCTAATCACAGGCAAATCAGAGAGCTGGGCATGACAAGGTAGGTCCTGCCTAGTCTATTCACCACATAGGAAGGCACAAATATGAAGATTTTCTCTGTCTTCAGCTTTCTAAGCACTGTATTACTGGAAAACTTTCTCCAAAGAACATCATGGACTCTCAACATTCAGGTTAAAGGTTCTTTAACTATGGAGGTGAAGGAGTGGTGATAAAGGGTAGAGAGAGGGCACAATTAAAGTGGAGGTTGTAGGAGATGCAGGTTCAATCCCTGGGTTGGGAAGATCCCCTGGTGGAGGGCATGGCAACCCACGCCAGTGTTCTTGAGAACAGGAGAATCCCTGTGGACAGAAGAGCCTGATAGGCTACAGAATCCCTGTGGACAGAATCCCTGTGGACAGAAGAGCCTGATAGGCTACAGTCCAAAGGATCACAAAAAGTCGGACACAACTGAAGTGACTTAGCATGCATGCATGTATCCCTAAGCCCAAGGGTAAAGTTATTAATTTGAGGTGAGGAGTAGAAGTGTCTCTTCTCCAAGAAAGATATTGACTTTATTCTAAGTTCAGGGAAACATAAGGGCTGTGATTGGTCTAAATGACCAGGCTGATCAATATTGGCTCAAAATGTGAAGAATACTGAGTTCGCTTGTATTGGGGTCTTAGGGACAACAGCCCTAAACAGTTAGGAGCAGATGATTTGGGATCTTGGGGGCAATTAGGTAGACATCATATGAAAAAAAATACAAATGTTGAATTTGCTGATTACCATTAAGTCTAATTGGTCATTGTTAGTGTGATATTAACAGAATCTTATTTGAATTTTGCTTATGTACCAGAATATTCTTCCTCTCCGTGGTGAAGGAGAGCCACTTCTGGAGCTTGGTGGAAGGGCTTCTCTGAAAAGAATTAGTGCTCATAATATGCTCGACTTGCCATCACAACCAACAGTAATGGAGAAACACCACTGCCAGTGTGGTTATGCTGAGACTTGCCAGATCTGGATCAAGGCATCCAACTGCTTTCTCTGACCCTGGTCTGCTGAGCCAAGATTGCTAAAGAATTGAATGTAGGCAAAGCCAAAATTGTGAGTTTCATCAGGCCATCACAATAAAGATTCCCTTCATAATGAGCCCTCAATGGGATCCAGTAACTGTTTCTCCCTCTGTTCTGTCCCCAGGGACCTTGTCCTGCTCCATGCACTCGTTCTCTGAGTCAACTCAGGGTGCCTTCTCTTCTACATGCCTGCCTTAGCAGCAAGGCTTTCACCAGAGATAGAATGTGGGTTTCATTTAACTGTGATCTATTGGCACTAGCTGTATAAAATAATAAAGTAAGAAAATCCCTGTGGCTATGTCTGGCCTAGATGTGAAAGTGCACGCTAATTGGTTAATTAGAAAAGTCTGCTTAGATCCCTGCTTGGAAACAAGTAGTGTCACAAGTGCTGGGTGTTGGCCATCCTTTGCCTGGACACATCAGATGACTCCTCTCCCTGTCACAGGGAGCTCTGGCGTAAACAAGTTGGGCTGTAGCATCAGATATTCTAAAACCTGAAAATGAGCAGCTGAGCATTTTGGGCCACAGGTTTGCAGAGATTACTGCAACATGGGCAGTGGGCCAGTCCCAGACACAAAATAGAGAGTGAGGGGCTGGCCTGTATAAGTTCCAACACCCGGAGAAGACTCTGAGAGTAAGGACTCCGGGATGCTGAGAACTGTTTCCAGGAACGCCCCTGTATCAGAAAAACTCTAAGTCAACCAGACACAGATGTTGATATCTGGGCAAATTTCCTATTCACACAGAGCCTGGGGACCTGGGGAGAACCTAGGTCATAGAGAAAGAGCTGGGAGGCAAAGACAAGAAAGCTAGCGTCCAGGGTTTCAGGCCTCTAAGCTGGGCTGTCACTATGTGCTCTGCTGTGCCTGGTCAAGTCTGACTCTTTGAAACCCCATGGACTGTAGCCAACCAGGCCCCTCTGTCTATGGAATTTTCTAGGCAAGAGTACTGGAGCAGGTTGCCATTTCCTTCTCCAGAGGATCTTCTCAACCCAGGGATCAAACCTGCGTCTCTCGCATCACCTTCACTGGCAGGCATATTCTTTACCACTAGCTTCTGATGGGGAAGCCCTACCAGACCTCTACGAGAACAGGGAAGTATGGAGCCTGAGGTCCCTTGTACAAGCTGAACTAGCATGGTAAACAGATGAGCTTCGGGGATTCAGATGTGTCTCAACAGAATGAGGAAGATGTGTGTCCAACATGAGTATCCTGTAACAAACAGTCTGGATGTTTCACCTGGCCCAAGGCACAGTCGGGCAAGCTCTATCGGTAAATAGCTCAGTACATTAGCTTAAAAGAGTGAGACTTATAATCCAGGTTCCAGAATATTTCATCAAAATTGCACCCAAACTTTACTCTTTCTTCAGGACCCTGAGGACCTCATGCAAATCTCCTCAAAATATACAGCCAAGATATCCAGATACAAAATTACCTACTCAATCGATCATTTTAGTTGTTGCCAGTGCAGCTATGTATTACAATGGACACTTCGGATAAACTGCTGACGTTTTCTCCCTCTGCTTTTTATCCTCCAGAAAAAATAAGAAGTGGGTGTTGGAGAAAAGCAGAATGAAAGACTTTCCTCTGCACATTTTTCCAATGGCCCCAAAGCTCTGGTTCACAGTTTCACCTTGTACAACGGTCGTAAAGTCAAATAGTCCCATGGCAACCTGAAAAAGATCGTTCTTTTCCTATCAAACCAAGATCCTATTGACACTCAGATCCTCAGATTCAGCCCTGAATTACTACCTTTGAACTGAGCACTTCTTTGACAACCTGGGGGTTTCCTGGGGTTTTTCATCCCTTTTTTAAAATATCGATTTTGGAATTTTTAACTAGGTTTGTGCCTCTGATCTTTTCTCAGCATCTGTAAAATCCTTTATTTCCCACAAGTTTGACAGAAACTGACTGTTGGAGATATAAAAGGATCAGGACAGACGGCCTTAAAGAAAGTTATCCATAAGTTTATCTCAAGAGAAGTTTGGGGCAAAGACTAAAAGTGTTACAACGCATAGGAACCAGATGGAGTTTGGCCGGCTGAGTCCTGCAGTGGGTACTGAAAGAAGTAACTGCAGAAAGAGTCAGTAAAAGGCTCTTTCCTGATGTTCTTCCTTGAACCCACATTTGGCAGGACTGCTGTTAGTAGCTGGCTCCCCAGAAGTCACACTGTTAACAAGAGGCAAGAGGAATATATGGCGACCACAAGTCTAAGATGTGTTTTCATTTGACTTTGAAATAGGTTATTGCTATTCTTATTATGCCTAAAAAGGCTAAAACAGGACACCATTATTCTAACCTTGAACCACTGGTCACTGCCTGCCCGTTCTCCAAAGCAAACAGAATATCAGTTACGAAATTATGCAAAGGATCATACAAGAAGTACTGTCTTGAAGATACCTTCGTCTCCTGTTCTTATTCTCATTCCCTGTGGCAGTCTTCCTGGGTGTCTCATCTCATTATTCCTGCCAAAGGCTGCCTCCTCTAATGCCTGTAAGGCCACAGAGAGCTTGGGAGAAACTTGGCCCCTACATGGGGCAGGCTGTAAGTGTCCCGGAGTCAACAATCCCTTAACAGCCCTCAGTCAGTGGGAATGATTTAAAGTATACAGGAGGATGTGTGTCAGGGAGTGTGAGTCAGACTTGGGTCTGTATATCAAAAAGTCTCTGCAATTACAATAGCTGGGCTGTAAATTTGGTTCTAATTGTCCTCGAGGAAAAAAGCAAAGAGAATGGGTTTTCTTAAAAGCCCAGAAAATTAAAGGCATGATTGTATATGCTTTTATAATTATATGATTTATATTTATGATTGTATATGATTTATAATGTTTCAGTTACTTAGTTTTCTGGCTCAGTTTGGCCCTGTTCAAAACATCTTCACTGTTTCATTTGTGACTTCCTTATTTAGGGTGAGTTCCTCCTCTCTTCCCTGCTGGGAAAACAAAGATTTCCCCAATTTTAGGACCTATTTTGTTCATTTCCATAGTTACTGAGGGTATACACATACACACACAACACACACAAATACATACTGAGTTCTGACAATATCCAATAACCTTTATGATTTTTAAAAAAATGATAATCTTTAAAAAATATTTTACTCCTTTCTGTGACGATGCCAGACTTTTGGCTCAAATAGTCATTATTAAGGCAGGTCTTAGGGAGCCGAATTATATAAGGCATCAAAATTAATAAGTTATAGAGTGGGTCTGTTCTAAAAACTGATCATTGGCATCCTTTCACTTAATAAATTATTCTTAGTTCTCATAACTCTATACCCCAAAGACAAAACAAATATGAATTTCAATAACTAATGAAGATAAGGATCATAAATCTTTTGCAATTTCTTCTGGAAATGAATTTTTTGTAAGATTTACTATGTTTATCCTTACTATCGAAACCCGAAGTTTAAGATGCAAGTTCTTAAAGTAGGAGAGGAGTTTTCAAACTTTGGTTCAGCACACAGTAGATATCTTAGCTTCTGGAAAAGACTCCCTTAGCTCAGACATGCTGTATGGAAGTCTACCTCACAGGAGAGAGAGCTCATTCATCTTAAATGCAAGGTAAACTAAACCAGAGATGGTCAATTGAAGTTACATTTTTCAACTGGGCTGGAAGTACCCAATAAGTTTTCAATCAAACTTCCCATTCTCATAACTAATGTCGCTAAATTCATCAGGCTCCATCTCACTTGCCAGTCCCCAATTACTATTACCACCACTCATTGCAGAAGGTTAAAAACCTAAGCTCAAGCCTTTCTAGCCAAACAAGCCTTGGACCAACAATGCATCAAATCAAAGCTTTTCAGTCTATGAAGTTTGAGGACCCTGGATTATTATAGCTACAGATGTGAAAACCATCCATTTGTGCACTAACAATAAGCATCTTCAGTAATATTTTTCTTTACTTTCCAGCATGTTTCTTGCTTGCCCATGGGAATACATTTACTGATTTAAGATCAAAGCCAGCTTGCAATTTGGAGAAAAACAGAAGAAAATAAAAACTTTGGGTACAGAAATAATGCCAACCAACATAGTTAAAATGAGACCAAATTCATACATTTCTCCAAACTGCTTTATAATGCTACTTGCAAAACAATCCCTGGGAAATAAGCATGCTTTTTAGAAGAAAGGATAGCTTCTGTGTGGTACTTGGTTCAGTTAGATGAACTTTAATGTTCCTTCCAAGTTTGTAATAATTCTTTGTTCAGGCAATGTGTTTCTTTGGGCAAGGCTGAGGAAGTGGTGTGGACTGCAGTTTACTTAACAAATAAATTTCTACAAGAGGGATAATTTGGGGAATCCAGTTTCCTAGACTCAACAATGACATGAAATATGTTTATATTAGCTACATGGAAGAATTTCCTCAAACTGCCACATGTGTATAGGAAAATGCTCTTTTTCTCCTAGAAAATGAAAAGAAAGCTCAAGTGAAAGTTTTAATCACAACTAGAAAAAATTATTAGGGTATGACTGTAATATTTCTAATTGACCTTATTTGATCCCCAAAAGGTATCACTATATGTTTTTCTAAAAAGTGATTCAGAAGTGAGGCAGGGTGTACCACTTGGAAGAAACCACACACACGTACCTTCCAGGTGATTCCTCCCAGAAGATACATTTGTTAACAATAATATGACTCTTAAAGAAAATATTAAGTTTTCAAAAAAAAAGCACACCCTCTCTGTGACAGTTTGAGTTATAGAAATGCCTATCTTCAGGAGAAACTAGGATTACTTAAGGATGTAGCAATTTATCAGAAAGGATATACAGCAGAAAGTGACTTCATTGATGAAAGATTTACTGATTCCTGCAGCAAAACTATCCATCTGAGGGGCTCTGACTTGCCACCTGCACCAATGCTACTTCTACATTGGCCAGTAATTCTTTCATAGAATTTGGGCAATCAGCACCCTACTGTTACTGATGTTTCAGCTGTTAAAAGGAGGTATAGTTGAACTTGTATGGCAAGAAACTATTAGCCATTGCATTTTATTTTCTGTAAAATAGAGGCTCATTTATTGAGGTTTAATGGGCAAAGAGCAAAGACAGTATAGCCTTGCTTTGCCTCACCACTGGGCCCCAGTTTAGCGTGTCCATGCACACGTGTATCTCTAAAGTTTGGTATTGCCTCCGCCTGCAAATAGCAGAAATATGAAAAAGTACTCCTCTTGTTCAGCTTCCCAGGTGGCATAGTGGTAAAGAATCTGCCTGCCAGTGTGGGAGATGCAAGAGTCCTGAGTTCGATCTCTGGGTCGAAAGATCCCCTGGAGTAGGAAATGGCATCCTGCTCCAGTATTCTTGCCTGGAAAATTCCATGGACAAAGGAGCCTGGTGGGCTGCAGTCCACAGGGTCCCAAAGAACTGGACATAACTGAGTGCACATTCTTCTTGTACTGAGTCTCACCACTTGACCACAATTATGGGATTTCTGGTGCCTAGAAGAGGCACTGAAGAGCTGGTTTAGGTTTCTGGAATCTTTATGAGATATCCACGATAATGTTTTTATTACCAATCTATCTGCTCTAAGGGCTTTTAGGCTTCAACATAGTGCTTATTTGTACTTAGATACAAAGGAGAGATTGAGATCAGCCAGCTCTTTATCTCAAACATGTGCAAAGACTTATTTACAACAAACATGCTCTTTGAAAGCAAAATGAAAACTGTTTTACCAATGCCTGCAATATTCCATATACCCAGCTTGCAAATTCTGACCCATATGAATTCCTCGGAAGCCCCATGAGAAATGATAAACAAAACTGAAAAACTAAGAGTAGACAATAAAGGTAGAGAGAGGTACTAAGTTATAGATTAAACAGTAACTGTGGTCCAATTGTTATAGCCTTGAGTACACTGTAGAATCATTTGGGAATCTTTGACAAAATACAAATGCCTAGACCCACACCTGACTTGTATTTTTATATCTTTTAATCTGTGTTTGTGTCCAGATAACAGTGTTTTGGGGCTTCCCTGGTAGCTCAGTTGGTAAAGAATCTGCCTGCAATTCAGGAGACCCTGGTTTGACTCCTGGGTCAGGAAGTTCTGTTGGAGAAGGAATAGGTTACCCACTCCAATATTCTTGGGCTTCCTTGGTGGCTCAGATGGTAATGAATCTGCCTACTGTCTGAGCCACCAGGGAAGTCCTGTGCTAACACCCACGGGATGGACATGAGTTTGAGCAAGCTTTGGGAGTTGGTGATGGACAGGGAAACCTGGCATGCTGCAACAGCCATGAGTGAGTGACTGAACTGAACTGACGCTAACAATATTTAGAGTATAACCAACCTAAGTGCCTAGAACACTCCCTATTATATCCTTCTCAGAAACTCAGGAAATAACTGTTAAAGGAATGAGGGAATTTATGAAAGAATCAATGGTAAATAGGTCTGAAGAACTGGTATGTATTTATCTGTTCCTGTAGTGTATGTCCATGACTATGCCAGGGCCCGAAGCAGGGGATTAAAAGAAGACAATTTCTGGCTTTGGGGAACTCATAGGCTAAATGAATAGACATTAATCAATTGATGGAGAACTTTGAAAGAATGGAAAGATTGAAACATCAGTTTCGCAGTGTCTGGTAATCATTACAAATAAAAATAAAGTAAAGAAAATTTATAATTAGGGAATAGTTAGGAATTAATGAAAGTGAAATTATTATATATCAAAAATTGTGAGATACAGCCAAACTGACAAAAAATCACAATAAACTAATTCCACTTGTAGGAAAAAACACATCTTTGAAAATGAGTGCTGTAAGATCACCATAGAATACTTTAGAAAAGGAATCATACCAAATATAAATTGTCCTCTAAATTGGCATTGAGTTCATTGCAAAGCCAATCCAAATTATATCAAGATTTTCCTACGTGAAATATGCATGCTAATTCTAAGATTGGTATGAAATAATAATCACAAAATGAGCACAATTCTGAATATAAAAAGTAGTAAAAGAAGAAAAAATGAAGGGGAAACTGGCTTGATCAGATGTCAAGACATTATAAAATTATAGTAAATAGAATGATCATATCCAAATTCTTAAATGAGTAAGGTAGCATTAAAAAATTGGGGGGGGGGAATGACATATTCAGTACACTAACTTGTGTTAAATATTCTCAATATACATGAGATAATTCTTATAGTTAATAAGAAATGCATTGTTCCATAGCAAATAAAACTTATAAGTGAAAAAAACAAAATAATCACATCTTTCAAGTGGAAAGGCCTATATGATATCAAAGTAGGGAAGAACTTAAACATGAAATAAAAAGAGTAAACCACAAAGGAAAAGATGTAGACATCTGATGATGTTAAAATGAAAAATGTAATGAAATGAAAAATAAAAGTATAAACAAAATAAAGGGGAAAAGCCCCACTATGTAGCAGATAACATTTGCCTAGCATGTAAAAGAAATATAGTTAATATCCAGGCTATACCAAGAACTTCCAAAACAGATCTTAAAAAAAAAAAAAAAAAAGTGGAAAGAGATAATAACCCTGTAATTCATGGGGAGTGGGAGAGGGGAGAAGTTGAGTTAGGAGCCTTAGGACTAAAAATGTATTAGAAAATGTACAAATTTATTAGAAATGAATAAAATAAAAATCAGTACAACACTGAAGTACATTTTACTCCCATCTGAATGGGAAAAAATTAAAACAATTCAGAAAAAGTGTGACATCCAGATTTAACCAGGCTGTGAGGAAAGGGGCTTTTCATACTCTGCTGTGTGAGTTGGTACAACCATTTTGAAAAAAACAATTTGGCAGTATGTGGAAAACTGAAAATAGGTATCTCTTAGAGCCTAGCAGTTTTGTTGCTAAGTATATACCTTAGAAAATCCTGGAGCACATGCACAAGTATATATGGTGTAAGGATGATTTTGAATAAAAAAGAATAAATGTAAAATGCTATAATTTAGCATGATTTAAAACAAAAGCACAAAATATTAAAAAGTATACAGTGTGTGCTATGTCACTTCAGAGTGTCTGACTCTTTGAGACCCTATGGACTGTAGCCTGGCAGCTCCTCTGTCTATAGGATTCTCCAGGCAGGAATACTGGAGTGGGTCACTTTGCCCTCCTCCAGGGGATCTTCCCATCCAGGGATCAAACCCTCATCAGTTAAGTCTACTGTATTGGCAGGTGGTCTTTTCTGGTGGTTCAACTGGTAAAGAATCCACCTGCAATGCGGGAGACCTGGGTTCGATCCCTAGTTTGGGGACTGTATAGTTCTGGGTTGGACTGTATCGTCTTTGGGGTTGCAAAGAGTCGGATATGACTGACTGACTTTCACTGTTCTTTACCACTAGCGCCACCTGGGAAGCCCCCAAAGTATATCATCTATATTTGAAATATATTCCAATGTGACTGGATCTTAGATATGTGATTTTTTTTTTAAGTGAAAATTATTAGTTAATACTGTGGACAAAGGAGCCTGGAGGGCTACAATCCACGAGGTCGCAAAAAGTTGGACACGACTGAGCGGCTAAAATGACGACTGTTATAATATAACATGTTACGTTGCTGTGAAAGTGAAGTCGCTCAGTCGTATCTGACTCTTTGCGACCCCATGGACTGTAGCCAATCAGTCTCCTCTGTCCATGGAATTTTCCAGGCAAGAGTACTGGAGTGGGTTGCCATATCCTTCTCCAGGGGATCTTCCCAACCCAGGGATTGAACCCAGGTCCCCTGCATTGAAGGCAGACGCTTTACCATCTGAGCCACCAGGGAAGCTGTAATAATAATAAAAAACGAATAGAATAATTACATACAAATTTGAATACAACGGCTTAAAAGGTTATACATTAAATTTTTTAAAGGGATTGCTGCTCAGTTGCTAAGTCGTGTCCAACTCTTTGAGACTTCATGAACCGTAGCACACCAGTCTTCCCTGTCCTTCACTATCTTCTGGAGTTTGCTCAAAGTCGTGTCCACTGAATCAGAGATGCCATCCAACCACCTCATCCTCTGTCACCCCTTTCTCCTCTTGTCTTCAATCTTTCCCAGCATTAGGGACTTATCCAAAGAGTCAGCTCTTTGCATCAGGTGGCCAAAGTATTGGAACTTCAACATCAGTCGTTCGAATGAAGTGGGTTGATTTCCTTTAAGATTGTTTGGTTTGATCTCCTTGTTGTTCAAGGACTCTCAAGAATCTTCTCCAGCACCACTGTTCGAAAGCATTAGTTCTTTGGTGCTCAGCCTTCTTTATGGTCTAACTCTCACATCTGTACACGACTACTGGAAAAACTATAGCTTGGAGTATATGGACCTTTATCAGCAAAATGATGTCTCTGCTTTTTAATATGCTGTCTAGGTTGTCATTACTTTTCTTCCAAGGAGTAAGCATCTTTTAATTTTGTGGCTGCAGTCACCATCCTCAATGATTTCGGAGCCCAAGAAAATAAAATCTGTCACTTTTTCTACTTTTTTCCCATCTATTTGCCATGAAGTGATGGGACTGAATGCCATAATCTTAGTTTTTTGAATGTTTAATTGTAAGCCAGCTTTTTCACTCTCCTCTTTCATCTCCATCAAGAGGCTCTTTAGTTCCTCTTCATTTTCTACCATTAAAGTGGTATCATCTACATATCTGAGGTGTTGATATTTCTCCCAGCAATCTTGATTCCAGCTTGTGAGTCATCCAGCCCTCATTTTGCATGATGTACTCTGCATATAAGTTAAATAAGGCAGGGGACAATATACAGACATAGCATACTCCTTTTCCAATTTTGAACGAGTCCAGTGTTCCATGTCCAGTTATAACTGTTGCTTCTTGACCTGCATACAGGTTTCTCAGAAGGCAGGTAGAGTGGTCTGGTATTCCCATCTCTTTAAGAATTTACACAATCAAAGGCTTTAGTGTAGTGAATGAGGAAGAAGAAAATGGAGCTAGTATAGTGAGAGTGTGTGTGTCTCTCTAGAGAGTGTGCGTGTCTCTGTGTCCGTGTGTCTGTGTGATGTGGTTGTGGTACTCCATTCATATAAACATGAGACTTATGTGAGAAACAGTTATATTTATCACTTCTCGGTGGCTTCACCCTATTCTTTCATTCATAGTTTTCTGTAGCTTTAAAATCTCTCAGAAGCTATAATTAAAAACAGTATTATAATAATATTTTCACATGTCTAAATGCTATTTAGAATATAATTTTTAAAGGCTGTGCAATATCCTATATTATTGATTTGTCATAATGATTTTAGGATTTTTTTTTTTGCTGTACATTTTAAATTTACCACTGTCATAAATAGTGATGTTAGAAATATTCTTATATGTAAAATAATTTTCATATACTTGCTAT